>JAGFNQ010003938.1:0-117015 GCA_024364735.1 Boesenbergia rotunda
AAGGAACATCGCACTTAAGCTGCAGTAAGAACTTCATTGACAAATCTATATAGATTACCATATGAAGTTTACAGCTAGTCACTCCAATGAACTAGTTCCCTTAACTAGCATCCATGTTTATCTCCGGACATCCCAATGTCACCAGCCAGTGAGAATCAGCTGAATAGAGAATAACCCATGCTAGTCTCAACAGAATTGATAATGTCCGTATTTATCAATTCATCGACTAGGGATATTTCCAACACTTCACATTTGCACATTTAGAGATAATCACTAGTTGTGATCCCATCACAAATTCTCTTATGCTGTGAATTGTATGGCGGACATTCAGTAGATGAGTTTAAGATCCTATCAAATACACAAACATGTATACTCAAATAGTGAATTATCATTTATTAATATAAATGTTTACATCATAAGGCGATTGCCTTAGGACACTTCTCTCATATCACTAACAAACTCCCACTTGGCCTAATGCCAATCGCTACGGTATCCAATACCACAGGCTCTAACATGACCCTCAAACTTGTTTTGAGGCAAGGCCTTAGTTAAAGGATCCGCTAAATTCCTTTCAGTGGGGATTTTCTCAATTTGTATGTCATTCCTACTTATAATCTCTCTGATCAGATGATAGCGTCGAAGCACGTGTTTGGATCGCTGATGAGACCTTGGTTCCTTTGCTTGTGCAATAGCTCCATTGTTGTCGCAGTAAACCGGCACTGCTTCATCAATGGTTGGAACCACACCAAGTTCTGAGACAAACTTCTTGATCCAAACTGCTTCCTTTGCTGCTTCCGAAGCTGCGATATATTCCGCTTCCGTGGTAGAATCCGCTACGGTGTCTTGTTTGGAACTTTTCCAACTTACTGCGCCTCCATTCAAAGTAAATACGTATCCAGACTGCGATTTGGAGTCATCCTTATCTGTCTGGAAACTGGCATCCGTATACCCACGTATTACCATATCTCCTTCTCCATATATTAGGATCACATCCTTAGTTCTTCTTAAGTACTTAAGGATTGTCTTAACAGCCGCCCAATGATCCATTCCTGGATCCGACTGGTATCTGCTTGTGACGCTCAAAGCATATGATACATCGGGCCTTGTACATAGCATAGCATACATGATAGATCCTATTGCGGATGCATAGGGAATCTTATTCATGCAAATCCTCTCGTCTTCTGTGCGCGGACACATAGACTTTGAAAGGTTGATCCCATGCCTGATGGGAAGGTAACCTTTCTTGGATTCCGACATGCTAAACCTCTTTAGCACTCGGTCTATATATGTAGACTGCGAAAGACCAAGCAACCGTTTTGATCTATCTCTATAGATTCTAATCCCAAGGATGTAGGTTGCTTCTCCCAGGTCTTTCATGGAGAAAGTTTTGGACAACCAAATTTTAACTGTTTGTAAAACTGATATATCGTTTCCTATAAGTAAGATGTCATCGACATATAATACTAGGAATACGACTGCACTCCCACTAACCTTCTTGTACACACAAGGTTCGTCAGGATTTTGTGAGAAATCAAACTCTTTGATTGTCTCATCAAAACGGATATTCCAGCTCCTTGATGCTTGCTTCAATCCATATATGGATCGTCGAAGCTTGCATACTTTGGTTTTATCAACCGATGTGAAACCTTCAGGTTGTATCATGTATACATCCTCAAGCAAGTTTCCATTAAGGAAAGCTGTTTTCACATCCATTTGCCATATCTCATAATCATAATGAGCTGCTATGGCTAGGAGCATCCGAATGGATTTAAGCATAGCTACTGGCGAGTAGGTTTCGTCATAGTCAATTCCTTGCTTCTGACGATATCCTTTTGCCACTAATCTAGCCTTAAAGGTAACAAGATTACCTTCCATGTCGGTTTTCTTCTTGAAAACCCACTTGCACCCTATGGGTTTAATCCCTTCAGGTGGGTTGACCAAGTCCCATACTTGATTTTCGTACATGGAATCCATTTCCGACTTCATGGCTTCAAGCCACTTGTCTCTTTCTGAACTTTTCAGAACATCTTCATAATTGATAGGTTCGTCATCACATATGAGTAACACGTCGTTCGATTCACTTACGAGAAATCCGTATCTCTCTGGAATGTTGCGTGTCCTATCAGACCTACGAAGAGGTGGTGTAGTTTTAGGTTCAACTGATAGCTCATCATCATGAGTTCTCGGTTGTGGGTCTAGACTAGGTGTCTCTGTAATGTCTATTGGAGTTTCTTGAACTTCATCAAGTTCAATGCCACTCCCACTGTTTTCTTGTAAAAGAAATTCTTTTTCTAGAAATACAGCATGCCTTGAAACAAACACCTTTTGTTCCAAGGGATGATAGAATTGGTAACCCTTCGTTTCCTTAGGGTATCCAATAAATAGACATTTATCAGACTTAGCATCCAATTTGTCTGATACAGTCCGCTTCACATAAGCAGGACAACCCCATATCTTAAGGTGAGTTAAGTGAGGTTTCTTACTATTCCAAATCTCATATGGAGTAGTAGAGACTACCTTGGTCGGGACTCTGTTTAACAAGTAAACAGCTGTCTTAAGTGCATAACCCCAAAAGGATTTTGGAAGAGTTGCATGATTCATCATAGACCTAACCATGTCCATCAAGGTTCGGTTTCGCCTCTCAGATACACCATTATGCTGTGGTGTATACGGCGGAGTCCATTGGGATATTATCCCATTGTCCCTAAGATAATCTTGAAACTCTTGACTCAAGTATTCACCACCTCGATCGGATCGAAGTATTTTAATACTTTTGCCAAGTTGTTTCTCTACTTCATTTCTGAACTCTTTGAATTTCTCAAAAGCTTCAGATTTGTGTTTCATCAAGAACACATACCCGAATCGTGAGTGATCATCGATAAAGGTGATGAAGTAGCTATAGCCTCCTTGTGCTAGAGTTGACATTGGTCCACATACATCGGTATGTATCAGACCAAGCAACTCTCCCACTGGATTACCTTTTCCGGAAAAGGGTAATTTGGTCATTTTGCCTTTTAAGCATGATTCGCATGTATCAAATGAACCGGGTTCAAATGATTCCAGAATTCCACATCGGTGTAATTCGGTCATGCGTTTCTTACTTATATGGCCAAGACGACAGTGCCACGTGTAGGAGTCTATTCGATTATCTATTCGAGCACGTTTATTGCTAACTTCGATATTGAAAACGTCACTGGATAAATCTAACGTGTAGATGCCATTGCACAAAGTTCCATTCCCATAAAGAACGCCATTTAAAGTTATGTAACAACAATTGTTACTAAAAGTCAAATGATAACCTTTTTCATTCAAACATGAAATAGATACAATGTTCTTTATTAATGAAGGAACAAAATAACAATTATCCAATTCTAAGATACGTCCAGTCGGGAGCTTTAGCAAATAAGTTCCGATGGCAACAGCAGCAATCTTTGCTCCATTTCCAACTCTCAAATTCGCTTCTCCCTTGACGAGTCTTCTTCTATTCCTTAGCCCCTGTATGTCATTACATATATGTGAGCCACACCCAGTATCAAGTACCCAGGTATTTGAGGAAATAGAGTGACATTCAATAACGAAGATACCTGAAGAGGATGGGGCATCGGATGCCTTCTTCTTCATGGACTCAAGATAAATCTTGCAGTTTCTTCGCCAGTGACCTTCCTTGCCACAGTGATGGCAAGTGCCTTTTGGTTTCTTTTCAGTCTTTTTGGCCTTTTTCTTCTTCCCTTTATTCTGTTCTTTGGCCTTCCTCTTAGAACCTTTCTTCGAGGAACCAACTAACAGTACCGCCTTTTGATCCGGCTTTACAGAAGGCTCCACAGTCTTCAGCAGGTTGATCAACTCAGGAATGGTGGTCTCCAGTTTGTTCATCCGATAGTTCATCACAAATTGTGAATAACTTTTGGGCAAACAACTCAGAATTAAGTCAATACTTAGTTCATGATCCATTGCAAAACCGAGTGTGCTCAGTCGCTCAATGTACCCCAACATCTTTAACGCAAACTGCGAGGCAGAAGTGCCTTCCTGCATCTTAGTGGTGAAGAGGAGTCTGGAGACTTCGAACCTTTCGGATCTCGCCTGCTCTTCAAACAACTCATGAAGATGGAAGATGATGGTATTAGCATCCATATGCTCATGCTGCTTTTGCAGCTCAGGTACCATAGAGGCTAGCATGATGCAACTCGCAAGTTCAGAATCGGTCACATGTTTCTGATGGGCCAACAATTGGTCTGGAGTTGCATTTCTGGAGGATGGTTGGGAAGTTGATTTTCAAGGACATAGGCAAGCTTCTCTGCCTTGAGGACTATCCTCAGGTTTCGAAGCCAGTCCATGAAGTTCGGCCCAGTCAGTTTATTGGTGTCCAAAATGGAACGCAAGTTTAGAGAAGACATGATCGAGTGATTATCCTAGAAATACAAATTGAGTTATGTGAGAAGATTGATTAAAGAATGTATCAACATACATAAATTAAATCCTATTTATTTTACGAATTGAATCACCCTTATTATCAATTCGGGAGATCGTAGGAACATCTCCAAATAGGTTGATATCCAACCATAGATAAGACCACCATGGCTGTGGCCATCAAGTTTTTCTTAGCTATGAAGGTAGGTAATTATACCGATTACACATCACATATATGTAACTATCACTTTATGCTATCAACTAATTGAATGTTTGCATAAATCATTGGGTTGTTAACTCATTAACAAGTATGTATCATATACATAGCACCCAACTGCACCTCTCTTTACATCGACCTTGGCTGTGGCACAACAAATCGATGCTCCAAGCTTAAGGCTGACCCATTAATCAAGAAATAGTTTTAATATGGTTGGAGCTCATTCAACCGTTTAGTCAGGCTTGGATGTGTCCAACAACCAAAACTAAGGATTGACCTCTGACTCCAACTATATTATTCATAAACTAATTCCATGGTTTGAACATGTTGAGGTTCAAGTCGGGCATGGATGTGTCCATCAACCCAACAGAAACAAAACTCCGATTCTAACCATATTAATGGAAGGTGTTAGCCTTAATATTTTGTAAGGGGTGTTTGGGTCTCATTCTTTTCTAAGCACATTCATGACATAAATTATGTCATGACTAACGATTTCCTTAATAAAGTATGTATGTGACTTAATTTATCAAGTCTCATGAATTAAATTAGGAACCGGATTTCCTAATTATAATTTCATACTTTATTAAAGGAATTGTTTTGGGAAACAATTTCCTAAATTGTCATAATTAATTTCGGAAATAATATGTTCAAGACTTTGATTTCTCTAAATCAAATCTTATTAAATTAAGAGACAAATCCCTTAATTCAACTACATATTATTTTCATGAAAATCTTATTTAAGAAAACTCTATAGGAAACCATTTTCCTAATTAATTTTGGAGACAACAATATGTAAGAGCATCACCTCTTCAACATATTTTATTCATGGATTTAATTAATTACAACAAATCGTTTTCTAAGGGTGGCTCCCCGAGGCTCAGATACCCAAAGAAAAGTAATGTGTTGTAAATCCAATTGGACGGCTCCCCGAGGCTCAATCCAAATCAAACATGACAATTTCAATTAAAAATTGGGAAATTAAATTACAACAACTAACTTTAAATTGGACGGCTCCCCGAGGCTCAATCCAAAATAAAGAATTTTGTTGTCAATTTAAAAACCAATTCAAATTTAATTGTCAATTAATTGTCCATGAATTTGTCTAGACTTTCTCAAAAGAAAGTGCCCAAAATTGCGAGATTTCAAAATAATTTTTCAGAATAATTGTAAGTTTTTGGTAAAAAGAAAACTTACGTTTTTCCAAAAATTGGAAAATTTCTAAAATAGAAAAATTTCCAAAATTTGGAAAGTTTCCAAGGATGGAAAATTTTCACAATTATTATAAAATTTTAGAAACTAGAAAATTTCAAACGTTTGTGAAATTTCATGAGGATTTCCAAACATTGAAATTTCTAAATCTAAAATCTATTATAATTTGAAAGTTTCCATAATTGAAAATTTTTTCCGAAATTGAGATCATGACAAAGTGTTCGGCAAAACAATTATATGATAATGTCGAACACTAACCGCGGCTCTGATACCACTGTTGGGACCGGGTGCATGTTGACAAGGATACGAGTTCGTAAAATTTAAATTTTTACGTGCAGCGGAAGAGTTTGCATAAAATAATTTCCTAAATTATTTTAACTTCGTATCTAGCATGCAACCCTATGGTGTGTTGACATAATCATAAAATAAAATTTTTGCGGAAAAATAAACTAATTTACTTTTATACCTCGCGTATCTCGAAGAAAAGGGATGAGATCCAACCGTAGCGTCCCTTGGAAGCTCCGCCTCTATTCGCGTCCACGCCGAGTTCTCTTCGGGATGACTTTGCCAAGTCACGAGTTTTGTGCTGACGAGAACTACTAGATTCTCGGAAGGCACAACTAGAAGAATAAGAGAAAATAATGGAAAACTAACCAACGAAGTAACGGAATCGAATTCCGGGAAGAGAGAAATCGCTATCCGCTTCTTCTTCTTCGTGTTCGGGTTCTCCTTCTTCTTCTTGAAGCTCACGGCCTCCACCACCATGAATGTAGGTTGGGCGCCGGCCCTAGGGGAGCTAGGGTGGGCGCCGGCCCTAAGGGAAGAGAGGGAGAAGGAGGAGAGGAGAGATTAAGAGAGAGAGGGAGAGAATAATAAATCTCTTAATTAGGAATAAGGGCTAGCCTTTGGTTCCTTTATATAGCAGCAACTCCTTTGCTAAGTCTCCCTCTAAACCGAATTAATGGAATTAGTTATAAGAAATTTATCTTATAAATTTTCTTATTAATTATTCCGTTTAAACCGAGTCTTTATTATAAACTAATTTATAATAAAACTAATTCTTCTTCTCTTTAAATTATGGAATAAATTTTATAAGAAATTTATAAACTTTCTTATTATGAAAAAATCAATTCATAATTGATTTTATAAAATTAAAATAAACCAATTCATGGATTATTTTAATCTTCCATAAAAGAATAAATTTCTATAAATTTTATTTATATAAATTTCTTTATACAAATTTATTTATCCATAATTTATAAAATAAATCGCACTAGATTTATTTTATTAATTAAACCAAAATTAATTGGTTTTCTCCTCTTTATTGGCCGGCCACCAAAGGGGGTTTTGGCACCCTCTTTGGCCGGCCAAACCAACCCGAACCGCCGCGAATTAAACTCATTTAATTCGCCCAAAAAGCCTTCAAAAGACTTAGCCATTTTTAGCTTCCATTGCGCCTCTAACTAACTCAGATTCGACTTATTTCTCTTGATCGAAAAATCCAATTTTCAACTCGTTTTAAATCCCTCGGATTACTCGTAGTGCGTGTGACTAAATAGGCTTTCGATTTATGTTGGTCGTCTATAATTAACTAATTATAGAACGATCATGAGTGGCACCTAGTAGTACATCATGATCCCCAATTAATCGAAAGATCAACGGTTTGACCTCAGAAGAAATTATTCTGAAACCCTTCAGCAGCTCTAATGAATCGTTCCCCATTCCCTTCACCACCTTATACCCACTTGGTTCAGGACACGGTCAATGGTGTCAGTCCCCACTAGGCTGACTACGTCACACCTAGCCCAAGTAGTGTCTTCCTCGTCCTTTGGATTTCTAATTACTCTCATGTATTTAAGAGACTCGCACTCTTAACATGATATGCTCTGGCCAGAGGCTTTGAGTAACAATCCGACGATAGGCCTGGGTATACATCTCCTCGCAAGGAGTGGTGAATCCTTTGTAGGCTGTTCAAACATCTTCGGGCACTTCGGCTTATACCCGATCATCCTGGGTCCACACCTCCTAAGAGATGCTTGCTTAAGATGTCAAAGTATAAGTCTCCATGACCAAGATGACTTGAACACCGCAAGTCAAAGGAACATCGCACTTAAGCTGCAGTAAGAACTTCATTGACAAATCTATATAAATTACCATATGAAGTTTTACAGCTAGTCACTCCAATGAACTAGTTCCCTTAACTAGCATCCATGTTTATCTCCAGACATCCCAATGTCACCAGCCAGTGAGAATCAGCTGAATAGAGAATAACCCATGCTAGTCTCAACAGAATTGATAATGTCCGTATTTATCAATTCATCGACTAGGGATATTTCCAACACTTCACATTTGCACATTTAGAGATCACTAGTTGTGATCCCATCACAAATTCTCTTATGCTGTGAATTATATGGCGGACATTCAGTAGATGAGTTTAAGATCCTATCAAATACACAAACATGTATACTCAAATAGTGAATTATCATTTATTAATATAAATGTTTACATCATAAGGCGATTGCCTTAGGACACTTCTCTCATATTACTAACAAACGAGATTTTATACTAAATGATTAACATAGAAATGAATAATGGTTGCTCACTGCTGAGTCAAATTCATATTTATATTTACAGCCACTAGCAAGAGAATTGAAATAATTGAAAGTCATTGATCTTGTATCCATCGACAACAAGTGAAAGTGTGGATTATCACTACAGAAAGCTATTAAAATATATCTAAACCCTTTATGTATCATATCTGTCTTCATCACTTGTTGCAGACCAAACTTACTTGAAGATCATATTGATGACTAAAAATATTCACAGACAAAATTATTAATAACCATATCATAAAATTATTTCTACTATAATATATATTCTAAATTCATTTAGATCCCTTTCTGTGAAGAAGGTTAAACAATATATTGACTTGTTGTATGACCTACCACCACATGTGGATGCTCCCCTAAATAGAATTTTACAATAGGCATCAATTACCTCGTATTTTGTAAAAATCTCTCCATTCAGAATAGATAAGAATGAATGCATAATCAAACCAAAGGGTGCATCCTCCCAAATTAATAGAGTTGTAAACCTGCAAAGTTAATCGATAAGATAATGTATTAAAGAAAAAGATATATTAAATTAACTATGTGTCCTAGTTTACTTTAGGTACTCCAATTTATTTAGCAGGTAGGCCAAATCTTCATCTTGATTTTTCTTCTTTGAAGTCATAAAATGCTTCTTCACAATCTACGTCTATAAATATAAAAAAAATTAATAACCAAAATCAACTTAATTTACCTATTTTACATGCAAGGAAATCACATACAACAATGCCTTGTTTCCTCATTTTGTAGAGTTTGGCGATCCTATTTGTTTCCTTCTCTATGTCTTTTTCAAACTTGACTTCTATTACAGTGATGGTTTCTCTTTCTTCATCCATATCATCCCCACTAATTTTTTCCCCTTGTCCATAAAAACAGATTCTTGTTCATATTTTTTACCCTTTATATCTGATATTTGTTTCTTGCTCCACTTCCCCTTAGGTAATAGTTGGTGCCATAATAGACTGCCAATTGGAGTATCCCTGTAATCATACCAACTTCCGTCATATCCTCTCCTTCTCCTTTTCTACAAGCTACTGGTTCAGAAAGATGATTGACTATAAGATAGCTTGATTGAGTCTTCATGCTCTTTTTTCAATTATTGCAAGTAATTCTTTAACTCTTTCATTCAAACACATGTTCTCTGTTGATAGCTCCTTGATTTAGTTGTCTTTAAGAATGTTGTCACCACATTCCTTACTACTTTGCCATACAGCTTCTGTGTTATCTCCTTGTGATGTCTCCATTGGGCATGGAATGTCATCACTGATATCAAGGTTCTCAAACAATGTTTTTGCATTTTGGTTAGAAATTATTTCAATGATAACCTGTCAATTAACAAGTACACAAATGTTAACAACTCCATATCAAACTAACATAGGTCATAGTTTAGAATAATTACCTCTTCAAGTGAGAGTCGGTCGACAAAGATCCTCACCTTACTAATATATGAAGGAATATTCCTCCACTTATTTATTTGGGGTCCTTCAACATTGTATGATTTTTGAATTGGATCATGCTCCAAAAACCATGCCTATACTAAGGGTTACATACAAATACATAAACGACAGCAAAATATTATAAAATTTAATATCAAAATTATACTCACTGCCAAAAGGCCAGCAAATCCCTTTAGGTAAGGGAGGGTGGTGTTGGTGTGGTATCTCTGAGTTGATGAAAATAAGTCCTTAATCTTAGGTAATTGTGGAGACAAAAATTAATGGATGAATTCAACCTAGTTGAATCTAGCAAGATTCTTATAATCATCTACTATATCAGCAAAACCTAGAGGGACCTTATATGTACAAGACGAAAATAAGACACAAATAAATATATATATATAATATAGAATTTATACACTAATACAACATCATCCTCTGATTCAACACTTTTGGCATAATATTTAAGTAACTCCTCAATTCTTGTTCTGGTAAGTTATTTTTCTTTTAAGAAGTAAGATAGAAGTCACCCGATGCTTTAGTTTAATTAATAGGGACCGAAACATCTCAGTCCGCTATACCCAGTAACAAAGCAACAACTCGTCTAGTGAACACTGTTGGATCGAGAGAAACGATAGAGGGGGGGGTGAATATCGTTAAACGTTCGGATTAATAAGTTAGAGAAATTACACAGCGGAAATTTAAATCAAACACGTAAACACTAAGTTTTTTACTTGGTTCGGAGTCGCGGTCGGCTCCTACTCCAAGGCCCACGATCGTTGACCGTTTTCTGCGGGCAATTCTATATTTTCGCAAAACCAGTTTACAAGATTGAATTACAAGTATAGTAAAGTAAACTTTAAAGGAAGCTCTTCGTTACCGACGTTCGGTGTAGATTGCCTTTTTGGAGCAGGAGGACGTCGTCTACGCTTGTATCTCGAGTCGGGAGGTTTCCGGAGCAGAGCGCGGGAGCAGAAGAGCGTGAATGCGTTGGAAGAATTCGTTGTTGGAAGCCTTGGGGTCGAGGGCCTATTTATAGCCCCTGGGGGCGCCCGGAACGTCGGGGGTGGCCCCCCCCCCCCACGTGTCGGCCGATTTGAGTTCCACTCGGTCAGCTCTGATCCCTTCAAACTCGGGATCAGATCTTGACGGGGGTGCCCGGGACGTTGGGGGCACCCGGGTTGACCGGGTCAACTCTTATCCCTTGGCTTCGCTGGCTTCTGCTTCGTTGGCTTGCACTGGGGGCTCCCGGGACGCTGGGGGGGCCCGGGAGCACAGGGGCGCCCCGCCCATGAGTTGTCGAAGCCTGCCTTTGCTTCATGTGTTTTGTGTTCACCTTGGGGGCGCCCGGGACACTCCGGGCGCCCTGGTCAGCTGCTGCCTCACTCCTTTGAGGCTCTCTGAGCTGCAGACACTCGTTCCTTCGGTCCTGCATCCAGGGTTAGTCCAAAACAACATAAAGCAATAAGATGTTAGTTTATACAGCCTTAGCTGTCTTGGTTCTGACTTTGGGCCTCCAAAATGGAGCCCTAGGTCGAACTGACGCCTACTGTTCCCTCGACGGGGAACGCGCCCTCACCTACTCCTCTCGGGAGAATGTACCTGATGCCAACCGGCCCCTCCGGTTGGACTTTTGCCCAGCTGTCCTTCGCCAGGTCTTGGATACCAAGTTGTCCTTTGCCCGGTGCCTAGCAGTCCTTCGCTAGGGCTTTGTATCCTAGCATTCCTTCGCTAGGTGCCTAGCAGTCCTTCTCTAGGGCTTTGTATCCTAGCATTCCTTCGCCAGGTGCCTAGCAGCCCTTCGCTAGGACTTTGTTTCCTGGCAGTCCTTTGCCAGGTGCCTAGCAGCCCTTCGCTAGGACTTTGTTTCCTGGCAGTCCTTCGCCAGGTGCCTAGCAGCCCTTCGCTAGGACTTTTCTTGCACACTTGAGTAATATTGTTAGATCACAAATAACACTTAACTTTGAATCCTTTGCCAATATCAAAATAAGGTTCGATATGGTGCTTCCTGCACCAACAAACACAACTGGTACACTTGAAACATTTAAAATATTTAGTTATTTTCAAGAATATAGGTCCGATATGATTTCATATCAGGCTCAACATGGGCCTGAAATGAAATATATTCAGGCCTAACATGAGCTAGAACTTAAATAATTTCAGACCTACTGAGGGCCTGAAATGATTGCACTTCAGGCCCTCGGTAGGCCTGAAATTAAATCACTGAAATGGGTCTGAAATAAAATCATTTCAAACCCTCTTTATCCCTATTTTATCTTACTATAGTCATGTTTACAATTCATAACTAAAAGATGTACCTGAGAATCTAAAAGCTCGTGAAGTTGAATCCTAATTTTCAAATATATTGACCAAAATTCCATGGATATGCTATAATTTTTGTATGTCCAAGAAAATACTGAAGGGAGGCTCTTTGATCTTCGCAATGTGTCGACCATGTAAAATTTGAAATGCTTCAAAAAAACTTTAAAGTGGCCTAAAACATTGTACCAATGCAATTTTTGTCCAAAGTCATCTGAAGCCTACAGGTCGTAAACATTACAAATTTATTAAGAACCAAACCTAAACATTTTCAAATTTGTAAAATCAAGATAGAAATTTTATAAACATGCCTAGAAATAGTGCTGGGTTGACCTAATTAGCTCTCTAACATACCTTGGTGGATAATCCTAAGGAAGAAGAGACTGAAACACCTACAGACCTTTTTCTGCCATTATGAAAATAAAGCAGTGCAGAAACCCTAACCCTTACTCTGGAGAGTGCCGATTAGTGTGGACTTCCCCGCAAACCCTTAAAGCTACCTGAGGGACACATGAACAGACTTACCTAGGGTTTTGGTTGAAGGGGAGGGATTGGGGGGATGAGCTCGCGACTATAACACAACTAGGGCGCCCACATTGGTATCACATTTCGACAATGAGAAATAAGTTGTCCACGCTGAGAGAGAAAGAAGAAAAAGGAGAATACCTAGGGCATCTAAATCACACTCTCTTATTTTAAAATGAAAATTCTGAAAAAGTGATTCGTGTTGATGCAGTCTGGCCCGGTTGTTGTTTTGGTGTTTGACAATGATTTAAGCTTGGTTAAGCGAATTTGGGTTAAAGTCCTGGTCGAGGACTGGGCATGAAATCCCGGTGAGTGAAGCCGGGTCCTGGTGAGTGAAGCCAGGTGATTGGAAATCCCGGTGAGTGAAGCCGGGTCCTGGTGAGTGAAGCCAGGTGTTGGAAATCCCGGTGAGTGAAGCCGGGTCCTGGTGAGTGAAGCCAGGTGTTGGAAATCCCGGTGAGTGAAGCCGGGTCCTGGTGAGTGAAGTCAGGTGGTGGAAATCCCGGTGAGTGAAGCTGGGTCCTGGTGAGTGAAGCCAGGTTAGAAGAAATCCTGGTGAGTGAAGCCAGGTCCTAGCTTGGAGGGCTAGGTGTGGAAAAGTCCTAACTTGGAAGGTTGGGTGAAAAGTCCTAGCTTGGAGGGCTAGGTGAAAAGTCCTAACTTGGAGGGTTAGGTGAAAAGTCCCAACTGGAGGGTTAGGTGAAAAACCCTGGTGAGTGAAGCCAGGTCCTAGTGAGTGAAGCTAGGTTGGATGAAATCCTGACTTGGAGGGTCAGGTCCCTAGCTTGGAGGGCTAGGGTGGATGAAATCCTAGCTTGGAGGGCTAGGTTGAGTCCCTGGATCGGTCTGGTGACCGATCAGGGAGTTTGGCACGTTGCTCCTTCGTGGATCGGTCTGGTGACCGATCCAGCGATGTTTGATCGGTCTGGTGACCGATCAGGGAGTGTGTGTTTCACTCACTGCACAGCTCCTGATCGGTCTGGTGACCGATCAGGGAGCAAACAGTGAGTGAGTTCCCTTGCTGATCAGAGTCTTGGATCGGTCTAGTGACCGATCAGGGATCTTGGAATTGATTAAAAAACAACTGTTCATCATGCCTGATCGGTCTGGGTGACCGATCAGGATCCAATCTGATCGGTCTGGTGACCGATCAGGATTCACCCTGATCGATCCGGTGACCGATCAGGCGTGTATAGCTGCGAGAGCTGGGAATCCCAGCAAGCAGTGGATCGGTCTGGTGATCGATCCACACACCCTGGATCGGTCCGGTGACCGATCACTTTAATTCAAATTTCACTGTCAGACGTCGTCAGAGCGTCTGATCGTATCCGATTTGCTGATGTATGTGATATGCTTTGTGATCTTCTGCTCTAATGCTCTGATTGAGTTTCAGGTGACAGGGGAGGATTCAAACACTCAAGGAGAAGTCAAAGAGTGCTTTCCTTGGAGCAGGTTTGTCCCTTTTCCCATCTCAGGTTGCAACGTCGAGCTGCGGACTGGAGCTAAGACTGGAGCTCGACTGAGGAGCTCAGTGAGTCCAGAGATAGCTCAGTAGAGGCTGGCGTTGGCAGAGGAGTAGCTGGGAGCTACAGAGATGGTGTCACCTGTCGCTTAGCGGAGAAACAAAAAGGAACGCGAGAGTTGAGTTCAGTATCAGATTCAGTTTTGAAAACCTGTGTGTTCTTGCGTTCTGCTGATAGAAGCTTGCTGTTCTTGAGTTCTTCATCCATTCTAAGCAAGCTATTGAGAAGCATTCATCATACTTGAGCGCTTGAAGGAGAAAACAAGAAGCTGGGAGTCCGACAGTGGGAAGACACGAAGCAGACAGGGGTCTGCGTGAGATCGCCACTGGGTGGAGGTCGGGAAGCTTGCTGTGTTTAATCCTTGCTAAGTGTTTGAGTAAGATCTTTCTTGTTGTTGTTTCATTGTGCTCATTATATATCATTGTTTGAAACACACTGTGGAGAGGTTTCTCCACCGAGAAGGAGGTTGCTTCATATCCGGTGTTAACCGGGGCTTGATCTGCCGACGATCAAGGGATCGCCCACCTCAAGGGCACGCCAAGGAGTAGGGGCAAGTTATCCCCGAACCTTGTAAACCCTCCTTGTTAGCGATCTTGCTAGTTGTGTGTGCTTTGCTCTCATTTGTTTTTCTGCATACTCTGTTTTCCATTCTTTCTGCTGTGCTACTGATATTTGAGTTGCAGAAATCGTGATAAGTTCTCAAGGGGCAAGCGATTGTCTATATTCACCCCCTCTCTATAGCCATCTCGTTCCCAACAAGTGGTATCAGAGCTTGGGGCTCTACTTCAACGGCTTAACATCCGAGAGTTAGCAACGAGATGGCTGGAAGAGAAGGAATGAGCACAAACTGACCTCCACTCTTCGACGGCACAGATTTTCAGTATTGGAAATCGAAGATGGAGTTTTATTTGAAGACAAACATGAGCATATGGTTCTCGGTCAAAGAAGGTTTCATCCCTCCAAGAGATGTTGAGGGAAAAGATCTTGATTTCTCAAGTTGGTCGGCTGAGCAAATAAGAAAGAGTGAAGCAAATGCCAAAGGGGTGGTCACTTTGCAATGCGGGTTGACCAAGGAGGAATTGATCAAGGTGGGTCCTTTTACAAGTGCTAAAGATCTTTGGAACAAAATCATTGAGCTCCATGAAGGAACTCAAGACACCCGGACTGCCAAGAAGGACCTCCTTCACAGCCAACTCCAAAACCTCACCATGGGAGAAAATGAAAAAGTAAGTGAACTCCATGGACGTTTTAAAGAAGTGTTGAATGGTCTCCACTCCATAAATGAAAAGGTAGAAAATAGAGACCTAGTGAGGTATGTACTCAAAGCCTTCCCTAGGAATGCCTTGTGGTCATCCATGGTGGATGCCTATAAGGTTTCCAAGGATCTTTCCTTAGTTAAGTTAGAAGATCTATTTTGTGAAATGGAACTACATGAGATCTCTAACAAAAGTTCAAAAGAGAAAGGTATTGCTTTAGTGGCAGGTGACAACAAGAAGAAGAAGGGGAAGAAGAAGGAGAAGGAAGCCTCTTCATCTTCATCCTCATCCGAGTCCGAGTTCAAGGAGGAGGGCAGCTGGTCTTCTTCCTCCGAGATGGCCAACTTTGTTAGAAGAATGATGAGGAAGAGCCGGCGCCTCAAGGGTAAAGGTAACCCGAGTGAAGTTAAATTTGATAAGTCTAATATTACATGTTATGAGTGTAGCAAGAAAGGACATTACAAGGATGAATGTCCAAAGTTAAAGAACAAGAAGGATAAATCAAAGAAGAAAAGGAAGGCCTTGAGGGCCACATGGGATGACTCCTCTTCTAGTTCATCCGAAGAAGAGGAGGAGAAGTACACTCATCACCGTGCCCTCATGGCACTAGAGGACTCGAGAGAAGAAAGTGATAATGAGTCAAGCTCCTCAACCGCGCCTTCATCATCTTCGGATGATGAAGAGGTAATCTCTCCGGAATTAGATAAGTGTTATCGGACAATAGCGTGTTTAGCTAAATTGTTAAAGAAATCAAAGAACAAAGTTAAATCTTTAAAATTAGAAATAGAAGAATTAAAATCCTCTAAGGATGAGGATATTAATGACTTGCATGTTCAAAATCTTGAGGATGAAAATAAGGGTTTGAAGGGTGAAATTGAAAATCTCAAGAATATTCTTGGAAAATTTTCAACAAGTTCAAAAACCCTAGATATGATCTTGAACTCACAAAAAGCGGTTTACAACAAGGTTGGCTTAGGTTACCAACCAAAAGAATCAAGTTTCATGTCATTAATGTCAAGAACCCAATTTAGATCATCAAATGATTCTAGGGTTCAAAAGGTGAGGAAGAGAATGACTAAGGCATGGGTGCCAAAGTCTTTCATTGTAGATGCATTAGGTCCCAAAATTTGGGTACCTAAAACCTCCATATTTAGAATTGTATAGTTTTGATTGAGGGGGAGCATCTATCAACATAGGTTGTTGATAAGTGGTGCTCCAAACCCAAGGCTAAGGTTACACTAGTTTCAAAATAAGTCAACAAGCCTTGGAAATTATTTTTATATATTGCATGAAGGGTTTAGATTCACACATAATTTGCTCTTGCCATGAATGACTCAGAATAATTGGTTTTACTTGTTGCAATTTGTGTTTTCATGCAAGTTATAGTTTATGAAATGTCTTATCTCAAGCCCAAGTATGTCATGAGTATCTTGTATGTGTTATAACACATGAATGCATGTTTAAGGACAAGATGAACATATAGTTTGGGCTGATCATTATAAAAATCTCACAAGGCATCACCATGAGTTTTAAAATTCACTGTTTAACCTTCTATGACCTAATGATTCCCTTGTATCAAACTAAGGTTTCTTGATATGATCATGCTTTGATACAAACATCTTTTGATACTCAATTTCATGCTTAGAAAACACCATCATGTTTTGACTCAAATAGTGTTGTAGAATATGGATGCATGCTAGAGAACAAGTATGGACACATTGAAAATCTCACAATACATCATTAGACAAGAACATGAACTTAAGGTCTAGGTTCAGTGTTTTCTTGAAATGAATCAAAAGAATTGGCATGTATTCAAGGTCTTCACACTTAGTGTTGCTTATGATGGTAAATGAACTTGATAAAAAATTGGGAACTTAATCATACCTTGATACTAGTGTTATATAAGCATGATTTGAAAATTTGATCATACCTTGTGTATCATGAAATTTGATCATACTTGGAATATTTTGATTCACACATGATCATGCCAAGAACATGCTTAGAACATAACTGATCATACAAACCTGGTTTTGGGACTCAAGTTCATAATTAAGAACATACTCATCATGCTTTAACACAGATCATGACATATATCTTGATTAAGGGAACCCTTAGGACCAAATGGATTAACATTAATTGAATTAGGTTTTAGGAATGGTTGAGATTTGAAACAAAGTTGATTTCATAGTTTCTGAAATTTTGTTTCTGAAACTAAGAAATCATTCTGTATCATCCCTGATCGGTCCACCGACCGATCAGGGGTGCTTCTGATCGGTCTGGTGACCGATCAGACCAACTCTGATCAAGGAACTCCCAGATTGTTCCAAATTGATCCAAAACCTCCTCAAACCAATCTCTTCTCATCGAATTGTATCAGTTTAATGATCATACTCCTAACAAATCTGATACAAACTAATTACAATTGAAACATATTTGATCCTCCATTGGTACAATCCTGGTACTAAGGAAGTACAAATGTGTTCAAGTGGTACTTGAAACAAAACCTAAATACTGATTTGATACAAACCTATGTTGGGATGTTCAAATTCATAAGAAAGGGTTTGTTTGAGTCATGACTCGTGTTTTTAATGTCGTATTTCAGAATTGTTTCTGAAATATCGAATATTAATAGAGTCTACACCCCTGGTCTGGAATGCAAATTGTTAATGCAGTCTGATCAGGAACGTATCAGAGTTTCAGAAATTTTTCTAAAATCTGATCGCTCCCCAGACTAATCAGATATACTTCTGTATCACGTAATCAACAGACCTGGTTGGTCACCGAGACCAATCAGGACTATGTTTTAGATACAGATGCATTCCTTACCTGTCATGTGAAGCATATACGTATTTGACCATGATATACTTCTGTATATGCCTTCACATGAAACTCCAAATGTTAATGCAGTCTGATCTTGAATGAGTCAGAATAACAGAAATTTTTCTGAAAACTGATTGTTCATAGATACATCAGAAATTTTTCTGTATCAATCATAAGTCTGATGCAGCTGCATTATTACTTGTCATATGAAACATATACATGTTTGACCATGATATATTTCTGTATATGTTTACATGTGCAATTCACACTCATTTCCATATGATGCATATACATTGTTGCCATGATACATTTATGGTATATGCCTCTCATATGCAATTCCAAAATCATCCTTTGACTTACTTGTCATATGAAACATATACATGTTTGACCATAATATTATTCTGTATATGTTTTCATGTGCATTTCTGTAACGCCCCAAAATTCCCATTTTTAGTTCTTAAAGTCCTTAGAATTATTTAAAAATAGTTTAGAAATATTCTAGATATTTTTAGGAATTTTTAGAATATTTTTATGGAATTTTTCGAGTCCGTTTGGTATTTTAAAAAAAAAAGAGAAAGAAAATAAAAAGGAAAAAACCACTTAAGTGCAGCAGGTGGATCGAACCCGCGACCACCGCGAGACCACACAAACACGCAACCGGCTGGGTTAGGGGTATCAAGCACAACAAGGGACGGAGAGAACTCTATTTAAGGTATAGTTAAGTTAATCCGCCCTTAAGTATAAATAGATAGTTAAAGAGAGAAATTTTATTTCTCTCCTCTCCAAACCCTCACCATCCGCCGACCCCTCTCCCTCTCCTCTCTTGGGCGACGCCGACCAACATCAAGGCCAAGAGGGCCGGCCAAGACTCTTCTCCAAGAGATAATCCTATATTTGGGATCCCCGCGACGAGAGGAACGCGTAGACGTGAAGAATTCTCCGAGATCTCAAGTTTCTTCCGAGTCCTAGACGTCAATCTTGGTTGTAAGTCCAAGATATCAATGTAAGTACTGCTCACCTGCAGTAAGAGGCGGTTTTTTCCGCAAGAATTTCCCTTAAAAGTTTTTAAAAAGAGATATTTACTTCTTGTTAAGATTTTTGCATGTGATCTTAGTTCATTCTATGCTTATATATTTTATTGAGTGCCCTATATGAGATTAGGGTCCAAGAAAGCTATGAGAAAAGAAAAGAGAAGATAAAGATAAGAAAAGAAAAGGCCAAGGCCTTAAGAAATCCCCAAAAGTCAAGACTTAGGGATTTTAGCACGCAAGGTGCTCCAGAAAATGCCAAGGCATTTGCAGATAAGAAAGAAAAGAAAGAAAAGCTATTTTATTTTCTAAGACCAGTACCCGGCGTCCAAGGGCGTCGTTAAAGAAATCCAGGTGTCCAATTCCAAGGTCTTGGCCCTGGTAGACCAAGGTCTGCTCTATTAGGATTGGTGGCTCGCTACCCCAACCTTTTAGGGAACGCGCATGAGATGGTACTTACGTCTTCAGTGGATCCAAGTGATTAGTATTTTCAAGTATATGCTTTAGCAAAGTTTCGAAAATTTAAAGAGTTTTCAAAAAGTTAAAGAATAGCTAAAGTTTCAAGTTGAGCCAAGAAAAGTAAATTGAGATTTATTATTGCTTGAGTATGCATGTTTGAGCTATACATGTTCGTAGTTTTCTTTCAAGCATATTAGTATGTCATACGATGTTCAGTTTAATCTAGAAGCATGTTTGCATATTTCGAGTTTTTGTGAGCTAGATAGTACTTACTAAGCTTTTTGCTTACTAGTTGCATTTCCTCTTATTGCAGATAAAGGTAAAGGCAAGCAATTTTGAAGGAAGACGACGAGGCGGTGCTGAGTAGAGTGTGTGTGGTGGCTGATTATGGAGAGATCTTTGAGACGAGACAATTTAGTTATTTGAATTGCAATGTTTAAGTTTATTCAAATTTCAAGTTCTTGCTTATGGAGATTATAGAGTATTTGAGTTTTTGGATAGTCTTACATGCTCAATTTCTTAGAGTAAAGATTCCATGTCATTTCATTTAGCATACATATCCTTATGATTGTATTGGATGAGTAGAAGTGTAAGTAGTTAGAGATATTGATACTTTGTTAGAGAAAAAGGTGTTTGTGCCAAGATAGTATCAATTTCCCTTTGAATCAAGTTTTTATTGCTTAAAAATGTTTAGAAAAGTTGCAATCACATTTCATAATGCATTAGCAAGGTTGTAGAACATGTATTTGGCGTTATGAATGCATAGGAGTCAAGATTGGTACAAACTCTATTGTTAAAGTTTATATAAACTTGTTTAGTTTATTTTCTTCCATGAAAGTCTTAAATTCAAGTTTATGGATTCGTCTGATTGGCTAAATTGTTTAGGAAACTGACATAGAGTATAGAAATGGTGTCGTAGTTTGATATGGCTCGAAACTGAATGAATGGTGGACTTAAGAAGCAAGAGCCGAAAACCTGTAATTCTGATTACAGGCGTACCAGTCGACTGCTACGTCACCAGTCGACTGGTACGGGCAGTTTAAGTTGGGTGAGGCTTGATCAATAAGTATCAACTACGAGTTTTGAGAAGGAAAGTGTGACACGGTATCATGCATGACTACTTAAGTTAGAATATAATTGTTAGAAGAATTTAAAAGAAAAAAAAAGATTTTCGCATTTCTTTTAGTCGTGCATTAGAGTCGAGAAGTAGACAGAAGTAACGATCCGTCTAAGGCAGGAGAAGGCGGGTCGCTACAGGTGGTATCAGAGCAGTTCCCATTCTCCAGCATCACACACACATCAGCATCAACCTTGCCGTCTTCAAGTAAGAAAGCTTTAAGTTTCAGTTTTTCTATTGCTCCTTTATTTAATTGCAGTATAGAGAAATGCTTAAGTACTACTCACATGTGCATAGAACAAGGAAGCATGTTTAATCCCTTAGTATCACGGAATCATGTTTAATCCCTAGAATGGATATCAGATTTCTAAGTAAGAAGACAAGTTTATACCTAGAGATGTAGTAGTGATTTCTTGTTCCTTTATGCATTATTAGATGGCAAGAAGAGGCCGAGCCCCTAATGCAAGGAACAGAACTCCAGTTCAAGATAACAATGAGCTTGGCACAGAACGGCCAAACCTGATGGCAGTCATTGCTCAAATGCAAGCTCAGATTACAGAACAACAGAAGACCATCGCCACACTGATGGCAAATCAGCACCCAGTGCCCCCTACACCACCCACAGCAGGAGTGGAGGACGTCCTTCATGTTGTGATCTTAGTATAGCAAGACCAAGGTCTTGATTTGCCCAAACACAAGGTTTGGAGGATTTCGGCATGTAAGGTGTCCGATAAAAGTTCTGAGTAAGACCAAGGTCTTACTAAGTCCAAGAACGAGCTATAGGACTAAGAAGTGAGATAAGAAACAAGACCAAGGTATTGTTGTATCCTAAAGCAAGTTTGAGAACATTACCGTTAAGTGTTAAGTTATACATTTGAGGACGCCCTAGAAAGGCCCAAAATGAGGAGCAAGTTCCTAGGGGGTAAGAGGTAACAAAGTCAGTACCACTACCAAATCTCTTAGAGGTGGTGGCTCGGGAGAGTAAGGCAAGAAGCGTACCTCATTCAGTAGAAGAAACTGAAGCCAGGGAATTTCCCAGGCACAAGTAAACCATGGGATGCTTAAGTTTGGTTCAAAACGTTGGAAAGAATAGTAGGGCTACTGGACTGGCATGAGGTAGAGAAGATAAAGTGTGCATCTTTCTGCCTTACGGGAGATGCTAGAATATAGTGGGAGAGAGTCAAGGCCAAGAGAAATGTCAGCCAGATGGCATGGGCCGACTTCGAGACTGAGTTCTTCGAAGAATACTTTCACATGCAAGTAACCAACGAGCATTATGATGAATTCACGGAGTTCAGACAAGGAGAACTATCCGTGGATGAAGCAGTGAAGATGTTTAAGCGGTTAGCTCATCTGTGCCCAGAGCTAGATAGCACAGGAAAAGAGATGGGTAGGCTAATGCTCAAGATGTTAAGGCCTGAGATAGCGTTAAAGAGGGCTAGCAGTGTTAAGAGGCCACAAACCTCCGAAGAACTAATAAGTGGTGCTTTGATCACTGAGCACTACTTAAACAATAAAAAGGCCACCAGAAAGGTTAAATGATGAAGTTCTTAACAACCTTACCGTCAAGGGAAGTAATGGCCTCTACTCAGAGGCTAAGGGCAGTACCAATCTGGATTTCCAACCGAGAGCTCTATAGTGACTTGATAGTCCTTGAGATGGAGGATTATGATGTCATTTTAGGGATGGATTTCTTGAGTAAGTACAACGCTTCAGTGGACTGCCGTAGAAGGAAGGTGGTTTTCAGCCCAGAAGGAGAACCACCATTCGAGTTTCAAGGAGTCCCAAGGAGGAAGACTCAGAAATTTCTCTCAGCCTTGGCAGCCCACCAGATGCTAGAGCAAGGGTGTGCTGGTTTTCTTGCACACATAGTGGAATCAGAAGCAAAGGAAGAACTCAAGCAGGAGGATGTACGGGTAGTCTGCGAATATCCAGAAGTGTTCCCAGAAGAATTACCTGGACTACCTCCCAACCGAGAAGTGGAATTCGAGATCGAGCTAGTGCCCGGTACCGGTCCGGTCTCGAAGGCCCCATATCGTATGTCTCCAGCAGAGTTGAAGGAATTACAAGAGCAACTCCAGGAGCTACTAGACAAGGGCTTCATTCGCCCGAGTCATTCACCCTGGGGAGCTCCTGTACTTTTCGTCAAGAAGAAGGATGGGTCTATGCGTCTGTGCATAGACTACAGAGCTCTGAACAAGGTGACCATCAAGAACAAGTACCCCCTTCCTAGAATAGATGATTTATTTGATCAACTCAAAGGGGCTACAGTGTTCTCAAAAATAGACCTGCGTTCTGGGTATCATCAGCTAAAGGTTAAAGAAAGTGACATCCCCAGGACGGCCTTCTGGACAAGATACGGCCACTACGAATTTGTAGTAATGCCTTTTGGAGTAACCAATGCTCCAGCAGTCTTCATGGAGCTGATGAACCACATCTTCAGGGAGTATCTCGATAAATTCGTCATTGTATTTATTGATGATATTCTCATATACTCACAGACTCCAGAGGACCATGCTACACACTTGAGGATAGTGCTGCAGATCCTTCAGCAGGAGAAGCTCTATGCAAAATTCTCAAAGTGTGAGTTTTGGCTAGATCAGGTGACCTTCCTAGGTCACATTGTATCCAAAGAAGGTATTCAAGTTGATCCAGCCAAGATAGAAGCAGTCAGCAACTGGTGTAGACCCAAGAATGCCAGTGAGATCAGAAGCTTCTTAGGCCTGGCAGGATATTACAGAAAATTTGTGGAGGACTTTTCCAGGATAGCCTCTCCACTCACAGCCTTGACCAGAAAGAATCAGAAGTTTGAGTGGTCAGATAAATGCGAGCACAGCTTCCTAGAACTGAAGAAAAGATTTACTAGTGCTCCCATCCTGACTGTTCCAGAGAGTGACAAGGCCTTTGACATCTACAGTGATGCATCCAAGATGGGCCTTGGAGCTGTCCTCATGCAAGACGGTAAAGTAATAGCATATGCCTCCAGACAGCTCAAGGACTATGAGAAGAATTACCCTACACACGACCTTGAGCTAGCAGCTGTGGTTTTTGCACTGAAGCTTTGGAGACACTACCTGTATGGAGTGCAGTGCAGAATCTTCACAGACCATCAGAGTTTGAAGTACTTCTTCACTCAGAAGGACCTGAATATGAGGCAGCGCAGGTGGCTAGAGTTGGTCAAAGATTATGACTGTGAAATCCTCTACCACCCAGGTAAAGCTAATAAAGTGGCAGATGCACTAAGCAGGAAATCCTGTGCAGCACTGATGTCCATTTCATCACTGTCCCTACCACTTCAGAAAGAAATAAAGGATTTTGGAGTCGAGGTAATAATTGGGCAACTTTCTGCATTGACTCTAGAGTCAACCTTGCTTGTGGATATACAAAGAAAGCAAAGTCAAGACTCAGAAATCCAGAAGATCAAGCAGGGGATCCAAGAGGCAGAAAATTCAGAGTTTCGAGTATCAGATAGTGGCATCCTCTATTTTGGAGACCGCCTTTGCGTCCCTAATGATGAGGAACTAAGAAAGAATATTTTAGAAGAAGCCCACAGTACCCCGTACTCTATGCATCCTGGTTCTACTAAGATGTATCAAGATTTAAAGAAAAGATTCTGGTGGTCTGGACTCAAGCGAGACGTGGTCAGATATATCAGTACCTGCTTGACCTGCCAGAGAGTCAAAGCAGAGCACCAGAGACCAGGAGGAGTTCTACAGCCACTTCCCATTCCAGAGTGGAAATGGGAAGAAATATCCATGGAATTTATCACAGGTCTTCCAAGAACCACCCATGGACACGATGCAATTTGGGTGATAGTGGACAGATTGACCAAGTCTGCCCACTTCCTAGCCATCAAGTTATCGCATTCGGTAGAGCAGTTAGCACAGCTGTACGTGAAAGAAGTAATCAGGCTTCACGGAGTTCCGAAGTCGATCGTTTCTGACAGAGATGGGCGGTTCATCTCCCATTTTTGGAGGTGTGTTCAGGACGCCCTAGGCACCAGACTTCAGTTCAGCACAGCTTTCCATCCCCAGATAGATGGACAAACAGAGAGAGTAAATCAGATTTTAGAAGACATGCTCAGGGCTTGTGCATTGGACTTTAAAGGCAGTTGGTGCAAATTTCTGTGCTTAGCTGAGTTTGCCTACAACAATAGCTATCAGGCCACCATCAGGATGGCACCTTATGAGGCATTGTATGGCAGGAAATGCAGATCACCCATATGTTGGCAAGAAGCGGGTGAGAAGAAAGAGATGGAGTCAGGACTAGGCAGCCAGACTGAGCTTATAGATGAGACCGCTCAGGCTATCCAGACGATCCGCCAGAGGATTGAGACTGCCCAGAGTAGACAGAAAAGTTATGCTGACACACGCCGGAGGCCACTTGAATTCCAAGTTGGAGATTCAGTATTTCTCAAGGTCGCTTCCATGAAGGGAGTGGTGAGATTTGGCAAGAAGGGAAAGCTAAGTCCTCGCTACATAGGACCCTACAAGATCATAAAGAGGGTTGGTAAGGTAGCATATGAGCTGGACCTACCAGAGGATATGTCAGCTATCCACAGTACCTTTCATGTCTCTATGCTGAAGAAGTGTATTCACGACCCTAGCCAAGTGATTCAGCCTCAGTCAGTACAGATCCAAGAAGATCATAGTTATGAGAGCAGACCGACACAGATAGTGGACAAAGCAGTTAAGAGATTAAGAAACAAAGAAGTGCCACTAGTGAAGGTCATCTGGCAGAATCAAAAGCATGAAGAGGCTACTTGGGAACGTGAGGACAGCATGAGAGAGAAATATCCAGAATTATTCTAAGTTCGAGGACGAACTTTTTATAAGGTATGGGGGATTGTAACGCCCCAAAATTCCCATTTTTAGTTCTTAAAGTCCTTAGAATTATTTAAAAATAGTTTAGAAATATTCTAGATATTTTTAGGAATTTTTAGAATATTTTTATGGAATTTTTCGAGTCCGTTTGGTATTTTAAAAAAAAAAGAGAAAGAAAATAAAAAGGAAAAAACCACTTAAGTGCAGCAGGTGGATCGAACCCGCGACCACCGCGAGACCACACAAACGCGCAACCGGCTGGGTTAGGGGTATCAAGCACAACAAGGGACGGAGAGAACTCTATTTAAGGTATAGTTAAGTTAATCCGCCCTTAAGTATAAATAGATAGTTAAAGAGAGAAATTTTATTTCTCTCCTCTCCAAACCCTCACCATCCGCCGACCCCTCTCCCTCTCCTCTCTTGGGCGATGCCGACCAACATCAAGGCCAAGAGGGCCGGCCAAGACTCTTCTCCAAGAGATAATCCTATATTTGGGATCCCCGCGACGAGAGGAACGCGTAGACGTGAAGAATTCTCCGAGATCTCAAGTTTCTTCCGAGTCCTAGACGTCAATCTTGGTTGTAAGTCCAAGATATCAATGTAAGTACTGCTCACCTGCAGTAAGAGGCGGTTTTTTCCGCAAGAATTTCCCTTAAAAGTTTTTAAAAAGAGATATTTACTTCTTGTTAAGATTTTTGCATGTGATCTTAGTTCATTCTATGCTTATATATTTTATTGAGTGCCCTATATGAGATTAGGGTCCAAGAAAGCTATGAGAAAAGAAAAGAGAAGATAAAGATAAGAAAAGAAAAGGCCAAGGCCTTAAGAAATCCCCAAAAGTCAAGACTTAGGGATTTTAGCACGCAAGGTGCTCCAGAAAATGCCAAGGCATTTGCAGATAAGAAAGAAAAGAAAGAAAAGCTATTTTATTTTCTAAGGCCAGTACCCGGCGTCCAAGGGCGTCGTTAAAGAAATCCAGGTGTCCAATTCCAAGGTCTTGGCCCTGGTAGACCAAGGTCTGCTCTATTAGGATTGGTGGCTCGCTACCCCAACCTTTTAGGGAACGCGCATGAGATGGTACTTACGTCTTCAGTGGATCCAAGTGATTAGTATTTTCAAGTATATGCTTTAGCAAAGTTTCGAAAATTTAAAGAGTTTTCAAAAAGTTAAAGAATAGCTAAAGTTTCAAGTTGAGCCAAGAAAAGTAAATTGAGATTTATTATTGCTTGAGTATGCATGTTTGAGCTATACATGTTCGTAGTTTTCTTTCAAGCATATTAGTATGTCATACGATGTTCAGTTTGATCTAGAAGCATGTTTGCATATTTCGAGTTTTTGTGAGCTAGATAGTACTTACTAAGCTTTTTGCTTACTAGTTGCATTTCCTCTTATTGCAGATAAAGGTAAAGGCAAGCAATTTTGAAGGAAGACGACGAGGCGGTGCTGAGTAGAGTGTGTGTGGTGGCTGATTATGGAGAGATCTTTGAGACGAGACAATTTAGTTATTTGAATTGCAATGTTTAAGTTTATTCAAATTTCAAGTTCTTGCTTATGGAGATTATAGAGTATTTGAGTTTTTGGATAGTCTTACATGCTCAATTTCTTAGAGTAAAGATTCCATGTCATTTCATTTAGCATACATATCCTTATGATTGTATTGGATGAGTAGAAGTGTAAGTAGTTAGAGATATTAATACTTTGTTAGAGAAAAAGGTGTTTGTGCCAAGATAGTATCAATTTCCCTTTGAATCAAGTTTTTATTGCTTAAAAATGTTTAGAAAAGTTGCAATCACATTTCATAATGCATTAGCAAGGTTGTAGAACATGTATTTGGCGTTATGAATGCATAGGAGTCAAGATTGGTACAAACTCTATTGTTAAAGTTTATATAAACTTGTTTAGTTTATTTTCTTCCATGAAAGTCTTAAATTCAAGTTTATGGATTCGTCTGATTGGCTAAATTGTTTAGGAAACTGACATAGAGTATAGAAATGGTGTCGTAGTTTGATATGGCTCGAAACTGAATGAATGGTGGACTTAAGAAGCAAGAGCCGAAAACCTGTAATTCTGATTACAGGCGTACCAGTCGACTGCTACGTCACCAGTCGACTGGTACGGGCAGTTTAAGTTGGGTGAGGCTTGATCAATAAGTATCAACTACGAGTTTTGAGAAGGAAAGTGTGACACGGTATCATGCATGACTACTTAAGTTAGAATATAATTGTTAGAAGAATTTAAAAGAAAAAAAAAGATTTCCGCATTTCTTTTAGTCGTGCATTAGAGTCGAGAAGTAGACAGAAGTAACGATCCGTCTAAGGCAGGAGAAGGCGGGTCGCTACAATTTCAAAACTTTACTTTGATTATTTTGGATTTGGGGAGAGACCCGTGTTTGAGGGGGAGGTATGTTTAAACTTAATAACCATACCCTTTTCGATGTTTGACAAGGGGGAGAAAATGACTGATTAAGTTTATGGTTATTATAGGGGGGTGATCATGATTCCCTTATAAGAATTGAATGGATTTCAATTGATTGATACCTAAACTTAAATCGGGTTGTCAAACAACAAAAAGGGGGAGATTGTTGATGCAGTCTGGCCCGGTTGTTGTTTTGGTGTTTGATAATGATTTAAGCTTGGTTGAGCGAATTTGGGTTAAAGTCCTGGTCGAGGACTGGGCATGAAATCCCGATGAGTGAAGCCGGGTCCTGGTGAGTGAAGCCAGGTGATTGGAAATCCCGGTGAGTGAAGCCGGATCCTGGTGAGTGAAGCCAGGTGTTGGAAATCCCGGTGAGTGAAGCCGGGTCCTGGTGAGTGAAGCCAGGTCCTAGCTTGGAGGGCTAGGTGTGGAAAAGTCCTAACTTGGAAGGTTGGGTGAAAAGTCCTAGCTTGGAGGGCTAGGTGAAAAGTCCTAACTTGGAGGGTTAGGTGAAAAGTCCCAACTGGAGGGTTAGGTGAAAAACCCTGGTGAGTGAAGCCAGGTCCTAGTGAGTGAAGCTAGGTTGGATGAAATCCTGACTTGGAGGGTCAGGTCCCTAGCTTGGAGGGCTAGGGTGGATGAAATCCTAGCTTGGAGGGCTAGGTTGAGTCCCTGGATCGGTCTGGTGACCGATCAGGGAGTTTGGCACGTTGCTCCTTCGTGGATCGGTCTGGTGACCGATCCAGCGATGTTTGATCGGTCTGGTGACCGATCAGGGAGTGTGTGTTTCACTCACTGCACAGCTCCTGATCGGTCTGGTGACCGATCAGGGAGCAAACAGTGAGTGAGTTCCCTTGCTGATCAAAGTCTTGGATCGGTCTGGTGACCGATCAGGGATCTTGGAATTGATTAAAAAACAACTGTTCATCTTGCCTGATCGGTCTGGGTGACCGATCAAGATCTAATCTGATCGGTCTGGTGACCGATCAGGATTCACCTTGATCGATCCGGTGACCGATCAGGCGTGTATAGCTGCGAGAGCTGGGAATCCCAGCAAAGCAGTGGATCGGTCTGGTGATCGATTCACACACCCTGGATCGGTCCGGTGACCGATCACTTTAATTCAAATTTCACTGTCAGACGTCGTTAGAGCGTCTGATCGTATCCGATTTGCTGATGTATGTGATATGCTTTGTGATCTTCTGCTCTAATGCTCTGATTGAGTTTCAGGTGATAGGGGAGGATTCAAACACTCAAGGAGAAGTCAAAGAGTGCTTTCCTTGGAGCAGGTTTGTCCCTTTTCCCATCTCAGGTTGCAACGGCGAGCTGCGGACTGGAGCTAAGACTGGAGCTCGACTGAGGAGCTCAGTGAGTCCAGAGATAGCTCAGTAGAGGCTGGCGTTGGCAGAGGAGTAGCTGCGAGCTACAGAGATGGTGTCACCTGTCGCTTGGCGGAGAAACAAAAAGGAACGCGAGAGTTGAGTTCAGTATCAGATTCAGTTTTGAAAACCTGTGTGTTCTTGCGTTCTGCTGATAGAAGCTTGCTGTTCTTGAGTTCTTCATCCATTCTAAGCAAGCTATTGAGAAGCATTCATCATACTTGAGCGCTTGAAGGAGAAAACAAGAAGCTGGGAGTCCGACAGTGGGAAGACACGAAGCAGACAGGGGTCTGCGTGAGATCGCCACTGGGTGGAGGTCGGTAAGCTTGCTGTGTTTAATCCTTGCTAAGTGTTTGAGTAAGATCTTTCTTGTTGTTGTTTCATTGTGCTCATTATATATCATTGTTTGAAACACACTGTGGAGAGGTTTCTCCACCGAGAAGGAGGTTGCTTCATATCCGGTGTTAACCGGGGCTTGATCTGCCGACGATCAAGGGATCGCCCACCTCAAGGGCACGCCAAGGAGTAGGGGCAAGTTATCCCCGAACCTTGTAAACCCTCCTTGTTAGCGATCTTGCTAGTTGTGTGTGCTTTGCTCTCATTTGTTTTTCTGCATACTCTGTTTTCCATTCTTTCCGCTGTGCTACTGATATTTGAGTTGCAGAAATCGTGATAAGTTCTCAAGGGGCAAGCGATTGTCTATATTCACCCCCCCTCTATAGCCATCTCGTTCCCAACAATTCGGATATCTCGGAAATCTAACTAAGAAAGGGAGTTGTTGGCGGGAGGGGTATAAGAGGAAGAAGATAATTTTTGGTGCGCCCTTTGGTAAAAATCAAACCATAGGACGCTTTTTGATAATTACGATTTGTCACGTGTGTCGTTTGGTAAAATGCCGAATAACAAAAGCATAACACCCTGAGAAATGGAGGAAGGTCCAACTTGTTCAAAATGAAACAAAACAAAATAGTGTGTTTTAATAGTTCTCACTATTCATTCAAGAACCAGATTTTTTTTTTTCTTTTCTTTCATTTCACTACTTTCATTTTATCATCTCTGATTAATTTGATGATTTATAATGAAACAATGGTCTAACACAGTTAGTTTCCTGGTTGAGATAGAAAAAGTACGAAAAAAGCCATTTTGTTATTCTGATAACGTGGTATTTTGCAAATTAGAGACAACACCACTCAACCTCTAATGCATGAAAGAAGAGGAAAAGAGAAAGAGATTGCGTGAAGCAACGTGGCAAAGACGCAGAATAGAGAGAAAAAATAAAGAAGAAGAAGAGAGACAAGGAGAAGAAGAGTTATCATGGTTCGGCGACGTGTCTACTCCATAAAAAAGTAAAAACTTTATTAGAACTCTCTCTACACAAGAGAATACACCTTATTTTCTTGATACTAATTATGATGATGCAATGGGCTTACAATGATCCCTATAAATAATGCCTAAACACAGACCTCATAAAACCGTATCAGATTTTTCTTATGAAATAAATTTTTCTTTCATGATATCCCTTTTCAGATATGAGCCACCCTTTTCAGATATGAGTCACCTGTCAATAATCTTTGCCTTGGCAATTATTCACTCCTTCAAAGAATATAAGTATCTGAGCAAAACTCCACCTAAAACTGTAAGTTTGGGCTTCATTTCTCTAATATCTAGGGACATGGATCAAGTTCAAGCAATGCTAGAACATTTCTGCAATCACTGGCTTCATCAACATGTCTGCAACATTGTTTGCAGTATGAACTTTCTCAAGTTGAATTTCCGCGAAAGCAATCAACTCTTTAATCTTGTGAAATCTCACATCAATGTGTTTGGTTCTCGAATGATATACTTGATTCTTCGCCAAATAGAAAGCACTCTAACTATTACATAACAACTTGACTCCACCTTGCTGAACGCCCAATTCTCTGACTAACCCTATAAGCCATAAAGTTGTTGGTGCCGGAAGCACCAAGATCGAACTTGTGTTTTGATAATGGCAAAGGGTTCATAAGTTAAGGTTTTATTGTGATCTAACGAAGGTATTCAAGTGCGCAAGAAAAGTCCTAGGTACACTAGGCATGAAGTCCTGATTCTAGGAATTGGGCAATAAGTCCTGGTCGCGGACTGGGCACGAAGTCCTGATTCGAGGAATTAGGCAATAAGTCCTGGTCGAGGGCTGGGCACCGAAGACCTGACCGAGGGTTGGGCAATAAGTCCTGGTTGCAGACTGGGCACGAAAACCTGATCCGGAGGATTGGGCAAAAGTCCAACCGGAGGAGCCGGTTGGCAAAAAGGTAAACTCTCCTGAGAGGAGTAGGTGAGGACGTGTTCCCCGTAGGAGGGAACACTAGGCGTCGGTGTAGGGACAGCTGCCGTCGATAGAGGGGGGGGTGAATATCGACCGTAAAATCTTCGCGAAAAATTCGTAAACTTTCGAGGTTCGTTCTAGACACAAAGTTAGTAGTAGCGGAAAAATTGAAAGAACGAACAAACACAGAACTCAGAATACACACGGGATTTACTTGGTTCCCAACCCCCCAAGGTCAGTACATCTAAGGCCTAAGCACAGGAACGCCCGTCCACTAATGGTCTCCTTTCCAGACTTTCCGGAGGCGGAGAAACCCATCTTATAGTGCAAGATTTACAATAAAAAATATAAAGAAATTACGTGCGTAAAGTAAATCAAACCAAATACAAGAGTCGAAGACTTGGCCAATCTGGAACTCCGAAGTGCCGCGCACTTCCTCCCGGAGCTTCGCCGTTAGCGCTTTGTCATCACTCGAAAGACTCCAAATGATCTTGGAATGTTGTTATGAGCTGAGGGGTCGAAGCCCCTTTTATAGTCTTGGTATAGGGCGCCTATGATCAATGAGGCGCCTCGTAGAGCCTGGTCAAACCTCATCTCCGCGCCGAATTCGCAGCAGTCGATAAGGCTTTCAACCAGGGCACCCTAGACATACAGGGTGCCTGAATGAATGAGGCGCCTGGTTCAATGAGGCGCCTTGTTTCATTGAGGCACTCTGGTTGATGGGGGCGCCTAGCAGCCTTGTTTCTAGCCTTGTTGTGTGTTTGTTTGCCTACTTTGTCTTCCATTTTAGGTACCTGCAAGATACATAAATACAAGGCAAACTCATGTACAATCTTAGGCTTAACCAAATGGTTCCGACTTCGGATTTCCGTGAAACCCTAGGTCAAACCGACGCCTAATTTCCCATCCCCGGGAACACGCCTTTCACCTACTCCTCTCAGGAGACGGTTGCCACCCGACTCATCCGATTGGACTTTTGCTTAGCCTTCGAGACTCTCGGATCTCGAGACGTCCGAACCTCGACCCATCTCTACTTCTATCCTTAGTCATCGCTCAGCTAAGTTGCTCAATCCCTCGGATCAAGACTTCGGTGCCCAGCCCTCGGCCAGGACTTAGTGCCCAATTCCACGAACCAGGACTTAGTGCCCAACCCTCGGTCAGGTCTTAGGTGCCCAGCCCTTGGCCAGGACTTAGTGCATAATTCCACAAACCAGGACTTAGTGCCCAACCTTCGGTCAGGTCTTAGGTGCCCAGCCCTCGGCCAGGACATAGTGCCCAATCCTTAATCAGGACTTAGTGCCTAGGTTAACTAGGACTTTTCATCACTTTGGTCCAGTTTTCTTGACTACCCTTCCCTTGTTCAATGTATCACTGACTTAAGCATATTGTCAAACATTGAAACACTTGGAGGAGGACATCACTGATGCATCTTGCACCAACAGTAGGTTCAACCTAGGGTTCCATTTTAGAAGCCCAAAGTCAGAACCAAAACAGCTCAGGCTGTTAATTGTGCTTAACTTGTATATGATGTATTTGTTATTTGAGTTTTGGAACTAACCCTGGTTGTAGGAACAAAGGTTGAAGGTTTCTGCACCCAAGCGCCTGAATGAAGTTAGGCGCCTGTTCATACAGGTGCCTGTATGGTGACAGGCGCCCAAGAAGGGCCATTTCCAAAACAGTCTCAAAGCAAGCCTCCACGTCAGCAAATCTGGCGCCTGTGTTGATACAGGCGCCCCAGTCAGGTTAGGCGCCCCAGTTGAAGGGCTAACCGTTGGCCAAGTCTGCGTATATGGATTCGTGCAGAACAGGCCACGTGTCAGGAGCCCTCTTCAACACAGGCGCCCAAGAACGGAGTATATAAAGGGGTTCACCCCCTTGCTTCCAGACACAATTACTTCCAACGAATTCTTTTAAGCGCTCTGCTCCAAACACTCCGTGCTCAAGTCTCAAGCGCCAACGACGACTCACGGCTCTGATCTACAAATCTACTCCGGTCGTCGGTATAATTATTATTTAATTGCTGTATTTAAATTCTATATTTGAACTCAACTATGTAATATTTTTGCGCAATATAGAATTGCCCATCGTAAACGGTCAAGGACCGTGGGCCTTGGAGTAGGAGCCGATCTAGACTCCGAACCAAGTAAAAAATCAAAGTGTTAGCATTGATTTGAATTTTTCCACTGCATAATTGCTCTTTTTAATCCGAAAAGATTTAATTGATATTCACCCCCCGTCTATCGATTCTAAACGATCCCACAAGTGGAATCAGAGCGGGTGGCTCAAATCTGGTGCAACCACCAGTTGAGCGATTTTTTGAATTTTCGTTTTAAATATTTTTTCGTTCGTAATTTTCTCGTTCATCGAGGTTGGTGCAACACCACTCGATTTTTATTATTATTATATTTCCTGCCGCACTACTAATCCAAGATTTAGTCTTGGAACAAGTTTTCTTTGTAATTTCTTTTTCAGATAAATTCAATGGCCATGCAAGAAGTCTATAGCACCGCCAGACTACCTCTCTTCTCAGGAGAAGATTTCTCTTATTGGAAGAGTAGGATGGAGGTCCACCTGAAAACTCAGGTGGACATATGGATTATCATCCAGTTCGGACTGGAGATACCCAAAAAAGCACAAGGTGAGGTGTAAGGCTACATAGAGTGGGACAGACTACTCAAGAAGAAGATCGAGGCCGACGCAAAGGCCACACAGACATTACAATGTGGCCTGACGAAGGAAGAATGAACCGCGTCGGACCCTTCAGCAGCGCGAATGAATTATGGAACAAGCTGATCGAACTACACGAAGGTACGTCTGATACCCAGATCAGCAAAAGAGATCTGTTACTCAACAGACTCCACACAATAAAGATGCACGAAGGCGAGTCAGCAACACAGCTCCACGCAAGAATCCATGAGCTGATGAACGGACTGCACACAATAGGTCACAAGGTCGAAAACCGTGACCTAATAAGGTATACTCTAAACTCGTTCCCAAGGAACACACTATGGGCATCTATGGTGGATGCCTACATGGTTTTTAGGAACCTGTCTAAAATTTAATTAGACGAACTGTTTTCTGAATTAGAATTACACGAGCAAACTAATGCTATATTGGTCGAGAAGAGTATTGCTTTTATTGCAGGAAAAACTCCAGGAAGATCTCAGAAGAAGAAGCTACAACCAGTACCCGAGTCCGACTCAGATTTGGAGTCCGACGACGACGAAAGAGATCGTCCAAAATTGGTCTTGTTAGCACGCGACTACTACAAGGAGCTCAAAAATCAAACTAACAAGAAGAAGATAAATTGGAAGAAGGAAGATCCATCTGAACCCTCGACGAGCCATAAGAACAAAGGGAACATAACATGCTACGAGTGCAACAAGAAGGGACATTTCAGATCAGAGTGCCCCAACCTGAAGGAGAACAAAAAGGCTCGGAAGAAGAAGGCTCTCCAAGCCACCTGGGATGAATCGTCCTCGGAAGAAGAAGAAGCTCCACACTCGAACCTCCTTGCTTTGACCACCTCGGAAGACATCGACTTCGAAACAAAATCTGACCCGGACGAAGACGTCGGCACCGGAAAGCTCTCGATCTCGGAGGACGGACAAATCACGGTAAGAGGTTATCATGAATCCGAACTTTACGATTTAATCTCATACTTGTCACGCAAGTTGGCGAAAGCCAACATCCGCGTTGAAACCCTCCGAAAGGAAGTCAAACTCCTGAAAGAGGAAGTCAACTCGAGTTCCTTAACCGAGTCAGTTTAAGAAGGAAACTCAACTCAAGTTCAAAAGCTTGAGGAGGAGAATTCCTCCTTGAAAACTCAAGTCAAGGAACTCAGAGTTGCTTTAGAATGATTCACTTCGGGTTCCAAGAATCTTGACATGATTCTTGGAAAGCAGAAGTCAGTTCTAAATCTATCCGGACCAGGCTATCGAACCAAATCGCGACAACGGTCTTACTATTCCATATTGAACCAACCTAGAACCCGAGTCCAAGCATGGGTCCTAAAGCTATGTTTGAATAAACAAGCTGGACCAAATCAATATTGGATCCCTAAGGACAAGATTCACATCTTGCTTAACCCTTATCGAGGCTTCAGTCCAGGGGGAGCTAATATAAAAACTATTTTCATAATTAGATGATTTTTTTTTGCTTGTTTATATTATTTCTGCAATTTTATTATTTCAGTCATTGCTTGATCCATACCAAATTTTGCTCCTACCATGCTCTTAGTTATTATTCACCATAAGTCCTTCTCCTTGAGAAACTTCGTCACTTACTTTTTTCCTCTGATTAAAGCCCAAAAAAGCACGTATGACCTCCAATTTGAGAGTTTTCTTTTCTCACATCAGAGTAGTAACGAAATTCCTATACGTAGGAGATGAAGGTAGAAAATTCAACAATATCAGTGCCTTGTCTTTGTCCTCGATCACATCAACCCTCTTCAGGTTGAATATGTTGATGTGTTGGCTGAAATCGGTTCCCTCTATCATCTTCAGCCAGAATAATTTCTACTTAAGATGCAACTTATTTGTTAATGACTTTGACATGTATCAGCTTTCCAGCTTTTGCCAAACTTCCACTAGTGACTCCTCGTCTATGACATGATACATCATATAATCCATAAGACAAAGCCTAATTGTTGCCATTGCCTTCGCCTGAAGTTCTTCCCAATCTAATATCTCCATGCTTTCTAGTTTTCTTTCTCCTAGCATCTTTGCCATGCCTTGTTGTACATGTTAGGTCAATCTATGGACCGGAGTGATCATGTGTTTTGATGTTTGGGCAAAGGGTTTAAGTTAGGTTTACCCTTGTGATCTAATATGTGTATGTGAGTATGCAGGTTTGTTGGTTACACATATTGACTTAGCTGGACAGCTTCAGGTACAGTGAAGGGTGGCATGGAGACAAGCTGTGGGCTTGTGTGCACCCGAGGGACCATGGAGAGTAGGGACGATGAACCGAGGGGTGTGGACTTCGAGGTATGCGTAAAGAATGGCATGGAGGCAAGTTGGAGGCTTGTGTGCGCATCTGAGGGACAAAAGCTAAAGATAAAGAGGGTGCGAAGGTAGCAGTCGAGGCTGCCGGTGAAGAGTCAGTTGAGTCATGAGGGTACGAGTGCTGAGGGAATGTACTAGGGGAAATCCTAGGGGTCGAGTGCGGTGAGAATTGTACTCGGGAAGGGAACCTAGGTAGGGCAGTCGACTGGGGTCTGACAGTCGACTGGTAAACCCCATAGCAAGATCAGTCGACTGCCAATGGGGCAGTCGACTGGTAGCGGCTGAAGAATTCGAACGTTGGACGTGCAACGGTTGAATTTGGGTGGGGGCAGTCGACTGTCCTGGGAGCAGTCGATTGGTGGCGGCCAAAATAGACTTAAGCTCTATTTAAAAGGGTTTTGTTTTGGTTGGGACTCTTGACGAATTTGGATTTGGGTAAAGGCCAAATAGTAGTCTAAGAGCTTAGAGGTGCATTTGGGATTGTGGCGAGGTTTCTCCACCCACAAGGAGCTACACGAACTAGCAGGAGGGCATCCGGGGAGTGATCCGCCGAAGGATCGAGGGATCGTCCACCTTACAGACTGCCGTGGAGTAGGAGCGCCATCTCTGAACCACATAAAAAGGTTGGTGTTAGCGTTTGTTTGTCTTTGTTATTATTGTTTCTGCTTGCGCATGCTAACAACGTAGGTAGAAGAATCAAAAGTTGCTATTCACCCCCCCTCTAGCAAGACAACAACGATCTAACAAGTGGTATCAGAGCTTGGTGCGCTCATCTACGGACTAACCGCCGGGAAAGCAAGAAGTGCTAGAGGAAGATGGAATCAGAAGGTCCACTTGGATGGGATATCCGGATTCCACCTCCATACGACCCAGACAACTTCAACTATTGGAGGAAGCGATTGGAGATATATTTTTAAATGGATTGGGACCATTGGACCGCACTAGAAGTTCCATTTGAACCTCCAACGGATAAGAAGGGGAAGCGCCTCTGACCTCGGTATTGGACCAAGAGTCAAATGGAAGAAGTGGAGGTGGATAAGGAGGTAACAAAAATTGTGTTAAATTTATTACCTTCATATATTGTGTCAAATGTAGGGGAATACAAGAATGCATATGAGCTATGGAGAAAGGTAATAGCTCTACATGAGAATCCGACACAAGGTCAAGAAGAAGAGGAGAAAAAGGACCAATCGGAGGTTGAGTCAAGTTCAACATCCGAAGAGGAAGAGAAGGAAGAGATGTCCACATCCTAAAGTGAGGAAGAAATTGAAAAAGGCTCCACATCAAGGATTGTGGGGGAGGAAAGACCATCCTCAACACTGGAGCAAGAAGAAGCTTTCACCTCCACCAAAGCAAAATCAAGGAGCACATAATTTGCTTTGGGTGTAATAAAAAAGGACACTACAAGGACAAGTGTCCATTGGGTAAGAAAAAGGAGGTAAACTTTAAACTCAATTCAAATAATTTGAAAACTAACATGAGTTGTAGGGATGGAGCAAAGAGGGATAAGAAGCATATAATTTACTTCACATGCAGTGAGCGTGGACATTACCACACCAAGTGCCCGAAGAAAGGAGAAATCAAGAAATTTGCACACTTGAAGAAATTGGAGAAGAAGAGGAGCTCAAGTCAAGGGGGAGCGTCAAAGGTAAACGAGAAGGTAATTCCGTGTTTAAAATTCAATCCAATTTCAAATTCTTACATGCTTGTTAAGAATAATCATGGATTTAAGTACAATGATAGGAATAGGGTTAATAAGGTAGATGAAAACCCTAGAAAGGTCATGCATCATGATAAATCTAAGACCGCTAGACCTAAGGATGAAGGCAAAAATCCCAAGAAGGGGAGACATATGCCTAGAAAGGTGGGTAGGTCTAGGAATGTCCAAGGTGGACATGTGGATTCTAGGGTTAAAAGCCTAGAAAGGGAAAATCAAGCCTTGAGGGCAAGACTTGATTTATCAGTTGGATCTAAGGGTGCGTTTGGTTGAGGGTATTCCTTGATTACCTTGGTTATTCCTCCAAGGTTATCAATAAAAACCTTGTTTGGTTTAGGTAATGAAGAATTCCCAGGTAATCAATTATACCCGCCACATCAGCAAAAGTGGTCATATAACGCGGAATTAGAAAACCAAGGGAAAGCCTGGTTTTTCTCAATTCCGGGGTTAAGACAGTTTTCATTCCAAAATTAACCTTCAATATTTCTTATTTATGACACAAATACCCTTAACAATCAATTTAATTACATAATACCCTAATAAATGTTATTTTCGCGGACTCACGCGCCGACTCCTCACGCAACTCCCGACTCATCGCGTCCCAGCGAGCAGAGGCGATTCCCGACTCCACGCGAGCAGAGGCGATTCACAACCCTAGCAAAGGTGATTCACAGTGGCGACTCCTGACTCCACGCGAGCAGAGGCAATTCACAGCGGCGACTCCACGTGACTCCATGCTCTGATTCGAAGGGCGATCACAGTGGTGAGATCCTAGCAGCGCACCATCGCAACCCACCTCCAGGTTTTCCTTCCCTTCTCTAGAATCTTTGTTCTATGCTACCGTGGTCCATCTCGAGAAAATTTTTTCGTGTTCATAGGCATTCATAGGATTCCCATGCTTGTTCACAGGATTCCCATGCTTATTTTCGTGTTCCTGATTTTTTCACAGGATTCCCATGCTTGTTCTTTCGATCTCCTGATTTTTTCACAGGCATTCACAGTTCCAAGTTGCGAGATTTTAATTCATGTCTCCTGTTTTTGTTTAGGTATCATATAATTGGTATCTTTTAATTTGGTAACAGTGGGTATTTAATTTGGTAGGATTCAATTGAGATTATTGTGCTTTCTAATTAATAATATTTGTTGTGTATTATTCATTTTTCGATTAAGAGAATTTTAATTTGATCAGTTTTCATTTTCTATGTGAGGTTCTTTTCTTTACTGTATGATTATTTGATGTTCATCAATTTCATCTTAATTTTCTATTTGGTTAAGAGCTCAATTTAGTTCTTATCAACTTGGTACTAGAGAAAATAGGAAAAGTTAGGGCAGCATTTTGTTGCCAGACACTTTCTGAATCTTTTTTTTAAAAAAAATAGAATTTGTAAACAAATATTTAGTGACAATATCAAAATCCAACGACTCGCCTAACCACCAATCAAATCTTCCACTGAACCAAAATGTCAATACTTGATGTCTTCACTATGAACACACATTTGCAACCTACACGTGGTTTTTATGGAAACTGAAATGATTTATGCAACCATATGGGCTATGTTTTACTATTTTTACTTTGAAGGACAAGGAGGGATATGTAATAAGGCAAATGATCTAGTTTCTCTAGTGGACAGAAAAATCATGAATGTAGCATATAGGCAAATAATGGTTGGCTAAATGACCTCAGAAAGAGGATATTTAACTGATTGTTTAAAGGTAAAATTAGTTTTTTTTGTGATTAATTGATCTACCATGAGGCAACATGTTCCCCATGAACAAGTTTGCAGATGATGTATGTTCTTTACCTTCCATCTATTTCTACTTGTATATTTATATTTGCCAGTATGTTATAAAGCTTAAATTGTTTTTTCTCTCATTTACTTTAACAGATCAGCTTTGTCATTGATGAACGTTGGAGGAACAAGACATACAAACATAAGGTTTTTCTTCTACTTCCTCTCATGTTCCTCTATTTCTAGCTACTCCATATTTGTCTCTTTTTTTTTTATATTCTCCACTACTGTATGCTATGTGCCATAGATGCTAAAGTTGGGAGTCATACCTGGAACTGGTTGAACACAGAATGTGTTCATTCCAGGCAATTTGGAGTTTGAATAAGAAACCTATGCATGTTCTTAATATGCCATTATCACACTCTGTCATGTTTCTCCCAAGTTCAAAGAGATTTTCTATTTGATCCATCAGTGCTCTTATGCTTGAGTTATTTTTTCTTCTTTTTAACTTTTAGTGACAATCTTATTTTTGAAGACTAAAAATAGATGATTTTCACTAACCAAATAAGTTATTGTGATAAGTTCACCTTTATGCAATCTAATTATTCTATGGCACTGATATATGTTAGTTGTGTTTTTAAGGAAATGGTTGTTTTACCACTTATTTTTGTTTTTATTGCATTGTCGATCACACTAATTCATCGCTACCCCTATTCATTTGTTTTTATTTTTGTTTTTATTTTTGTTTTTATTGATTTGATCCATTTGTATTTGGGCTTATTATCCATTTGTATAGTATTCATTTGATCAATTTGATTGTGTTTTATGCAAGAATTATGTGTTATTTGGATGGTTTAATTTCAGTTTTCAATAGAAGGAAATAGCCACAAGAGGAAAGTTCAAACTGAACAAGTAGAAAGTTCAATGCCAATGAAGTTCAAAAGGAAAACTCAGAGCACTAACACTTATGGACAAAACAAGAGGATGCAACATTAGTTGACTGCCTTGTTGAGTTGAGCAAAGATTCAACTTGGAAGAGCGAGAATGGTTTTTGAACTGGGTACCTGTTGCATTTGGAGAATGTAATGGCTGCTAAATTGCCATCTAGCAATTTGAAGGCTACCCCTCATATCGCGTCAAGATACAAGCTACTTAAGAGACAATTCCATGCTATCAATGAAATGCTGAATCATAGTAGTGGATTTGGGTGGAATGATGTTGAGAAGTGTATTATTGCTACAAAGGATGTTTTTGATGATTGAGTTAAGGTAATTTTTTCTATTTTTGAGTTTTTTTCATTTATTTGTTCATTATGAGTTTTTTTACAGCTTTTAACTAATGATATATTTTTAATTTAGAGTCATCCAGCTGCTATTGGTTTAAGGAATAAAGAGTTTCCCCATCTTGATGACTTGATGTCTTTGTGTGGGAAAGATCGTGCCATAGGAGCTAATGCAGCTGATGCGGCAGAAGAGATAAATTTATGCGATGAAGAGGTTGACACGTTTGAGCTTGAAAAAGACGAACATGCTGAAGGTCATAAAGATGAATCTGATGATGGCAACCAATCAATAAGGATGTCTGAAACTCCAAGTTCATCAGTTTGTCCAACAAACAAGAAGTCAACCAACAGAAAGAAAAAATGAAAGTCTGATGATGTTCTAGGTGACTTTGTGGGAGAGATTCAAAAGTATATCATTTCTGCTAATAAGGTTGATGTAGAGATGTCCACCTACTTCAAGAAACCAAACGAGAATAGTGATAGAAAAATGAAGATATATGAAGAGTTAATAGAACTTGCTGAATTTTCTGAGCAAGAAATTATGGATGTTGGGGAGTACATTCTCAAGGATGACCACAAGCTTGACAACTTTTTTGCATTGCCAAAGATATTTAAGAGAAATTATGTGATGAAGCAGCTCTCTGAGATCCATCCTAAATGATTTAGCTATTTGAATTAGGTTGTTGGTACTTATATTTTGATATACTTTTGGACAATCATGATATTATTTTGAACAAAATTTATTGGAAGAATGCCGTTTTGGATTGAACTTGGATTAAAATTTATTGGATGAATGTCTTTTTGGATTACTTTCTTCTTGTTTTTTTCCAATGTATTTTTATCTGTGAAATACTTATTTACTTGTATATGCAACACGTATTGTTTTTTATCTTTTTGATCTAGATCTTGATCTTAGCATGTTATTGTATATGAAGTGTAATTTGTTGGATCGAGAAAAACGATAGAGGGGGGTGAATATCGTTAAAATCTTTTTCGGATTAAGAAAAGAGAAAACACGCAGCGGAAATAAAGCAATCACACAGGAACACAAGTAGTTTTTACTTGGTTCGGAGTCGCGGTCGGCTCCTACTCCAAGGCCCACGGTCCTTGACCGTTTACTTTGGGCAATACTATAATCGCACAAAACAGTTTACAATTTGAGTACAGAAATATTGCAGTAAATGAAATTAATTATACTTTTCGTTACCGACGTCCGATGTGGATCGTATCTCGGGGCAGAGGGACGTCGTCGGCGTTGGAATCTCGAAATCAGAGTTTGCCGGGGCGTAGCGCTTGAACGAAAAGCTTTGGAGCATATGAAAACTGTGTTCTTGAAGCCTTGAGGTCGAGCCCCTTTAATAGTGCTCCTGGGGGCGCCTGGGACGTCGGGGACGCCTGACACGTGCCTTCATCTACGAAAAACTCAATCCGCAGCTCGGTCAGCGCTTATCCCCTTCGACTCGGCCTCTGGAGCTGACTGGGGCGTCCGGGACCTCCTGGGCGCCTAGCTTGACTTGGTCTGCTGGCTTCGTTGCTGATTTGCTTCGATTACCACTTTGGCTTTGACCATGGGCGCCCGGGACCTCCAGGGCGCCAAGCCCAGTGTGATTTCGAAGTGTTCTTGCTTCTTTGCTGTTTTGGCTTTGACCTTGGGCGCCCGGGACCTCCCGGGCGCCTATCCCAGTTTCCTACCCTCTTCCTTTGGGGCGTTCTGAGCTGCAGAAACACACTCCTTCGGTCCCGGCAACCAAGGTTAGTTCCAAACCAACCAAAGCAAGAAAATTAGTCAATATTTACAGCCGTAGCTGTCTTAGTTCTGACTTCGGGTCTCCCAAATGGAACCCTAGGTCGAACCGACGGCTAATGTTCCCTCGACAAGGAATGCGTCCTCACCTTCTCCTCTCAGGAGAATTTACCTTTTGCCAACCGGCTCCTCCGGTTGGACTTTTGCCCAGCTTTACTCACCAGGTCTTTGTGCCCAGTCTGCGACCAGGACTTAGTGTCCAATTTCTCGAACCAGGTCTTCAGTGCCCAGCCCTCGGCCAGGACTTAGTGCCCAGTCCACGACCAGGACTTATTGCCCAACCTTATGTCAGGACTTAGTTGCCCACGGCCAGGACTTCTTGCCTAGATTAACTAGGACTTTCCTGCACACTTGAGTAACTTTATTAGATCACAAATAGTATTTAACTTTGAACTCTTTGCCAATATCAAAACAAGGTTCAATATGGTGCTTCCGGCACCAACATAATTAACTATTATTGTGTTCTTTTAGTTATATTTCTTTGCAATGTTAACTGCTTAAGATCTCTATTTGATCTGTTTCCTTTTCCGTTTATTTCTCAAGAGTCACATCATCTATTGTTTGTTTACAGACACTGATCAATTGTTCACGTCATCTGGACCAATGGAGGAACTTGTTGGTGAGAACATTGATCCATCGGAGGAACTTGTTGGTGATGATGTTCTGCAAGAACAGATGAATGGATATAATGATCAAAGTTATCCTTTAGTTGCAAAAGCAGCTAGGGATCTTGGTAGAAGTCAGATTAACTTCAAAAAATTGGAAAATGATACCCATTTAACCTCTGTATTTAGCTGGGAACCTGATGAGCTACCTGATCGAACCCCCAAATGAAATATTTGGAAGAATCTGATGAATGCTTTGCATAAAAAAGCAAACTTGTTGAGCCAAAAAACTAGAACACTTTCATCTTTTGCATCTTAAAAGAAATTTGGTCGTGCGAATGGCGAAGTCAGGTTTGCTAGGGGTTGTAATTTATTGGGTGGACTCATGAAATCAAAAGGGCAAATGCCTTTAATCACGGGTCCCTACGAAGGTAGTGTTTAGCAGGATTCTAGAAGCAGTTGGAAGGTCCTCATCAATCACAGCCCATGTTCGAATTATTCTCATATTAAATTCAAATTATTTTTTATTTTTTTAGATCGAAATCAAATAAAATTATTTTTTTCAAAGTCATTTGTTGGTAAAAGAGGAGTCTGCATGAGTGGAATGGTATATTTATTAGGGGTAATATAGTAATTGTCATATTAGGTTATTGGTTAAAACCTTCAACCAAACAAGTTTTTGTCCCATTACCAAAGATTAAACCAAACACATTAGGTTATATCTTATTCCCTATAACCTTGGTTATGTGATTACCTGGTAATCACATGCCCAAGGTAATCAAGGAACACCCTCAACCAAACGCACCCTAAGGGTTTAGATATGGTATTGGGTGGTCTAAAACCCAACCATGATATATCGGGTCTAGGATGTTGGAACTTGGATGGCTAGAGAGGAGGGGGGTGAATGTAGCCAGACACTTTCTGAATCTTTTTTTTTTAAAAAAATAGAATTTGTAAACAAATATTTAGTGACAATATCAAAATCCAATGACTCGCCTAACCACCAATCAAATCTTCCACTGAACCAAAATGTCAATACTTGATGTCTTCACTATGAACACACATTTGCAACCTACACGTGGTTTTTATGGAAACTGAAATGATTTATGCAACCATATGGGCTGTGTTTTACTATTTTTACTTTGAAGGACAAGGAGGGATATGTAATAAGGCAAATGATCTAGTTTCTCTAGTGGACAGAAAAATCATGAATGTAGCATATAAGCAAATAAGGGTTGGCCAAATGACCTCAGAAAGAGGATATTTAACTGATTGTTTAAAGGTAAAATTAGTTTTTTTTTTGTGATTAATTGATCTACCATGAGGCAACATGTTCCCCATGAACAAGTTTGCAGATGATGTATGTTCTTTACCTTCCATCTATTTCTACTTGTATATTTATATTTGCCAGTATGTTATAAAGCTTAAATTGTTTTTTCTCTCATTTACTTTAACAGATCAGCTTTGTCATTGATGAACGTTGGAGGAACAAGACATACAAACATAAGGTTTTTCTTCTACTTCCTCTCATGTTCCTCTATTTCTAGCTACTCCATATTTGTCTCTTTTTTTTATATTCTCCACTACTGTATGCTATGTGCCATAGATGCTAAAGTTGGGAGTCATACCTGGAACTGGTTGAACACAGAATGTGTTCATTCCAGGCAATTTGGTGTTTGAATAAGAAACCTATGCATGTTCTTAATATGCCATTATCACACTCTGTCATGTTTCTCCCAAGTTCAAAGAGATTTTCTATTTGATCCATCAGTGCTCTTATGCTTGAGTTATTTTTTCTTCTTTTTAACTTTTAGTGACAATCTTATTTTTGAAGACTAAAAATAGATGATTTTCACTAACCAAATAAGTTATTGTGATAAGTTCACCTTTATGCAATCTAATTATTCTATGGCACTGATATATGTTAGTTGTGTTTTTAAGGAAATGGTTGTTTTACCACTTATTTTTGTTTTTATTGCTTTGTCGATCACACTAATTCATCGCTACCCCTATTCATTTGTTTTTATTTTTGCTTTTATTTTTGTTTTTATTGATTTGATCCATTTGTATTTGGGCTTATTATCCATTTGTATAGTATTCATTTGATCAATTTGATTGTGTTTTATGCAAGAATTATGTGTTATTTGGATGGTTTAATTTCAGTTTTCAATAGAAGGAAATAGCCACAAGAGGAAAGTTCAAACTGAACAAGTAGAAAGTTCAATGCCAATGAAGTTCAAAAGGAAAACTCAGAGCACTAACACTTATGGACAAAACAAGAGGATGCAACATTAGTTGACTGCCTTGTTGAGTTGAGCAAAGATTCAACTTGGAAGAGCGAGAATGGTTTTCGAACTGGGTACCTGTTGCATTTGGAGAAAGTAATGGCTGCTAAATTGCCATCTAGCAATTTGAAGGCTACCCCTCATATCGCGTCAAGATACAAGCTACTTAAGAGACAATTCCATGCTATCAATGAAATGCTGAATCATAGTAGTGGATTTGGGTGGAATGATGTTGAGAAGTGTATTATTGCTACAAAGGATGTTTTTGATGATTGAGTTAAGGTAATTTTTTCTATTTTTGAGTTTTTTTCATTTATTTGTTCATTATGAGTTTTTTTACAGCTTTTAACTAATGATATATTTTTAATTTAGAGTCATCCAGCTGCTATTGGTTTAAGGAATAAAGAGTTTCCCCATCTTGATGACTTGATGTCTGTGTGTGGGAAAGATCGTGCCATAGGAGCTAATGCAGCTGATGCGGCAGAAGAGATAAATTTATGCGATGAAGAGGTTGACACGTTTGAGCTTGAAAAAGACGAACATGCTGAAGGTTATAAAGATGAATCTGATGATGGCAACCAATCAATAAGGATGTCTGAAACTCCAAGTTCATCAGTTTGTCCAACAAACAAGAAGTCAACCAACAGAAAGGAAAAATGAAAGTCTGATGATGTTCTAGGTGACTTTGTGGGAGAGATTCAAAAGTATATCATTTCTGCTAATAAGGTTGATGTAGAGATGTCCACATACTTCAAGAAACAAAACGAGAATAGTGATAGAAAAATGAAGATATATGAAGAGTTAATAGAACTTGCTGAATTTTCTGAGCAAGAAATTATGGATGTTGGGGAGTACATTCTCAAGGATGACCACAAGCTTGACAACTTTTTTGCATTGCCAAAGATATTTAAGAGAAATTATGTGATGAAGCAGCTCTCTGAGATCCATCCTAAATGATTTAGCTATTTGAATTAGGTTGTTGGTACTTATATTTTGATATACTTTTGGACAATCATGATATTATTTTGAACAAAATTTATTGGAAGAATGCCGTTTTGGATTGAACTTGGATTAAAATTTATTGGATGAATGTCTTTTTGGATTACTTTCTTCTTGTTTTTTTCCAATGTATTTTTATCTGTGAAATACTTATTTACTTGTATATGCAACACGTATTGTTTTTTATCTTTTTGATCTAGATCTAGTTCTTAGCTTGTTATTGTATATGAAGTGTAATTTGTTGGATCGAGAAAAACGATAGAGGGGGGTGAATATCGTTAAAATCTTTTCGGATTAAGAAAAGAGAAAACACGCAGCGGAAATAAAGCAATCACACAGGAACACAAGTAGTTTTTACGTGGTTCGGAGTCGCGGTCGGCTCCTACTCCAAGGCCCACGGTCCTTGACCGTTTACTTTGGGCAATACTATAATCGCACAAAACAGTTTACAATTTGAGTACAGAAATATTGTAGTAAATGAAATTAATTATACTTTTCGTTACCGACGTCCGATGTGGATCGTATCTCGGTGCAGAGGGACGTTGTCGGCGTTGGAATCTCGAAATCGGAGTTTGCCGGGGCGTAGCGCTTGAACGAAAAGCTTTGGAGCATATGAAAACTGTGTTCTTGAAGCCTTGAGGTCGAGCCCCTTTTATAGTGCTCCTGGGGGCGCCTGGGACGTCGGGGACACCTGACACGTGCCTTCATCTGCGAAAAACTCAATCCGCAGCTCGGTCAGCGCTTATCCCCTTCGACTCGGCCTCTGGAGCTGACTGGGGCGTCCGGGACCTCCTGGGCGCCTAGCTTGACTTGGTCTGCTGGCTTCGTTGCTGATTTGCTTCGATTACCACTTTGGCTTTGACCATGGGCGCCCGGGATCTCCAGGGCGCTAAGCCCAGTGTGATTTCGAAGTGTTCTTGCTTCTTTGCTGTTTTGGCTTTGACCTTGGGCGCCCGGGACCTCCCGGGCGCCTAGCCCAGTTTCCTACCCCCTTCCTTTGGGGCGTTCTGAGCTGCAGAAACACACTCCTTCGGTCCCGGCAACCAAGGTTAGTTCCAAACCAACCAAAGCAAGAAAATTAGTCAATATTTACAGCCGTAGCTGTCTTAGTTCTGACTTCGGGTCTCCCAAATGGAACCCTAGGTCGAACCGACGGCTAATGTTCCCTCGACAAGGAATGCGTCCTCACCTTCTCCTCTCAGGAGAATTTACCTTTTGCCAACCGGCTCCTCCGGTTGGACTTTTGCCCAGCTTTACTCACCAGGTCTTTGTGCCCAGTCTGCGACCATGACTTAGTGTCCAATTTCTCGAACCAGGTCTTCAGTGCCCAGCCCTCGGCCAGGACTTAGTGCCCAGTCCACGACCAGGACTTATTGCCCAACCTTATGTCAGGACTTAGTTGCCCACGGCCAGGACTTCTTGCCTAGATTAACTAGGACTTTCCTGCACACTTGAGTAACTTTATTAGATCACAAATAGTATTTAACTTTGAACCCTTTGCCAATATCAAAACAAGGTTCAATATGGTGCTTCCGGCACCAACATAATTAACTATTATTGTGTTCTTTTAGTTATATTTCTTTGCAATGTTAACTGCTTAAGATCTCTATTTGATCTGTTTCCTTTTCCGTTTATTTCTCAAGAGTCACATCATCTATTGTTTGTTTACAGACACTGATCAATTGTTCACGTCATCTGGACCAACGGAGGAACTTGTTGGTGAGAACATTGATCCATCGGAGGAACTTGTTGGTGATGATGTTCTGCAAGAACAGATGAATGGATATAATGATCAAAGTTATCCTTTAGTTGCAAAAGCAGCTAGGGATCTTGGTAGAAGTCAGATTAACTTCAAAAAATTGGAAAATGATACCCATTTAACCTCTGTATTTAGCTGGGAACCTGATGAGCTACCTGATCGAACCCCCAAATGAAATATTTGGAAGAATCTGATGAATGCTTTGAATAAAAAAGCAAACTTGTTGAGCCAAAAAACTAGAACACTTTCATCTTTTGCATCTTAAAAGAAATTTGGTCGTGCGAATGGCGAAGTCAGGTTTGCTAGGGGTTGTAATTTATTGGGTGGACTCATGGAATCAAAAGGGCAAATGCCTTTAATCACGGGTCCCTACGAAGGTAGTGTTTAGCAGGATTCTAGAAGCAGTTGGAAGGTCCTCATCAATCACAGCCCATGTTCGAATTATTCTCATATTAAATTCAAATTATTTTTTATTTTTTTAGATCGAAATCAAATAAAATTATTTTTTTCAAAGTCATTTGTTGGTAAAAGAGGAGTCTGCATGAGTGGAATGGTATATTTATTAGGGGTAATATAGTAATTGTCATATTAGGTTATTGGTTAAAACCTTCAACCAAACAAGTTTTTGTCCCATTACCAAAGATTAAACCAAACACATTAGGTTATATCTTATTCCCTATAACCTTGGTTATGTGATTACTTGGTAATCACATGCCCAAGGTAATCAAGGAACACCCTCAACCAAACGCACCCTAAGGGTTTAGATATGGTATTGGGTGGTCTAAAACCCAACCATGATATATCGGGTCTAGGATGTTGGAACTTGGATGGCTAGAGAGGAGGGGGGTGAATGTAGCCAGACACTTTCTGAATCTTTTTTTTTTAAAAAATAGAATTTGTAAACAAATATTTAGTGACAATATCAAAATCCAATGACTCGCCTAACCACCAATCAAATCTTCCACTGAACCAAAATGTCAATACTTGATGTCTTCACTATGAACACACATTTGCAACCTACACGTGGTTTTTATGGAAACTGAAATGATTTATGCAACCATATGGGCTGTGTTTTACTATTTTTACTTTGAAGGACAAGGAGGGATATGTAATAAGGCAAATGATCTAGTTTCTCTAGTGGACAGAAAAATCATGAATGTAGCATATAAGCAAATAAGGGTTGGCCAAATGACCTCAGAAAGAGGATATTTAACTGATTGTTTAAAGGTAAAATTAGTTTTTTTTTGTGATTAATTGATCTACCATGAGGCAACATGTTCCCCATGAACAAGTTTGCAGATGATGTATGTTCTTTACCTTCCATCTATTTCTACTTGTATATTTATATTTGCCAGTATGTTATAAAGCTTAAATTGTTTTTTCTCATTTACTTTAACAGATCAGCTTTGTCATTGATGAACGTTGGAGGAACAAGACATACAAACATAAGGTTTTTCTTCTACTTCCTCTCATGTTCCTCTATTTCTAGCTACTCCATATTTGTCTCTTTTTTTTTATATTCTCCACTACTGTATGCTATGTGCCATAGATGCTAAAGTTGGGAGTCATACCTGGAACTGGTTGAACACAGAATGTGTTCATTCCAGGCAATTTGGTGTTTGAATAAGAAACCTATGCATGTTCTTAATATGCCATTATCACACTCTGTCATGTTTCTCCCAAGTTCAAAGAGATTTTCTATTTGATCCATCAGTGCTCTTATGCTTGAGTTATTTTTTCTTCTTTTTAACTTTTAGTGACAATCTTATTTTTGAAGACTAAAAATAGATGATTTTCACTAACCAAATAAGTTATTGTGATAAGTTCACCTTTATGCAATCTAATTATTCTATGGCACTGATATATGTTAGTTGTGTTTTTAAGGAAATGGTTGTTTTACCACTTATTTTTGTTTTTATTGCTTTGTCGATCACACTAATTCATCGCTACCCCTATTCATTTGTTTTTATTTTTGTTTTTATTTTTGTTTTTATTGATTTGATCCATTTGTATTTGGGCTTATTATCCATTTGTATAGTATTCATTTGATCAATTTGATTGTGTTTTATGCAAGAATTATGTGTCATTTGGATGGTTTAATTTCAGTTTTCAATAGAAGGAAATAGCCACAAGAGGAAAGTTCAAACTGAACAAGTAGAAAGTTCAATGCCAATGAAGTTCAAAAGGAAAACTCAGAGCACTAACACTTATGGACAAAACAAGAGGATGCAACATTAGTTGACTGCCTTGTTGAGTTGAGCAAAGATTCAACTTGGAAGAGCGAGAATGGTTTTCGAACTGGGTACCTGTTGCATTTGGAGAAAGTAATGGCTGCTAAATTGCCATCTAGCAATTTGAAGGCTACCCCTCATATCGCGTCAAGATACAAGCTACTTAAGAGACAATTCCATGCTATCAATGAAATGCTGAATCATAGTAGTGGATTTGGGTGGAATGATGTTGAGAAGTGTATTATTGCTACAAAGGATGTTTTTGATGATTGAGTTAAGGTAATTTTTTCTATTTTTGAGTTTTTTTCATTTATTTGTTCATTATGAGTTTTATTACAGCTTTTAACTAATGATATATTTTTAATTTAGAGTCATCCAGCTGCTATTGATTTAAGGAATAAAGAGTTTCCCCATCTTGATGACTTGATGTCTGTGTGTGGGAAAGATCGTGCCATAGGAGCTAATGCAGCTGATGCGGCAGAAGAGATAAATTTATGCGATGAAGAGGTTGACACGTTTGAGCTTGAAAAAGACGAACATGCTGAAGGTCATAAAGATGAATCTGATGATGGCAACCAATCAATAAGGATGTCTGAAACTCCAAGTTCATCAGTTTGTCCAACAAACAAGAAGTCAACCAACAGAAAGAAAAAATGAAAGTCTGATGATGTTCTAGGTGACTTTGTGGGAGAGATTCAAAAGTATATCATTTCTGCTAATAAGGTTGATGTAGAGATGTCCACCTACTTCAAGAAACAAAACGAGAATAGTGATAGAAAAATGAAGATATATGAAGAGTTAATAGAACTTGCTGAATTTTCTGAGCAAGAAATTATGGATGTTGGGGAGTACATTCTCAAGGATGACCACAAGCTTGACAACTTTTTTGCATTGCCAAAGATATTTAAGAGAAATTATGTGATGAAGCAGCTCTCTGAGATCCATCCTAAATGATTTAGCTATTTGAATTAGGTTGTTGGTACTTATATTTTGATATACTTTTGGACAATCATGATATTATTTTGAACAAAATTTATTGGAAGAATGCCGTTTTGGATTGAACTTGGATTAAAATTTATTGGATGAATGTCTTTTTGGATTACTTTCTTTGTTTTTTTCCAATGTATTTTTATCTGTGAAATACTTATTTACTTGTATATGCAACACGTATTGTTTTTTATCTTTTTGATCTAGATCTAGATCTTAGCTTGTTATTGTATATGAAGTGTAATTTGTTGGATCGAGAAAAACGATAGAGGGGGGTGAATATCGTTAAAATCTTTTTCGGATTAAGAAAAGAGAAAACACGCAGCGGAAATAAAGCAATCACACAGGAACACAAGTAGTTTTTACTTGGTTCGGAGTCGCGGTCGGCTCCTACTCCAAGGCCCACGGTCCTTGACCGTTTACTTTGGGCAATACTATAATCGCACAAAACAGTTTACAATTTGAGTACAGAAATATTGTAGTAAATGAAATTAATTATACTTTTCGTTACCGACGTCCGATGTGGATCGTATCTCGGTGCAGAGGGACGTCGTCGGTGCTGGAATCTCGAAATCGGAGTTTTCCGGGCCGTAGCGCTTGAACGAAAAGCTTTGGAGCATATGAAAACTGTGTTCTTGAAGCCTTGGGGTCGAGCCCCTTTTATAGTGCTCCTGGGGGCGCCTGGGACGTCGGGGACACCTGACACGTGCCTTCATCTATGGAAAACTCAATCCGCAGCTCGGTCAGCGCTTATCCCCTTCGACTCGGCCTCTGGAGCTGACTGGGGCATCCGGGACCTCCTAGGCGCCTAGCTTGACTTGTTCTGCTGGCTTCGTGGCTGATTTGCTTCGATTACCACTTTGGCTTTGACCATGGGCGCCCGGGACCTCCAGGGCGCCTAGCCCAGTGTGATTTCGAAGCGTTCTTGCTTCTTTGCTGTTTTAGCTTTGACCTTGGGCGCCGGGACCTCCCGGGCGCCTAGCCCAGTTTCCTACCCCCTTCCTTTGGGGCGTTCTGAGCTGCAGAAACACACTCCTTCGGTCCCGGCAACCAAGGTTAGTTCCAAACCAACCAAAGCAAGAAAATTAGTCAATATTTACAGCCGTAGCTGTCTTGGTTCTGACTTCGGGTCTCCCAAATGGAACCCTAGGTCGAACCGACGCCTAATGTTCCCTCAACAGGGAATGCGTCCTCTCCTACTCCTCTCAGGAGAATTTACCTTTTGCCAACCGGCTCCTCCGGTTGGACTTTTGCCCAGCTTTACTCACCAGGTCTTTGTGCCCAATCTGCGACCAGGACTTAGTGTCCAATTTCTCGAACCAGGTCTTCAGTGCCCAGCCCTCGGCCAGGACTTAGTGTCCAGTCCACGACCAGGATTTATTGCCCAACCTTATGTCAGGACTTAGTTGCCCACGGCCAGGACTTCTTGCCTAGATTAACTAGGACTTTCCTGCACACTTGAGTAACTTTATTAGATCACAAATAGTATTTAACTTTGAACCCTTTGCCAATATCAAAACAAGGTTCAATATAGTGCTTCCGGCACCAACATAATTAACTATTATTGTGTTCTTTTAGTTATATTTCTTTGCAATGTTAACTGCTTAAGATCTCTATTTGATCTGTTTCCTTTTCCGTTTATTTCTCAAGAGTCACATCATCTATTGTTTGTTTACAGACACTGATCAATTGTTCACGTCATCTGGACCAACGGAGGAACTTGTTGGTTAGAACATTGATCCATCGGAGGAACTTGTTGGTGATGATGTTCTGCAAGAACAGATGAATGGATATAATGATCAAAGTTATCCTTTAGTTGCAAAAGTAGCTAGGGATCTTGGTAGAAGTCAGATTAACTTCAAAAAATTGGAAAATGATACCCATTTAACCTCTGTATTTAGCTGGGAACCTAATGAGCTACCTGATCGAACCCCCAAATGAAATATTTGGAAGAATCTGATGAATGCTTTGCATAAAAAAGCAAACTTGTTGAGCCAAAAAACTAGAACACTTTCATCTTTTGCATCTTAAAAGAAATTTGGTCGTGCGAATTGTAACGCCCGCCATTATATCTACTCTCGGGGCGGGGTTACGTACAATCAATCATATAATTTTTAACATAAAATAAAAACAAAAGTGCACGGACTAAGTACTGAGCATGCTTGTTTAAAACTATCAAGTGATATTTACAAGTGCTAAGCATACTAGTCAGTGCATGCCAATCAGATATCATGCTTTAAGGATTAGAACATGGTAGGTGCACAGCAAGTTCAGTAACACACAAATCATGATAGTAAGGTTTTACATTCCATTCCAAGGAGTAACACATGAATTCACATCCTAGAACATCATTTAGAAGCATAGTCATAGGTTTCCATGCATAATAACAATTCATAAGATTGAGTCTAAAGGAAGTCTAGAACATCATGTGAAATATCTTAATCAAGAGTTATCCTATAACATGATAGGTTCACAAGTAGTTCAACTCACAACATAATCAAGTATAAGAGTAATCCAAGTGTAATCACTAACATTCAAGAGTACCAATCCTAATCACTAACATTCTTAATCAAGAAAACATTAACATAAGCATAGTAAAGTAGATATAAGAATCTTTCTTTCCCGAGCCACCACCCCACACATCTTCAGCCCTCCTGCCTCTTCCTTTAGTTTAAGTGTCTCTTACCCTTATCTGCAGCATAAGACAACACATAAACTAGTAAGCACAAATGCTTAGTAAGGATCCTGTCCTACTCGCAAAATCCATACGAAAGAATACAACATGTACACATACTGAATCATAAGCATGAGTTTATCATAACATACTAAACATCAAAGTTTCTAAGCAAGTAGTATAAAGTATCTTAAGCATACCCTTCACATATAATAAATGTTTTCAAAACAATTCCATAAAGGTATTACTTAAAAATACTTCAACATCATATAGGGGCCCAGTTGTGTACCACATCAAGCGCGTTCCCTAATGAATTGGGGTAGCGAGCCACCAACCCATTAGAGCAGGACCTTTCCATCCTACCGGAGCCATGACCTTCAGTTAACATGTACCCCGGATTTGTTTAACGACCCCCTTCCGAGTCGGGTACACAACTTTCAAAGTAAAATACTTATCATGTTTTTACATATATGCTAAGGAGTACTCCAAATCCACTCTCAAGGGACACACCACTCTTCAAGGGTGCTCATGATCCCATAGGGACACACCTCACAACATAAGGGGTGCTCTTGATCCCATAGGGACACACCACACAACATAAGGGGTGCTCTTGATCCCATACTTAGTGGAGTATCCTTTCAGGCATATTAACATACACATCATATGCAATTCATAAAGGGTGCCCCATGGGCTATAAGACATGCTCATACATACATCATAATTCAACCACTCAAACATACTTTATATATGACAAAATTGGTCACATAAATCATATCATATCATAGGAAGTGGTAGCATGCTTCATGGTTTAATTTAACTCTTCCTAACCCTAAAACTAGGGTTTGGCCGAATGGTGTAAGGTAGGGATAGATTAGGTTTTTGACATCAAACATCCCATACAAGCTTCACATATATATACATCATGTATCATACTAAGCATAACATACATCATGGGGTAATCAACCTTCACAACCCTAATGTTTCATGCCTTGGCGAAAGTTACATGCTAGGGCAAGTTGAGTTTTCCAATCAAGCATTCCATTGAAACATCACATGCATGTACATATCATCTTTCTAAACATAAACATATCTCATAGGGTAGTTTAACCTTCACAAATCCTAACCTATTCATGTTGGCCGAATGGTGTCGGGTAGGGGAATTAGGGTGTTTTTGAAATCAAACTTTCACACAAACATTTACACAAACACCTCACATACATATCATGCAACATATTAAGCATAGATTACATCATAGGATAATCATGCAACCCTAAACCCTAATTCTTCTAGGGTTGGCCGAAAGTGTAGGGTAACAACATATTTATATACCCTAATTCCCAAGGGGTCTCCTCATGCATCAAGGAGTAGTCAAGGTCTCCCCCTTGGGGGTGGCCGAAACTTGCACAAGGGGAAATTCCCATTTTCGAAAACAAGGAAGAAGAAGGAATCATACAACAACAATTACACTGCAGGCGAGGGGATACTTACATCCTTTCGCTTGAAATTCACCTTCTCTAAATCCTTAGGGTACCCTTGGTGAGAGTTCCCCTTATTAGAACTTCTCTAGAACCCTTGGTCCTAGTAGAGGGCAAGATCCTTGGATGGGGTCTTCTTCCTTCCAATTCCCTAGGGTTAGAACCCTAGGGTGTATTTTCGAAAATTGAAAAGGGAGAAGAGGGCTCTAGGGTTCGGTGGGGAGAGTGGGGAAGAAGAAGAATCAAAGTTCTTTCCCCCTCTTCCTCTCTTATTTATACTATTCTCATGAAGGGACATGTCTCTTCACCTTCCTAGCTTTAACTAGGGCGTTCCTTATTCTCTCAACATGAAACACCCTTGGTGCATTGGTTAAGACATGGTTAGTGCAACTAGGAGGTTCAAGGTTTGATCCTTGCTTCCTCCTTTCTACACTTTCTTTTTATCACATTTTGCACTAATCCACATCAAAGCCCATTAAGCCAAGCCCATTATGACATTTCATAATAATGTTTCATGAATTCATAACATTACATATGGGAAAAATTTGGGGTGTTACACGAATGTCGTTTTGGATTGAACTTGGATTAAAATTTATTGGATGAATGTCTTTTTGGATTACTTTCTTCTTGTTTTTTTCCAATGTATTTTTATCTGTGAAATACTTATTTACTTGTATATGCAACACGTATTGTTTTTTATCTTTTTGATCTAGATCTAGATCTTAGCTTGTTATTGTATATGAAGTGTAATTTGTTGGATCGAGAAAAACGATAGAGGGGGGTGAATATCGTTAAAATCTTTTTCGGATTAAGAAAAGAGAAAACACGCAGTGGAAATAAAGCAATCACACAGGAACACAAGTAGTTTTTACTTGGTTCGGAGTCGCGGTCGGCTCCTACTCCAAGGCCCACGGTCCTTGACCGTTTACTTTAGGCAATACTATAATCGCACAAAACAGTTTACAATTTGAGTACAGAAATATTGTAGTAAATAAAATTAATTATACTTTTCGTTACCGACGTCCGATGTGGATCGTATCTCGGTGCAGAGGGACGTCGTCGGCGCTAGAATCTCGAAATCGGAGTTTGCCGAGGCGTAGCGCTTGAACGAAAAGCTTTGGAGCATATGAAAACTGTGTTCTTGAAGCCTTGGGGTCGAGCCCCTTTTATAGTGCTCCTGGGGGTGCCAAGACCCGGGGATGCCTGACACGTGCCTTCATCTGCGGAAAACTCAATCCGCAGCTCGGTCAGCGCTTATCCCCTTCGACTCGGCCTCTGGAGCTGACTGGGGCGTCCGGGACCTCCTGGGCGCCTAGCTTGACTTGGTCTGCTGGCTTCGTTGCTGATTTGCTTCGATTACCACTTTGGCTTTGACCATGGGCGCCCGGGACCTCCAGGGCGCCAAGCCCAGTGTGATTTCGAAGTGTTCTTGCTTCTTTGCTGTTTTGGCTTTGACCTTGGGCGCCCGGGACCTCCCGGGCGCCTAGCCCAGTTTCCTACCCCCTTCCTTTGGGGCGTTCTGAGCTGCAGAAACACACTCCTTCGGTCCCGGCAACCAAGGTTAGTTCCAAACCAACCAAAGCAAGAAAATTAGTCAATATTTACAGCCGTAGCTGTCTTGGTTCTGACTTCGGGTCTCCCAAATGGAACCCTAGGTCGAACCGACGCCTAATGTTCCCTCGACAGGGAATGCGTCCTCACCTACTCCTCTCAGGAGAATTTACCTTTTGCCAACCGGCTCCTCCGGTTGGACTTTTGCCCAGCTTTACTCACCAGGTCTTTGTGCCCAGTCTGCGACCAGGACTTAGTGTCCAATTTCTCGAACCAGGTCTTCAGTGCCCAGCCCTCGGCCAGGACTTAGTGCCCAGTCCACGACCAGGACTTATTGCCCAACCTTATGTCAGGACTTAGTTGCCCACGGCCAGGACTTCTTGCCTAGATTAACTAGGACTTTCCTGCACACTTGAGTAACTTTATTAGATCACAAATAGTACTTAACTTTGAACCCTTTGCCAATATCAAAACAAGGTTCAATATGGTGCTTCCGGCACCAACATAATTAACTATTATTATGTTCTTTTAGTTATATTTCTTTGCAATGTTAACTGCTTAAGATCTCTATTTGATCTGTTTCCTTTTCCGTTTATTTCTCAAGAGTCACATCATCTATTGTTTGTTTACAGACACTGATCAATTGTTCACGTCATCTGGACCAACGGAGGAACTTGTTGGTGAGAACATTGATCCATCGGAGGAACTTGTTGGTGATGATGTTCTACAAGAATAGATGAATGGATATAATGATCAAAGTTATCCTTTAGTTGCAAAAGCAGCTAGGGATCTTGGTAGAAGTCAGATTAACTTCAAAAAATTGGAAAATGATACCCATTTAACCTCTGTATTTAGCTGGGAACCTGATGAGCTACCTGATCGAACCCCCAAATGAAATATTTGGAAGAATCTGATGAATGTTTTGCATAAAAAAGCAAACTTGTTGAGCCAAAAAACTAGAACACTTTCATCTTTTGCTTCTTAAAAGAAATTTGGTCGTGCGAATGGCGAAGTCAGGTTTGCTAGGGGTTGTAATTTATTGGGTGGACTCATGAAATCAAAAGGGCAAATGCCTTTAATCACGGGTCCCTACGAAGGTAGTGTTTAGCAAGATTCTAGAAGCAGTTGGAAGGTGCTCATCAATCACAGCCCATGTTCGAATTATTCCCATATTAAATTCAAATTATTTTTTTATTTTTTTAGATCGAAATCAAATAAAATTATTTTTTTCAAAGTCATTTGTTGGTAAAAGAGGAGTCTGCATGAGTGGAATGGTCTATTTATTAGGGGTAATATAGTAATTGTCATATTAGGTTATTGGTTAAAACCTTCAACCAAACAAGTTTTTGTCCCATTACCAAAGATTAAACCAAACACATTAGGTTATATCTTATTCCCTATAACCTTGGTTATGTGATTACCTGGTAATCACATGCCCAAGGTAATCAAGGAACACCCTCAACCAAACGTACCCTAAGGGTTTAGATATGGTATTGGGTGGTCTAAAACCCAACCATGATATATCGGGTCTAGGATGTTGGAACTTGGATGGCTAGAGAGGAGGGGGGTAAATGTAGTCAGACACTTAAACTTTAGCACTTATCTATTTTCTGCACCTTAAATGTTAGTAGCACAGCGGAAGCTAAAGGAAAACAGAGTATGCGGAAATAAAACCTAGCTAAGCACAAATGCAAAATGCTAACAAGAGGATTTACAAGGTTCGGGGATAACTTGCCCCTACTCCTTGGCGTGCCCTTGAGGTGGGCGATCCCTTGATCGTCGGCAGATCAAGCCCCGGAAAATCCGGATAAAATGCAACCTCCTTCTCGGTAGTGTAACCTCTCCACAGCGTTTTAACAAAGATAGAGTTTTAAGCACAATGAAACACAAGAAGGATCTTACAGAGCACTTAGGATAGCAAGAACCTAAGCAAACTTCTCACCGAGCTCCACCCTGCCCAGATCTCACGCAAGAACTCCCTTCTTCGTGTCTTCTCACTGATGGACTCACCAAGCTTCCTGGTTCTTCTTCCAAATGCTCAAGTAACAGAGGTTGCTTCAGAGATCGCAGTTGCTTGCTCATGATGATGGAACAGAGTTGTTGCAAACACAAGTTGTCACAGAGTAGTTTCGTTGAATTGCTGTTGTTGAGACTTCTCAGCCACCAAGCCCTTAAGTCCCTCCACTGATTGCCAGGTCATCTCACTGCAGCCTCCAGTTGCTCACCTGCAACCACCAGCCTGCTGAGCTCTCCTGGACTCCCTGAGCTTCCCTCAGCCTAGCCCCAGCCAGCAGCTCCAGCCAACGCCAGCGTCCGTTGCAACCTGAGATGGCAAATGGACAAACCTGCTCCAAGGAAAGGCCTCCATTGACTCTCCTTGAGTGTTTGAATCCATCCCTGTCACCTGCACACTTAATCAGAGCATTAGCACAGCAAATCAGCAGCAAATCAAGTATCAAAGATTAAGCGCAGAGAAATCAGATGTGTTCAGACACGATCAGAGCGTCTGACAGTGCATTTTGAATTAAAGTGATCGGTCACCGAACCGATCAGAGAGCCTCCTGATCGGTCACCAGACCGATCAGGGTGGGTTCAGACCTATCAGGCTCCATCCTGATCGGTCCCCAACGTTCAATCAGAAATCGCGATTTCTCTGGGACTCTCCGGGACCGATCACCAGACCGATCCCAGGTTGTGGATCGGTCACCAGACCGATCCACCCCTTTGCAGGGTGATTCCTTAGCTTCGCAGTCCAACCCTCCTGATCGGTCGCCAGACCGATCAGGGCATGCTCAGACCAATCAGGCTTCGTCCTGGTCGGTCATAGTGAGGAACTCGCGACACTTGATCGTTCACCAAAACAGTCTGAACAGTGTTCCAGATCGGTCACCAGACCGATTAGGAGCAGATCAGTAAGGTTCCCAAAAACCTACTGGATGCTCCCTGATCGATCACCGGACCGATCAGGAGCAGAGCAGCAGGGGAACTCAACTCACTTGTGGGCTCCCTGATCGGTCACCAGACCGATCAGGAGCCGAGTAGTGAGTGAAACGCATACTCCCTGATCGGTCACCAGATCGATCAGTCATCGCTGGATCGGTCACCAGATCGATCCACGAAGGAGCACCGTGCCAACTTCCCTGATCGGTCATCAGACCGATCCAGGGTCTCTAACCTAGCCCTCCAAGCTAGGGTTTCATCCAACCTAGCCCTCCAAGCTAGGACCTGACCCTCCAAGCCAGGATTTTATCCAACCTAGCCCTCCAAGCTAGGACCTGGCCCTCCGAGCCGGCATTTCATCAACCTAGCCCTCCAAGCTAGGACCTGACCCTCCAAGTCAGGACTTTTTCACATCTAACCCTCCAAGTTAGGACTTTTCACACCTAGCCCTCCAAGCTAGGATTTTCCACACCTAACCCTCCAGGTTAGGACTTTTCCACACCTAGCCCTCCAAGCTAGGATTTTCCACACCTAACCCTCCAAGTTAGGACTTTTCCACACCTAGCCCTCCAAGCTAGGATTTTCCACACCTAACCCTCCAGGTTAGGACTTTCCCACACCTAGCCCTCCAAGCTAGGATTTTCGACACCTAACCCTCCAGGTTAGGACTTTTCCACACCTAGCCCTCCAAGTTAGGATTTTCCACACCAAACCCTCCAGGTTAGGACTTTTCCACACCTAGCCCTCCAAGCTAGGATTTTCTCACACCTAACCCTCCAAGTTAGGATTTCATCAAACCTAGTCCCACTAGGTATGCCTAGTCCACGACCAGGACTTAATCATAATCATAATCAACCTAAACTAAAATCGGTGTCAACACCAAAACAACAATCAGGGTCAGACTGCATCAACATAGGATACCGATCTAAGGTCTCCAATGCTAAGAAAAAGAAATATGCTAGGGTAGCATATGATTATGGCAAGGAGGGGATGTCCAAGAATGGCAAGGGGATGCCATCAAAAGGAAAGAAAAAGGACTTAACCAAGGACAAGGTATCTAAGGTTAAGAGGGTTAAGTTTGTAGGCCAAGAGTCACCGGGGGTACACCGGTGTGGTTTAGTGTTTGTTGAGTCACCTAGGGAGATGGTTAGGGCTAAGAGCTCAAGGGGGAGCTCTAGGAGTCTTTGGGATCCATGGTAAATGGATCTCGGGAGATGTCTCTCTAGGAGGTCTAGGTGGACCATGGAGTGTGCCAAAAGAGTTGGAGACGGACTTGAGTCTCAATTCTTGGGTATTGACACGATGGTTTTGAGTTTCATGCATGAAAATATGACATTGGGGTCATATAGCATGAAAGTTAGTTTTTGATGTGTAAATGTCATATAAATCAATGCTAGGGAGGCATTGTGGGTTGGTATGGGCAGTAAACCAAAACTAAGACTTTAGATCAAGGTTCAATTAAATTTTTTAGCTAGTTTTGGGTTTTATATCAAACTTGGGAATGGTGATAGATATATTTTTGAATGTATTTTTCTCAAGTAGGTATGGGTACCACAAACCTCTCCACAAAATTTGGAAATTTTTGGAGATTTGTGGAATTTTTTAGTACACTATGTTTATAATCATTTAGGGGTTAAAGAGTCCAACAAGGGGGGATATTGTTGGAAGTTTTTGATGTATGGCAAAGGGGGAGAAGTGTTGGGCTCAAGTAGGAAACCAAACACGCCTTTGTGGGAAATCCTAGGTCTATGGGGAGTCTAGGTAAAGGGGGAGCATGGATGCTCCATTCTTGGCGTAAGTGGAACCTTGGAGAGGTTCTTAAAAAGCCTTTGTAAGTCCAATGTAGGGGGAGCCTTGGAAAGGTCCCGGTTTGGTAAAATGTCCTAAACTCATGGGGAGGTTAGGTGTGGGGATGCCTTGGGATAGGATCCATGTTTGCATTGCATATACATTGGCGGTGTAAGTCCAAGGTGGAGCCTTGGAAACGTAAGTCCAAATGGTTGTTAGCATTGTGTTTTTGCTATTTGTTTTCCCTAACTTAAACGGATTGCCAAATATCAAAAAGGGGAGATTGTTGGGTCAATCTATGGTCCGGAGTGACCATGTGTTTTGATGTTTGGGCAAAGGGTTTAAGTTAGGTTTACTCTTGTGTTCTAATATGTGTATGTGAGTGTGCAGGTTTGTTGGTTACACATATTGACTTAGCTGGACGACTTCAGGAACGGTGAAGGGTGGCATGGGGCAAGCCGTGGGCTTGTGTGCACCCGAGGGACCATGTGTTAGTGAGAGCCCTAGAGCCAATCACGTGATGGTTGTTGTATGGACTCATTGTATCATATTTCATATATATAAATAAAGGCATTTGATTATGGTTATTATACTTACTTGTATTGGTGCCAAATAACTAAGTGTAATAACGTCCTTGGTAGTAGGTTCATATCTATATCAATCGATTGGTTGAATCGATAGTGAGATGATATAGAGAACACTACTCTTAATTATTCCTAGTCAAGTATTAACATTCAGGGACAATGTTAATGCATAGAGACTAGCATGTAGGTCAACACGATGACTTGATCTCACAAGTCATGGATATGAGATATCAAGTTAACACATGAGTATGCATTGGAGAATGTATATTGAATGACCCACCATGAGAAAGTATCATGGATCGTTATATGAGTGTCATATACTTTCTCATGTGACTATTAGTCCTTAGACCTGAAGTCACCATAGTTCCCTACATAAGGAGTTATGTACTTTGGTTTCGTCAAACGTCACCCGTAACTGGGTGGACTATAAAGGCGATTACTGGGTATGTAACAAATTATGCGGAGGGATGTGAGTGATGTAGATGGGATCTATCCCTCCTATATGACGGGAGAGATATCATAGTCTTGATAGAGTGAGATCACTAAGTGCATGACCATGCCCAAATAAGACAATATGAGATATTGAGCTTATTTGATTATAGTGAGTCTACTTGGAGTTCAAGACACATAGATTGATTGGAGGATGACACGGTCTATGCTTCATAGAAGATCAATCTAGATATCGACGATAGAAGGACATTGTCACATATTATGAAAGTCATAATTAGTAGTCACATTGGTGATGTTGGATCTCAACATTCTTGTAACTTGGGTAGCAATGATGTGTTGCTAGATACCGCTCATTGCTTATGTTTCTAAGAGGTTAGAAGCATTGCCAACGTTACAAGAACCTATAGGGTCACACACAAAGAACAAATAGATGGAGAAAAAAATGAAGTCAAGTTTGACTTGGCTAAATGTGGAAAGTCCATAAAAGGCAAGTTTGACTTGACCCAAATCCAAATCAAGTTTGACTTGACTTGGTTCCACTTCAAGTTAGACTTGACATGGGAGAAGAAATGGAGTCAAGTTTGACTTGACTAAATATGGAAAGTCCATAAAAGGCAAGTTTGACTTGACCCAAATCCACCTCAAGTTAGACTTGACTTAATGCCACATCATGGTGATGAATTGGCATGGAGCCAACCATTGATGATGCTCCACATCATCAAGAGCATTAAGTGTGGATGCCACCTCATCAAGGAAGATTAATGGTCAAGTTTGACTTGACCAAAAGGCCACCTCACCTTGACTTGACCAAGTGATGACTTGGCTTGGTATTTGACCAATGATGATGCTCCACATCATCTCCAAAGGTTGTAACCCCCCATTTGAATTTGAATTCAAATTGAAAGGGGGTTTATGGCCGACCACTTAATGGCCATTATGTGGCCGGCCATAATGAGAGAACTTGCCAAGTTTTTGTTCTATTTTTCTCATTGTGTGTCTTCTCTTCTTCCTCTCCAAGTGTTGGAGCTCTTCTTCTTCTTCTCCTCTTGGCCGAACCCTTGAAAGGTGCTAGCACACCTAAAGGGTTTCCTCCATCCACTTTGTTCGCGTGGATACTTCTAGAGGGACGGCACTTGACGTCCTAGAGATCCGACATCCAAAAGGAGCGAGCGGGATTAAGCGGGGCACGCACCAAAGGTAAAAATGATTTATCCCTCTTTAGATCTAGGAGTAGATCGAGTTTTGAGCATGAAATGAATACGTGAATTTTTGTTTCGGAATTTTTCTTCGCACGAGATCCATGGCTTTGGGTTCTCGGGGTTTCCGCGACGCGAAAAGGCGGTTTTCGCGGCCCGAAAAACCCAACACCATGGAGAGTAGGGATGATGAGCCAAGGGGCGCGGACTTCGAGACATGCATGAAGGATGGCATGGAAGCAAGCTGGAGGCTTGCGTGCGCATCTGAGGGACGAGAGCCAAAGATGAAGATGGCGCGAAGGCAACAGTCGAGGCTGCTGGCGAAGAGTCAGCTGAGTCGTGAGGGTACGAGTGCTGAGGGAATGTACTCGGGAAAATCCTAGGGGTCGAGTGCGGAGAGAATTGTACTCGGGAAGAGAACCTAGGTAGAGCAGTCGACTGGGGTCTGGCAGTTGACTGGTAAACCCCACAGCAAGATCAGTCGACTGCCAATGGGGCAGTCGACTGGTAGCGGCTGAAGAATTCAAACGTTGGGCATGCAACGGTCGAATTTGAGTGGGGGCAGTCGACTACCCTGGGAGTAGTCGACTCGTGGCGGCCAAAATAAACTTAAGCTCTATTTAAAAGGGCTTCGTTTTGGCTAGGACTCTTGACGAATTTGACTTTGGGTAAAGGCCAAATAGTAGTCTAAGAGCTCAGAAGTGCAGTTGGGATTGTGGCGAGGTTTCTCCACCCAGAAGGAGCTACACGAGCTAGCAGAAGGGCATCTGAGGAGTGATCCACCGAAGGATCGATGGATCGTCCACCTTACGGACTGTAGTGGAGTAGGAGCGTCATCTCCGAACCACGTAAAAAGGTTGGTGTTAGCGTTTGTTTGTCTTTGTTATTATTATTTCCGCTTGCACACGCTAACAATGTAGGTAGAAGAATCGAAAGTTGCTTTTCACCCCCCCCCCTAGCAAGACAACAACGATCTAACAGTACCAACAAGTCCTTGACCCTCCTATGTCATAATCCGAAGTTTCCAGTTCCATCAAATTTCACCGTATCAAACTTCATATAAGACGTCTCTGACATATTGAAAAAATCAGTCAAACCTTGCTCTGATATTAATTGTTGCGCAAAACGGGGGTAACACCTCTCAACCTCTAACGTGTGAAAGAAGAAGACGAGAGTAAGAGATCGCGCGGAGGAATGTAGCAAAAACACATAATAGAGAGAGAAAAACATGAGGAGGAAGAAGAAGAGGAGAGAGAAGAAGGAGAAGAAGAGTTACTGTGGTTCGGCTGCGTGTCTATTCCACTAAAAAGCTGAAGCTTTATTAGAATTCTCTCTACATAAGAGAATACACCTTATTCTCTTGATACTAATGATGATGATGCAATAAGCTTGCAATAATCCCTATAAATAATGTTTAAACCCAAATTTGGTAAAACCGTAACAGATTTTTCTTTGGAAAAATCTTAATAGATTTTTCAGCGGTGTGTCTACTCCAAAAAAGACTAAAGCTTTATTAGAATTCTCTTTACACAAGAGAATACACCTTGTTCTCTTAATACTAATGATGACGACGCAATAGATTTATAATAATCTCTACAAATAATGTCTAAACTCAGATCCGGTAAAACCGTAACATATTTTTCTTAGATCATGACATTCTTTTTGAAATATGAGCCACCCGTCAACACATGGATAAGATGGTATTGAACATTACCACACAATAGCAATTGGAGACCTATGTTCAAGAAACATATATTATTAAGACCATTAGTATATGTTGTTGCAGGCAGGATCATCGTTCGACCTTCGTATGGTTATGAACTTGGCTTATGTGCTTCGGCCATTAAAGTTCTGAAAAATTTGGCGACACCAACACAAGTTCCACACAACTACAAGCAAAAACCTTAATTTGTAGTAGAACATGAGGAACAACTTGACAGTCAAGTAGTAAAACAAAATTTTACCTTTGACTAACATGAAGAATATTGTAATAAGACAGAAGGCTAAGCACCTCGGCTGACTTTGAATCCTGTGAAACTACCAACTTTGCCAATTTGGAGTCATCTCTGCCGAGTTAGGTTCACCTAGTCCGAACTGATCCGACTTGCACCTCATATGAGTGCCGCACAACTCAAACCTCCTTCAGTCGAAGTCGGTATGTGAATTGTGTTCATCCCTTTTGAGTTTTGAACCTAGCATTTTATTTATTTGCAGAAACATCAACTCCATCTTTTGAAATCTTTGCAGTCAAGTGTTCTAAATTTGGCGCGGTGTCACTTCAAAGTTAGCTTCAAGTTAAAATTAACTCGAAAACTACAGACACTTAGTCACACAAACTACTACCAGCCAACACATGTATACAGAAAGGCACAAAATTAACTGAACATTCTGACTGAGGCCCTTTCCCAAGATTTGGGATAGTAAAATGGCTTAATTTGCAACTAATTTCTATTTTCTATGATGAAAGAAATAAACATGACATGCTACAAAGTGAATAGCAATACTGATGCATGGATGGGGTGATAAAAAAAAACTGTAACAATATGAATGAACTTATGACAACTGAAGCTTGCCTGCCTTTGGATCATTTTTATAGAATGATCATGAAATGACATCCTCTTCCTCTAACTAATTTTTAAGATTATCAACGTGTAAAGATCAATGTTTAACCAGTTTCATATGCTTAATCTTTACCCAAAGGATTTCTACCCTTGACTCAAGGGTTTAGGTTGCCACCAGGCCTCTATCATGCACGTCCATATCCCACTTAACTCCATACAACAGCACGGAATAAATTGATTCATTAATTTGTTTTCTTGGCATAATTGTTCAGCAGCATGGTTCCTGTTCACCAGGGCAAGTCCAAGCTCTCTGAACATCCCAATTCGCTTCCGAAGCTCTTAAGGAATGTCTGCGCTCAGTGCCATGGCTCCTGCCTCAGATCCCCCTCCACCTTGAGCTCCTCCTTCGATGAGGTTTTCAACAGCGATCTCAATACTCACAAAGAGGTACTGTAAACGCAGACCGATTGACGATATGTTCTTAAATAAAATTAAACTGATTCTTGCACGCGCAGTTGATCATGTTGGAGTTACAAGCAAGAGCAATAAGGGCAAAGTGGAGAAAGCCTCGGGAGTTGTTCACAGGGAGGCTCACTTTGGCCGAGTCGCCGACAACAGGAAGAGTACGCGTTGCGAGGCCGACAAGGGACATAGACGATCATGAGGAAGACAGGGGAGAGGAAGAGGAGGAGGAGATCGGTAGTGAAGCATTTTTCTCAGCGAAGAGCTGTTTCTCCTGCTGCTCCTTGGAATTAGGATCATCATTCAGTACTGAGGTGAAGGATTACGAGTACTGGGGAAGGAAGCTGCCGTCGATATGGGAAGAGTTTAGGGGTTGCCAAGGGTGGCCTTTTGGGCTATGCCGCAGAGCCATGGTGGTGCTGCCGCCATTGCCCGACTCTCCTTCAGATTCTTGGACATGGCACAAGAAGAACCTGCGGGCCACTAAGACCACTGCGTATACGGCTAAGCGTACGGTGATGCATTGATTATCATTTGGAAAGCAATAAGATAGGAACAACAATGTCTTCGGAGCGGGGCGTGGTGAGGTTTCATTGTCGAATAGTTGGAACAAGAAATGAATAATAATAATTCGATGTTTTTTTTACTCCCATCTTATGTCGAATATTCAAGGTTGATAAAAGGTTCCGAAGCCGTAGTACAGAAGATGGACCTATCATATTTTCAAAATAATAGTAAAAAATTAATTCTTAAAAAATGATAATTTATATTTTCGACTCCACTATACATCTGTTGTCTATGTACTTACATAAATCTCCCTTCATATATGTAGAATCGACTCTGAGATCATTAAAATAGTGGATTTATTTTTTTTAGGTTAATAAAAGAGGATTCGTCATCCAATCCAATCCAAGCAAATCAAATTAAAATTTATTATAATAATTTTATTATAAATATTAGAATAATTTTATTATAATTATTAAAATAATTTTCTTTTTTTATTAATAATTCAATTGATTAAGTACTTTCATATACTATATATTGCAATATATGTCCTTAAGATTTACCATGCACATGTTCTTTATTGTCTTCTTCCTATTCCTTCTTCTCACATGATATCAACTTTTGGGACTATGGTATAATGGTAGAGCGACTAGTTACTAACTCAGGTATCCGTAGTTCGATCTCCAACTACGGCGTATTCGTAGGAATTTTTTTTTCAAATGAGACATGAATCCTGGAACGTTAAGCTTCTAAACCGCCCACTGCGAACGCTTCCCGATTTATTTTAGCGGTCGATGAAAAACTTCCGTATGACCTGACCGATCGTCCGAAGTTGAAAACATATCGTTAATCATTTTTTTCCATACATAAAATCAGAGTTATAGTTTTTCTTCTTTGCTGCATGCTCAAAAATTAATCTCCCATAAATTGACTCCCTCGAAGCATAAAACTCCAAGCCTCTAGTTTTCATTGCGGCAAAGTCTCAGCAAATCCAACACTCGCTCTGTCCCCTACTTCCCCAGAAAAAAGGCGTTTTGATAACGCAGTTATATAACTCTCATCTTCTCCTTTTGAACAAAGAAGAAGTGGCCTCATCTAATTGAGGGAGCCTTCTGCATCAGAAGGCGAGCCTCCAATCTCACAAACGGAGCTACAAAGCCTTCTATCCTGGTTTTATTTCCCCTATCTCATTCTTAATTTTATTTTTATTTTTATCTCCTCTGCATTTTCTTCTTTTTCTCTCTTGGCCTCAAATCCTCCCCTTCCTTCTTTGATTTCTGTCATCTCTAAACTCATCTCTTTAATTCTTATAAATGCTGGAACTTTCATCTTCATCATCCCCCACAAAAACACACCCAGCGACTCAACTCTCTTTTTTACTCATGAATGTCATTTCTTGTCTTCCCATCAAACTTAACAATGATAATTATTTTTTCGGAGGACACAATTTCTTTCACTACTTCATATCTATAGTCTATTTGGGATTGTTGATGGTACCTCTTCCAAATCACAAGAAGACGATCCAGATTATGTTATACGAAACAAGAAGAATCAACTAATTATGACATGGATGATTTTGATGCTTAGCGAGTCTATATCTCCTATAATTATAAGGCTTGATAGCTCTCGCCAAATACGGGACACTCTTGCTCGAACCTTTACTTTACACTCTCAAGCACGAGTCCTTCAATTCACATGCAACTCCAATCAATGCAATGAGAAGACAAGTCTATCAATAAATATATGTAATCAATCAAGGCCATTGTCAATAATTTAGCTGTGGTTGACCATCCAATTTCATATCCAAATTTATTAATACATGCTATTGCAAGTTTGAGGCCTTAATACGACAGCTTTTATTCCTAGCGTGACTACTGTATAGATCAAGTGTCACTCGATACCCTTCAAGGCTTGTTAACTTCGCATGAAATACTTCTACAATTATAATCTCAAAGGGTCTCAAATTCTCTCGCTCTTTCAACACATACGACTTACAAAATTGATAGTGCTACCGATCCTCAACAAAATCAAGGAAATCAAGATGGAATAAACAGAGGATAAGGATGAGGACGAGGTCAGATCTGTCTCAAGAATGATCACCATGCTTGTCAATGTTATAAGAGATTTGATTTAAATTTTTCGGGAGGTTTTGCTTCCTCAACTCAAGCTTCGACCTCATCTCCATCATCTTATCCAAGCAACATTCTCTCTTGCAAGCAATGTTTATACATCAATGGCAAATTCGTCAATCTCAAGATGGTATTCAGATTCTGGAGCAACTCATTATATTATAGTGGATTATGACATTCTTATAGATGCTCCCTCCTATCATGGTATTGGCATAGAACAAGTAGGCAACAGTTCAGGTTTACAAATTGCTCACCTTGAAAACATAATTTTTCATTCATTTAGTCAACTCTTTTACATACATAATACACTCCATATTCCCTCTATCACTAAAAATTTACTTTCAATTCGTCAATTTACTCTTGGTAATAATGTTTTCTTTGAATTTCATCCTGATTATTGTCTTGTGAAGGATTCCACAACTAAAACCACCCTACTCAGAGAAGAAATTAGAGATGACCTTTATTACCTTCAAACTAAATCCACCAAAGTTCTAATTAGAGAGCGCACAAATAAATCTCTTGACATGCACGACTTGGTCATCTATTTCTACGTCTTGTTTAAGAAATCATTAATCGGTTTGACATACCAATTTTTTTGTCGTCCTCATCTCATTCATGTGAAGGAATATGTTTGAAAGCAAAAAGTCATAAATTAGCTTTTGTTTCTTCTTTTCATGTGTCTAGTTTTCCTTTAAAAATAATTCACTCTGATGTTTGGGGCCTTGCTCCTATTTTGTCAAATCATGATTTTCTTTATTGTGTGATTTTTATTAATGACTTTAGCAAGTTTACTTGGGTCTTTCTCATAAAACAAAAATATGATATTTTTGATATTTTTTATCAATTCCAAAGATACGTCGAACATTACTTTGATCGTAAAATATTCTTTCTCCACTCTGATTGGGGTGGAGAATATCAATCACTTCATCGTCATCTAGACTCAACTAGCATCTTTCATCAAGTCCCATATCCTCACACCCCCCAAACAAAATGGCTCCTCACAGAGGAAACATCACCATATAGTCAAAATTGCCTTAGTTCTTCTCAATCATGCATCTGTTCTACTTAATGTTTGGGATGACGCAGTTCAAACCGTAGTTTATCTTATTAATCGTTTAACTACTCCATTGCTTCAACATAATATCCCATGGAAATGTTGGAACTTGGATGGCTAGAGAGGGGGGGTGAATATAGCCAGACACCCACTTCTTTCAATTTTAGGTTTTCTCTGCAGTTGGGTTAGTAGCACAGCGGAAGCAAAAACAGAGTTGCAGAAACTAAAACCTAAACTAAGCACAAACACAAAACGCTAACAGAGAGGATTTACAAGGTTCGGGGATAACTTGCTCCTACTCCTTGGCGTGCTCGTAAGGTGGGTGATCCCTTGATCGTCGGCAGATCAAGCCCCGAAAAATCTGGATAAAATGAAACCTCCTTCTCAGTGGAGTAACCTCTCCACAGCGTTTCAAGATGGATCAAGTATTAAGTACAAGAATCACAAGAAGGGACTTACTGAGCACTTAGAACTATAAGAACACAAGCAAACTTCTCACCGAGCTCCACCCAGCGCAGATCTCACGCAAGAACTCCTAGGAAAACAGTCAAATCTGCTCCAAGGAAAGACTCCCATTGACTCTCTTTGAGTGTTTGAATCCATTCATGTCACTTGCAATCTTTATCAGATCATTAGCACAGCAAATCAAGCAGAGAATCAAATATCAGAGATTAAGAGCAGAGACAGCAGTTGTGTTCAGACGTGATCAGGGCATCTGATAGTGTGTTTGAATTAAAGTGATCGGTTACCGGACCGATCAGGATGATCCCAGACCGATCAGGCTCCAGCCTGATCGGTCCCCAGTGAGAAACCTTGGATCGCAAACTTGTATGATCAGTCACCCTGACCGGTCATCAGATCGGTCAACAAACCGATCTAGAAATTTGCTTGCCACAATCCAGCCTGAAATACACTGCTATCGGTCACCAGACCGATCAGGACACTCCCTGACCGATCAGGCTACAGTCTGATCGGTCAGGGTGAGAAACCTCGTGACAGTTGATTGTTCAGATTGATCGATCAAGGTTTCTCCCTGATCGGTCACCAGACCGATCAGGAGCCGAACAGTAGATTTGCCAAAGTTACTGGAAGCTCCTTGATCGGTCACCAGACCGATCAACCATCGCTGGATCGGTCACCAGACCGATCCACGAGGGAACTTCTTGCCAACTTCCCTGATCGGTCACCAGACCGATCTGGGCAAGGCCAAACCCTCTCTAAGTCAAGAGAACTGGCTTCCAGCCTCCCCTGACTCGTGCTCAGTCCCTCGGATCAAGACTCTGTGCCCAACCTCACTCACTAGGACTTCAGTCAACCTGGCTTCACTCACCAGGACCCGGCTTCACTCACCGAGATTTCTAATCACCTAACCCTCTGAGTTAGGAATTTCCACACCTAGCCCTCCAAGCTAGGACTTTTCCACACCTAACCCACCAAGTTAGGATTTCATCCACCTAGCCCTCCAAGCTAGGACTTTTCCACACCTAACCCTCCAGGCTAGGACTTTTCACACCTAACCCTCCAGGTTAGAACTTTTCACACCTAGCCTTCCAAGCTAGGACTTTCTCACACTAACCCTCCAGTGTTAGTAATATGAGAGAAGTGTCCTAAGGCAATCAATCGCCTTATGATTGTAATCATTTACTTTAATAAATGAATATTCACTATTTGAGTATACATGTTCGTGTATTTGATTGAGATCTTAAACTCATTTACTGAATGTCCGCAATACAATTCACAGCATGAGAGAATTTGTGATGAATTCACAACTAGTGATTATCTCTACATATGCAATTGTGAAATATTGAAATTGTCCCTAGTTGATGAATTGATAAATACGGACACTATCAATTCTGTTGAGACTAGCATGGGTTATTCTCTAATCAGCTGATTCTCACTGGCTGGTGACATTGGGATGTCCGGAGATAAACATGAATGTTGGTTAAGGGAACTAGTTCATTGGAGTGACTAGCTGTAAAACTTCATATGGTAATCTACATATAAATATGTCAATGAAGTTCTTACTGTAGCTTAAGTGCGATGTTCCTTTGACTTACGGTGTTCAAGTCATCTTGGTCATGAAGACTTATACTTTGACATCTTAAGCAAGCATCTCCAAGGAGGTGTGGACCCAGGATGATTGGGTATAAGCCGAAGTGCCCGAAGATGTTTGAACAGCCTACAAAGGATTCACCACTCCTTGCGATGAGATGTATACCTAAGGCCTATCGTCGGATTGTTACTCAAAGCCTCTGGCCAGAGCATCACATGTTCCGAGTATGAATCTCTCAGAAACATGAGAGTAATTAGAATCCGTTGGACGAGAAAGACATTACTTGGGCTAGGTGTGACGTAGTCAGCCTAGTGGGGATTGACACACATAGACCGTGTCTTGAACCAAGTGGGTATAAGATGGTGAAGGGAATGAGGCACGATTCATTAAAGCTACTGAAGGGTTTCAGAATTATTTCTGAGGTCAACCGTTGATCTTTCTATTAATTGGGGATCATGATATACTACTAGGTGCCACTCATGATTGTTCTATAATTGGTTGATTATAGACGGCCAACATAAATCGAAAGCCTATTTAGTCACACGCACTACGAGTAATCCGAGGGATTTAAAACGAGTTGAAAATTGGATTTTCCGATCAAGAGAAATAAGTCGAATCTGAATTTTCAGATCATGTATCCATGTCAACATTCACCCAGTCCCAACTGTCCGAAGATAAACATGAATGCTAGTTAAGGGAACTAGTTCATTGGAGTGACTAGCTGTAAAACTTCATATGGTAATCTACATATAGATATGTCAATGAAGTTCTTTCTGCAGCTTAAGTGCAATGTTCCTTTGACTTGCGGTGTTCAAGTCATCTTGGTCATGAAGACTTATACTTTGACATCTTAAGCAAGTATCTCTAAGGAAGTGTGGACCCAGGATGATTAGGTATAAGCCGAAGTGCCCGAAGATGTGTGAACAGCCTACAAAGGATTCACCACTCCTTGCGATGAGATGTATACCCTAGGCCTATCGTCGGATTGTTACTCGAAGCCTCTAGCCAGAGGATCACATGTTTCGAGTATGAATCTCTCAGAAACATGAGAGTAATTAGAATCCGTTGGACGATAAAGACATTACTTGGGCTAGGTGTGACGTAGTCAACCTAGTGGGGACTAACACACATAGACCGTGTCCTGAACCAAGTGGGTATAAGATGGTGAAGGGAATGAGGCACGATTTATTAAAGCTGCTGAAGGGTTTCAGAATTATTTCTGAGGTCAACCGTTGATCTTTCGATTAATTGGGTATCATGATGTACTACTAGGTGCCACTCATGATCATTCTATAATTGGTTGATTATAGACGGCCAACATAAATCGAAAGCCTATTTAGTCACACGCACTACGAGTGATCCGAGGGATTTAAAACGAGTTGAAAATTGGATTTTTCGATCAAGAGAGATAAGTCGAATCTGAATTTTTCAGAGACGCATCGGAAGCATAAAATGGCTAAGTCTTTTGAAGACTTATTGGACGAATTAAATGAGTTTAATTCGTGAGGTCATGGCTTGGGTTTTGGCCGGCCAACGAGGGTCCCCACCCTCTTTGTTTGGCCGGCCACATTAAAAGGGGAGAATCAAATTGTTTGGTTCAAATTATAAAATAAACCGAGCGTGGTTTGTTTTATAAAATTATGAATAAAGAAATTTATATAAAGGGATTTATTTTTCATGGAGATTAAAATGAACCATGGATTGGTTTATTTTATAAAATCAATAATAGATTGATTTACCATGATAAAGAAATTTATATAAAGAAATTTCTTTCCATAAGAAAAAGGGAGACATGATTGTTTTTATTATAAATTAAATTATGATAAAAACTTTGCATGATGGAATAATTCATAGAAAAATTTATATGATAAATTTTTTATGAAAATTTATTCCATAAAAAGGAGACTTGGCGATTGAGAGGCTACTATATAAAGGAACCAAGGCAAGGCTTGGAGAAAAAGAATCTAAGAGATCTAGAAATATGCCTTCTCTCTCTCTCCTTCTCTCCCTCTCCCTCTTCTAGTGCCGCCGGCCCTAGAGGCCCTCCCCTTTGTTGCCGTGATATTCCACCACCAAAGAAGCTGCCGAAGAAGAAGAAGAAGCGGGCGCAACTCCTTCCTTCCTCCCGGAATCTTGATTCCATTTTTCGTTTGGTGGTTAGTCTTTCCATCTCTCTCTTGGTATTCTTGTCGTACCTTTGGAGAATCTAGTAGTTCTTGTCGGCACGAAACTCATGGCTTTGCGAAGTCATCCCGAAGAAAACTCGGCATGGACGCGAATAGAGGCGGAGCTTCCAAGGGACGCTACGGTTGGATCTCATCCCTTTCTTCGAGTTACGCGAGGTAACAAGTAAATTAGTTTACGTTTCTGCAAAATTTTAATATATGATCATGTCTACACAACATAAGGTTGCATGCTAGATATGTGGTTAAAAATAATTTGAGAAATTATTTATGCTAAATCTTCCGCTGCACGTAATTTTTTTTTTAAAATTACGAACCCGCATCCATGTCAACATGCACCCGGTCCCAACATCCAGGTTAGGACTTTCCACACCTAACCCTCCAGGCTAGGACTTTTCACACCTAACCCTCCAGGTTAGGACTTGTCACACCTAGCCTTCCAAGCTAGGACTTTTCCACACCAAGTCAGGCTTTCATCAAACCTAGTCCCACTAGGTATGCCTAGTCCACGACCAGGACTTAATCATAATCATCTTATCAACCTAAACTAAATCGGTGTCAACACCAAAACAACAATCAGGGTCAGACTGCATCAACAATCTCCCCCTTTTTGTTATTTGACAACCCGATTTTAAGTTTAGGGATTTGAATCCAATTATCTTACATCTTGGAATTGTAGGAGAATCAGGATTCTCCCCCTACAACATTAAACTCATAATCGTTCTAAACTTAACCAACCACACTCTCCCCCTTTGTCAAACACCGAAAAGGGTGTAGACGGGTTGGTAAGTTTAAACACACTCCCCCTCAACCCTAGGGGTAACCCAAAACGAAATAAGATTTGATTTATTTTGAAAACATATGAAAACATATGATAAATATAAATCATGGCAAGACAATCATATGTATCATATGAACATGGAATATCAATAAACACAGCAATAAGCATAGAATAGCATGAAAATACGCATAAGGTCAGATGCATCAAACAACATCACAAAATAGTCAAACACGGCACAAGGCCATAATAGTCAGATCACAGGCATACAACCATAAAGTCATACAATCAACATAGTCAAAAAGTCAAGTCACGGGCAGAGGCATAATCAATCGTCAGTTGGGGGGTCAGCCTGTTGGGTCATCAATTGTGTCGTCAGTTGTGTCGTCAGGAATGAAGGACCCTGGGGCAGTACTGCCGGAGGGCACAGCTCCCGTAGATAAAGGCTGGTATGGATGACCAGCTGCCCAACTGCGCCACTACTCAACCCAGGACTGCTGTTGGGTCTGGATCGCAGACTAATACACCTCCTGACTGGCACGCAATCCAGAAATCTCGGATAGGAGCTCCGTCTGAAATGCCACCTTCCCGAGCTCTATCAGGTGTAATCGATGGTCCAAGGACTACTCGAGCTCCGCGATCTGCCATCATAGATCGGGATCTGGATCATACTCATAGTCTGCTGCAGCGGGCGCCTCAAGATGTACAGCCGGAGCTGCTGGTACCTGTACGTGGGCCGCCTGTGGTAGCACCCCCAGACCACGCCCATCCTTCCACATAAGACCTTGGCCTTAAGGTCTGACAACAATGCCAGACATGGCAAACACACATTTCCCAAGTCGACAATCTTGTCGAACCATCGACACCGTCCGTCCTTTGGACACATCGATACCGACTGACTGAAGCCAGTCAGTGATAACGTGTCCAAATGGCATGTAGACTGTGCATCGTCCGGGCTCGCTATATGCTATGATGGAAAAGATAAGGCACGCCGTGAGATCATACTCCAGATGGTGATGCATAGCATAGAGTAGCAAGCAATGGTATGGGTGGATCTCATTGAGAGGTTTGGAAGTGATCGGCAGAATACAATTTGTGATTATCTTGAAAAGAATATAAACGACAGGAGAAAGACGAAGAGCAGCAAAAGTAGGAAAGTCAGGCCCTAACTCATCGCGGTCAGCTGGCCTAGGGCGTCGAAAGAAATATTCGAAGATCGAGTCGGGGGTGACTCCCACAAATGGAGGCGGTAATGGATCCGGGATCGCAGGATAAATAGAGTAAAAATTCGGTGATTGTCGACAGCCAAGAAAATCTAAAAAATTTTAGTGGGTAAAGTCAAGGTTGGTTTTGGCTACCCGAGTTGTATACCCAAAACCCCCGTGTGGTCTCGGTTGCAAATTGTTGTAGAATTCAGACACAATATCAACATTGATGGTCCGCTCGAGAGAAAGGAAAAATTCAAGATTATAGAAATCAACCACCTCTTTAATAGAGGGGCAGTGCTTATATAAGAAAGTCCTATCAATTGATCTACAAGGTAAGTGTTTAAAGGTTCTAGTTTGGAAGGTTTGTTCAAAGTATGCATTGGGAAATCTAGAACTTGAGGATGTTGGGGTCTTCGTGAAGGGGCAGATGATGAAGGGTCTTTGCCCTTGGACCCTTCAGCGGGTTCCTTTCCCTTGGATGACTTTCTAAAGGATGGAATAAGAGTGCAAGTTAATCAAGATAATGGTCACAAGATCAAGACACAAAATTTGGTTTAATCAGTAGGGTAAGGTAAAGTCATGACACCAAATTGAATGGACCAAGCTGATAATCATGGCACAAGTTAAAAGATCACAAAGGTAAGAGTTGATCAAAAATCAAATAATCAATAAGATTTGATCATATGGGAAGACATACACGGCAAGATTAAGGTCACAACACAAAAAGAACCCACAAAGAAAACATGGTTAGCTCCAAATATCACAAATCTCATGAAGTAAGTAGTAAGGAAAAGCTTAACGCAAGCTTACTTAGGTGCCATGAAGATAAGTCGAAGAAGAGCTGGTCAGGTTGAAAAAGAGAACACTCGCAAGGGTGCGTGCAGAGAACAGATCACGACACAAGAAGAAGACACGAGCTTGCAGGAGCCCTCACGCAGGAAGGAGTTGCTGAGAACACCAACAGCAAGAAAGAGAACTCACATGCACAGCAAGAGGAAGGAGATCGCACGTGCAAGGAAGAAAGAGGGGTTTCGGCGCTAGGGATGGGAATGTAGGGTTTACACGAAGTTAATAGGTTGGTGGATCGGTCCACCAACCGCAATTTAATGTGATCGAACATATCACCGTTCGATCTGGGAGCGCCCAGACCGATCAGGCTCCAGCCTGATCGGACTGGCCTGGTCCTGATCGGTCGGGTGACTGATCAGGCAGGCTCTTGATCGATCGGCAAATCGATCAGGAAGCGAACAGTAAGTTTGAGAGGTTTTTTGTGAGCTCCCTGATCGGTTTGTGGACCGATCACCATAGTGGGCCAGATCAATCTGTGGACCGATCCAGGCCAACACAGAGAGATTGCAGAGGGATATCGAATTTTGGCTGGATCGGTCAGTTGGACCGATCAGACATGCTCCTGATCGGTCCGGTGACCGATCAGAATCCCTAAATTTTTCTAATACGATCTGAAATTTCAGTTTCAGACTCCCAGACGACTTCTGATAAGATCTGATGAAAGTTTATCGATCTTGGAAGTGTTCCCATGACTATAATTGATTCTTTAATAAGGATCAAAGGTCCTTATGGGTCTAACAAACATTTTGCTCCACCCAAGTGGAGTCAAACTCAATCAAAAACCATTCAGTCAATTTGCAATCAAGTTTGTATCCAAATAAGGTTTCCAATCAAGTTTTCTTGATTGGAATGTCCAAGTATGATCATGGAGCCAAATACACATGTGTGATCCATTGGTTTTCCCCATACTTGGTCACCGTAGTGATTATTATTTCGTCAACCAAATTTCTCAACGGATGCATTGACATTTTGAGAAATTAAGTTGATCCTAGCATCTCACCTCATTTCTAGCAAACAAAAATGTTTTGTTGAACCTTATAGTTTGTGTGAGATGTCCCCAAATTACCCGATAATTGTTCTCAACAATTTGAAATAATCATGAAGGGTTTTGAATGCTTTTCAATCCTATGAAGCGCGACACATTCCCAACTCCCTTCTTAAGAAACTAAATTCATTCTCGGGGAGTGGTTTAGTGAAAATGTCCTCTAGGTTCGATTTGAACTCTATATGTGATAGTACAATATCTCCTCTAGCAACATGATCCCTAATGAAGTGGTGACGCACTTCAATATGCTTGGTCCTAGAATGGTGGACTGGATTCTTTGTTAAGTTGATTGTGCTTATGTTGTCACACAACACTTGCACACCCTTGTAAGTCAATCCATAGTCCTTTAGTGTATGAATCATCCACAACAATTGTGATACACTCTCTCCCATGGCGATATATTCTGCCTCGGTCGTGGAGAGAGCAACACAATGTTACTTCCGACTTGACCAACTAACTAGTGATGAATCTAGGAATTGGCAACCCCCACTTGTGCTTTTCTGATCCAACTTGCATCCGGCATAGTCGGAATCGGTGTAGCCAATTAGGTCAAACAATTCGGTACGTGGGTACCAAAGACCAACTCCAATTGTGCCCTTAAGGTATCTCAAAATTCGTTTAACGACAATTAAATGAGATTCCTTGGCACAGACTTGATACCTAGCGCACATACTCACAGCAAAAAGAATATCAGGTCGATTGACTGTGAGGTATAGCAGACTACCTATCATACTCTGGTATTGAGTTAGATCAACAGGTTTACCACTCTCATCATTGTCTAATCTTGTGTTTGTAGCCATGAGAGTGGTTACCTCTTTTGAATCACTCATATTGAATTTTCGAAGTATCTCTTAAGTATATTTTGATTGGTGCACATGGATCCCATCTCGGGTTTGTTTGATTTCAAGTCCAAGGAAGAAAGTCAACTCTCCCACTAGACTCATTTCAAACTCACTCTCCATGTGTCCAATAAACTCATTTAAATAGCCCTTGTTGTTTGAGCCACAAATTATGTCATCGACATATACTTGGGCTACAAAAATATTGTCACCATCTCTACGTAGAAACAGTGTAGGGTCTATTTGGCCTCTAACAAAACCTTTTTCAATTAGGAATGTCGACAACCGCTCATACCAAGCTCGGGGTGCTTGTTTAAGGCCATAAAGTACCTTCTTGAGCTTAAATACGTGGTTTGGGAATTCGGTACTCTCAAACCCCGGAGGTTTTTCGACATAGATCTTTTTTCTTATTAAACCATTTAGAAAGGTTGATTTGACATCCATTTGATATAGCTTGACACCCCGATGTGCTGCAAATGCAAGCATCAATCGGATGGACTCTAATCGGGCCACGGGAGCATAGGTCTCATTATAATCAAGGCCTTCAACTTGACTATAGCCCTTGGCTACTAAGCGTGCCTTGTTTCTTATGATTTCTCCCTTATGGTTCAATTTATTTTTGAAGACCCATTTGGTTCCAATAATGGTGGTCTTCTTAGGTCTAGGGACTAAGTCCCAAACTTGACTTCTTTCGAATTGACCTAGTCATCTTGCATCTCAATGATCCAATCGGGATCATTTAATGCTTCATCAATTTTTTTAGGTTCAATTTCTGAAATTAAGGCAACTTCATTAGCATCATTCCTAAAGAATGATCTAGTCCTAACCCCATGATGGATGTCTCCAACAATTTAGTCTTGGGGATGACTAGAGGTTAACCTAGTTATCCTTGGTGTTGGTGGTGTTTCTTGAATGGTTTCACTAGACACTAGCTCAACCTCAGGATCCGGCTGATCTATGTGATGTTTAGGCTCATCGTCATCAGACTCATCACCATCAACAACATTCGGACTTTCATCCAAACCCAGTTGCCTGAGTTCGAATTGAGCTCCTTCAACATCTTCTGATTGATCATTTACTTTGGGAATTTCCTCAAAGACAACATCAGGAGACTCTTCAACCATTCTAGACTTCTTGTTGTAGACTCTATAAGCTTTGCTGACTAGGGAGTACCCGACAAGTATCCCTTCACCAGCTTTTGCTGTGAACTTTCCAAGATGGTCCTTGGTGTTTAGAATGGACACCTTACAACCAAACACCCTAAGATATTTAACTGTAGGTGGTTTTCCAAACCAAAGTTCATGAGGAGTCTTTCCTAAGAATCTATGGATAAGGACTCAGTTTTGTACGTAGCAAGCTGTGTTTACAGCTTCGACCCACAAGTACCCCGGTAATGAGTATTCATTGAGCATGCTTCGTGCAGCCTCTTGTAGGACTCGGTTCTTCCTCTCTACAACACCATTTTGTTATGGTATTCTAGGAGTGGAGAACTCATGCCTATACCCTCTATCTTGACAAAACTCTAAAAATCTCTGATTTTGGAATTCACCTCCATGATCACTTCTTATTGTTTTAATGGTTGATGATTTTTCATTTTCAACTCTTCTACAGAATGAAATAAACACATCTAAAGTTTGATCCTTATACTTTAGAAAATAGGTCCATGTATATCTAGTAAAATCATCAATGATAACAAAACAATATCTACTACCATTCAATGATATAATAGTACTACAATCAAACAAGTCTATATGAAGTAAGTCTAATGCGGTAGAAGTACTTACAGTGCTTTTACCTTTATGTGCAGATTTTGTTTGCTTATCCATTTGACATGCATCACAAAGTTTGTCCTTTTCATACTTGATGCTTGGTAAGCCACGGACTAAACCCTTGTTGGCCAATTTCCAGATGTTCTTCATGTTCACGTGTGCTAGCCTCCGGTGCCAAAGGGTGGACTCATCTTCTCTTGACATGAAACACTTAGCAAAAGCATTAGTAGCACTTTTAAATGAAACTTGGTAAATGTTATCTATCCTTGTGCCTACTAGTACCGTGTCAAAGGTGTCATGTTGTCTAACTAGACATTGACTTGATTGGAAATCAATTGTGTAATCCGCATCACACAATTGACTGACACTTAGGAGATTAAATGTCATCCGCTTGACTAGAAGGACATTCTTAATCCTAAGACATTCGGATATTTGAATGTCTCCTATTCCTATAACCTTAAGACTAGCATTATTTCCAAAGGAAACATTACCTCTACTTTTTCTTTGAAATGTAGTGAATAAGGTTCTATCACCGGTCATGTGTTTGGAGCACCCACTATCAATGAACCAAGTTGATAGATGCTCTCCCTCAATCACAACCTACACAATTCGAAAAATAGAAGATTTAGGTACCCAAACTTTGGGACCTAAAGCACCTACTAAGCAAGATTTAGGCACCCATGCCATGACCACCTTCTTTTGAGTCCTAGGGGTCTTAAGTGGCCTAACATCAGTCCTAGACATCAAGGAAACAAATGAATGTTCTTTGGGTCGGTAACCAATCCCGACCCTATTGTAGACTGCCCTTTGGGAATTCAAAATCATATCTAAAGTTTTTGAGCTTGTTGAGAATTTCTCAAGAACACTCTTGAGTCTCTCAACTTCACTCTTCTATGATTTGTTTTCATCCTCTAACATCTCAATATGCAAATCATCAACATCCTCATCCTTAGAGGATGTTAACTATTCAACTTTAATTTTCAATAACTTAACCTTATTTTTTGACTTTTCAACAAATCAATTAAGCATGCAATTGTTCTATAGCATTTATCGAGTTCGGGAGTGATTACCTATTCATCATCCGAAGATGATGAAGCCGCGTTTGATGAGTCACTCGATTCATCACTGCTCTCTTGATCTTCCAATGCCATGAGTGTCACATGCCGTGTACTCTTCTCATCCTTCTCCTCTTCGGATGAGCTTGAGGAGGATTCATCCCAAGTGGCCTTCAAGGCCTTCTTCTTCTTCTTGGATTTATCCTCCTTCTTTATGAGCTTTGGGTGGTCCTTCTTGAAATGCCCTTTCTTACTACATTCATAGCAAGTAATATTAGTCTTATCAAGCTTAACTTCACTTGGGTTACCTTTACCCTTGAAGCGCCGACTCTTCCTCAGCATTCTTCTAACAAAATTGCCATCTCAGAGGAAGAAGACCCACTGCCATCTTCCTTGGACTCGGATTCGGATGAGGATAAGGATGAGGATGAAGATGAAGAGACTTCCTTCTCCTTCTTCTTCTCCTTCTTCTTCTTGGTCTTTTCTCCTGCAACTAAGGCAATCCCCTTCTCCTTGGGGCCTTTGTTAGCCATTTCATGAAGTTCCATCTCACAAAATAAATCATCTAGTTTTATAATTGATAAATCCTTAGATACTTTGTAGGCATCCACCATGGATGACCACAAAGCATTCCTTGGGAAAGCTTTAAGCACATACCTTACAAGGTCGCGGTTCTCAACCTTTACATCAATGGAATGGAGACCGTTGAGGACTTCCTTGAACCGGCTATGGAGTTCACTCACGGTCTCACTCTCCTTCATGGAGAGGTTTTTAGTTGGTTGAGGAACAAATCCCTCTTGGCGATTCTTGAATCTCGGGTGCCCTCATGGAGTTCAATGAGCTTATTCCACAAATCCTTTGCACTCGTAAAGGGATCAACCTTAATGAGTTGGTCTTTGTTCATGTCACATTGCAAAGTTACCACTGCCTTTGCGTCAGCTTCACTTTTTCGGGTTTGCTCAGTCGTCCAACGCCAAGATTCCAATTCTTTTCCTTCATCATCCTTTGGAGGGGAAAACCCCTCCTTCACAACGAACCATGTGTTGATGTCCATCTTTAGATAATACTTTATCTTCGATCTCCAATATTGAAAATCTGTTCCATCGAAGAAGGGAGGTCGGGTTGTGCTAAATCCTTCTCTCAACGCCATTGTTGATGGCTCTCGGTTGTTAATTCGCTTGAACAGAGCCCCAAGCTCTAATACCACTTGTTGGAACTTGGATGGCTAGAGAGGGGGGGTGAATATAGCCAAACACCCACTTCTTTCAATTTTAGGTTTTCTCTGCAGTTGGGTTAGTAGCACAGCGGAAGCAAAAATAGAGTTGCAAAAACTAAAACCTAAACTAAGCACAAACACAAAACGCTAACAGAGAGGATTTACAAGGTTTGAGGATAACTTGCCCCTACTCCTTGGCGTGCCCGTAAGGTGGGCGATCTATTGATCTTCGGCAGATCAAGCCCCAGAAAATCCGGATAAAATGCAACCTCCTTCTCGGTGGAGTAACCTCTCCACAGCGTTTCAAGATGGATCAAGTATTAAGTACAGGAAACACAAGAAGGAACTTCTGAGCACTTAGAACCACAAGAACACAAGCAAACTTCTCACCGAGCTCCACCCAGCACAGATCTCACGCAAGAACTCCCTTCTTCGTGTCTTCTCGCTGATGGACTCGCCAAGCTTCTTGTTTCTCTTCCAAGTGCTCAAGTAACACAAGGTTTCTCAAGAGATGGATCAACAGATCAGAGTTGTCGCAAGAGCACAAGTGTTGTAGCAAAGTAATGATCGAGTATTCTCAGTGTTGTTCTCCTGACTTCTTCGCCACCAAGCGCTTAAGTCTCAGCTCACTGATCGCCAGGTCACCACCTCACTACAGCCTCCAGCTGCTCACCTGCAACAGCCAACTACCATTGAGCTCTTCTGGACTCCCTGAGCTTCCCTCAGCCGAGCCCCAGTCAGCAGCTCCAGCAGCGCCACCTGAGATGGAAAACGGACAAACTTGCTCCAAGGAAAGACTCCCATTGACTATCCTTGAGTGTTTGAATCCATTCCTGTCACCTGCAATCTTGATCAGATGATTTGCACAGCAAATCAAGCAAAGAATCAAATATCAGAGATTAAGAGCAGAGACAGCAGTTGTGTTCAGACGTGATCAGGGCGTCTGACAGTGCGTTTGAATTAAAGTAATCAGTTACCAGACCGATCAGGATTATCCCAGACCGATCAGGCTACAGCCTGATCGGTCCCTAGTGAGAAACCTGGGATCGCAAGCTTGTATAATCAGTCACCAAACCGATCAAGAAATCTTCTTGCCACAATCCCGCCTGAAATACACTACTAATCGGTTACCAGACCGATCAGGACACTCCCTGACCGATCAGGCTCCAGTCTGATCGGTCAGGGTGAGAATCCTCGCGACAGTTGATCGTTCAGATTGATCGATCAAGGTTTCTCCCTGATCGGTCACCAGACCGATCAGGAGCCGAACAGTAGGTTTGCCAAAGTTACTGGAAGCTCCATCATCGGTCACCAGACCGATCAGACATCGCTGGATCGGTCACCAGACCGATCCACGAGGGAACTTCGTGCCAACTTCCCTGATCGGTCACCAGACCGATCTGGGCAAGGCCAAACCCTCTCTAAGTCAAGAGAACTGGCTTCCAGCCTCCCCTGACTCATGCTTAGTCCCTCGGACCAAGACTCCATGCCCAGCTTCACTCACCAGGACTTCAGTCAACCTGGCTTCACTCACCAGGACCCGATTTCACTCACCGGGATTTCCAATCACATAACCCTCCGAGTTAGGAATTTCCACACCTAGCCCTCCAAGCTAGGACTTTTCCACACCTAACCCTCCAAGTTAGGATTTCATCCACCTAGCCCTCCAAGCTAGGACTTTTCCACACCTAGCCCTCCAAGCTAGGACTTTCCACACCTAACCCTCCACACCTAGCCCTCCAAGCTAGGACTTTCCACACCTAACCCTCCAAGCTAGGACTTTCCCACACCTAACCCTCCAGGTTAGGACTTTCCACACCTAACCCTCCAGGCTAGGACTTTTCACACCTAACCCTCTAGGTTAGGACTTTTCACACCTAGCCTTCCAAGCTAGGACTTTTCCACACCAAGTCAGGCTTTCATCAAACCTAGTCCCACTAGGTATGCCTAGTCCACGACCAGGACTTAATTATAATCATCTTATCAACCTAAACTAAAATCGGTGTCAACACCAAAATAACAATCAAGGTCAGACTGCATCAACAGGAAAAACTTCACAATAAACCTCCCAACTACACCTTCTTACGTATCTTTGGTTGCTCATGTTATCCATAATTGTGACCCTACTTTAAACATAAACTAAATCCTTATTCTCAACAATGTATTTAATTTCCTCAGTTATAGTAATTTACACCATTGGTACTGTTGTCTACATATATTGACAGGCGCATATATATATATATATATATATATATATATATATATATATATATATCAGCATGCTATTGTTTATAAGTCTATATCCTTTTATAGCCACAACAACAACTCTATCTTGAGGGAACAGTGGAACCTTCTTGACATACCCAATACGCATATGAATTCTCACATGTTGCTCATCCAATCAAACACACTAAAGATACAAGAGGGGATGATATCTTAGGTCCTGCTCCAAAGCTCTCTACAAACTCCCCTAGATCATTAGAATCACCGCAAATAACTACATTAAGAGCTGGACATACTAATAATATTAGAAGGGACAATATTTTGGAACCTATTTCATGTTTAATCTCGGAAGCCTCACTAGCTATGGATAATATGCTCTCTAATTCTGGATCATCAGATAATACAAGTCCATCATCAGAATCATCATGTCAGCCTACTTTCTCATCACGATCAACAAGCAATTCAAATAATGATACTCTTCGTCATATGATTCCCTTAAGTGGCATATATGCACGATGTTCACCAATGGCAACTAAACAACCCCTTCCACGACTCTAGTAGTTTCTTCAAAATCGATTGAGCCAACTTGTTTTACATAAGTGAACAAGGATCTGAATTGGCACAGTGCAATGACTATATAATTTGATGCACTTCTATGTAATGGAACATGAAGCCTACTTCTGCACACTCCCTCCATGAATGTTGTGGGCTTTAAATGGATATTTCATCTTATGTATCGAGCTAATAGTTCTCTTGAATGACACAAATCTTGACTTATAGAAAAAGAAATTAGTCAACAACTAGGTCTTGACTTCAATGATACTTTTAGCTCAGTTATCAAAATTACATCTGTCCAACTATTGTTATCAATAGATGTTAGTTCTAATTGGCATGTATGACAATTAGACATCTTTAATGCATTTCTAATTAGCAGGTGTATCATGTTGGTTGCATGACTGTTGACCTAATTAAGGTTGTGCATAGTAGTTGTTGGATGATTGGACCGGGTAGAGGGGGGTGAATAGCTAATCACCCACTAATTCACTTGTTCTTCCTACACGTTTAGTAGCGAAGCCAAAATACAAACTAAATAAGAAAAAACAAACGCTAACACAAAACTTTTAATGTGGTTCGGAGATGACTTTCCTACTCCACAATTGTCTGTAAGGTGGACGATCCCAATCTGTCGGTGGATGACTCCCTAAAAAATCTTCGGTTATGCTCATATAGCTCCTTGTTGTGGGATCGATGTGATCAATAGATTGGGGTGGGGGTGAATATCAATAACGATTTTTCAGATAAATCAGATTTAACGTAGCGGAAATAAACAAGTCAAACACGACTAACACCTTGTTTTTTACTTGGTTTGGAGTTTGTGACGGCTCCTACTCCAAGGCCCAAGGTCCTTGATCGTTTTCATTGGGTAATACTATAAGTCATAAATGAAGTACAAGAATACTGATTAAGTACAGAAAAATAAAATTATACCAATGACACTTAAAGAAAGAATTTCGTTGTAGAAGCGGCGTGTCGTCGATCGTGAACTTCTTGAGCGTAGAGAACTTGAGCACGGAAACTTTATCATTGAGATTTCGAGAGCTTGAATTAATGTCTGGAAGCAAGGGGTGAAACACCTTTTATACTAATACTCAGGCGCCCGAGAGGCTATGGGAGTGCCCTCCACATCACCGTTTCGGCCGGGTCGTTATCCAGAGACTCGGCCAAACTTTATCCACTTATTGGGTGCCTTGGAGCACTGGGGCGCCTGGGAGCTGACGTGGCGCCCCAACCAGCGATCGCCAACTCAGCTTCGCCAACTGCTAAGAAAACCCCTCTGGGGTGCCTGAGTTCTCTCAGGCGCCTAGATTCTCGGGCACTTGAGACCTCTCAGGCACTTATCTCATGGGCGCCTGAGTCCTCTCAGGTGCCCCTGATCATAGCTAGTTGATCCTTTAAGCCTGCAATCAAGGTTAGTCCAAGAACAATAATAGTATAGTGAATGCATTCATTAATGACAGCTAGAGCTGTCTGGTTTTGACTTTGAATTTCAAATGAAATCCTAGGTCGAACCGACACCTACTGTTCCCTCTTCTAGGAAACGTACCCTCCCCTACTGCACTCTGGAGAAGTTACCTTTTGCCAACCGGCACTTTCGGTTGGACTTTTGCTCAACCTCCAAAACTCCTGGATCACGAGACGTCTGAATCTCGACCCATCCCTACTCCTGTCCATATTCCTCGCTCAGCTAAGTCTATGCCCGATCTTCTGGATCAGGTCTTCGGCGCCCAGTCCTCGGCTAGGTCTTCATGCCCAATTTCTCGAACTAGATCTTCATGCTCAACCCTCGGTCAAGTCTTCGTGCCCAATTTCTCGAACCAGGTCTTCATTCCCAACCCTCAGTCAAGTCTTCGATGCTTAGACCTCGACTACGACATCGTGCCCAATCCTCAACCAGGACTTCGTGCTCAACTCTGCAGGTCAAGACTTCGTGCCTAGATGAACTAGGGTATTCCTGCACACTTAGTAAATCCATTAGATCAAAACACAATCTTAACTTTGAACCCTTTGTCATTATCAAAACCAGGTTCGATCTGGTACTTCCGACACCAACAATCTCCCCCTTTTTGATTTATGGCAACCCAGTTCAAAAGTTAAGTTAAAAATAATATAAGAAAGAAATGGAATACAGTTAAGCAATAGATTCAAGATTAAGACAATTTTACTTAAGGTTTGAAAAATCTCGAAAAGCTTCTAACTCTCCCCCTCGATAAGTTATCTCCCCCTTATTTTTAAAATATTTACAATTTTTAAAAGTAAACCTTGTAAAGTTAAAATAATGCATAAAGCTTCCCCTTGATTTGAAATTCTCCCCCTAAAGCTTTTAAAAAACATGTAATTTTTAATTTGAAAAGATTTTCTAACTTCATTGAAAAATTCTAAGTATGAAAAAGTTCATTAGTTTGAAAAAATATCTAAGCATGATTTTGAAAAGGTCCTGTGAAAACTTCTGAGTATTATTTTAAAAAACACTAAGTTAAAGTGAATACAACTTTTGAAAAAAATAGTATTTTCTTTAAAAAGCATTCTTTCGAAGTCTTGAAAAACAAAGTTTTGAAAAAGAAAATAATTAAGAATTTTAAAAAGAAAAAATTGAAGAAAAAAAATCTTTTTAACTTTACTTTTTCTACTCTCCCCTTTTACCATATATCAAAAAATATTTACAACAGATATTCTTTGAATGAATATTTAATTTTCTCTACTCTCTCCCTTTTTGAAAAAAAAAATGATTAAGAAGAAAGTGTTGGATCGAGAAACACAATAGAGGGGGGGGGTGAATATCGTGAAAATGTTTCGGATTAAAAAGAGAAAGTACGCAGCGGAATTTAAACAAAACACACACATAGAACTCAAGTAGTTTTACTTGGTTCGGAGTCGCGTTCGGCTCCTACTCCAAGGCCCACGGTCCTTGACCGTTTACTGCGAGCAATTCTATAGTAGTGTAAAAGTTTACAGAAATTGTTACAATATTAGTGCAGTAAGTAAACAAGTATACTCTTCGTTACCGACGCCCGGTGTGGATCGTTCTTCGGAGCAGAGGGTCATCGTCGGCGCTAGAATGTCGAGAACGGAGTTTGCCGGAGCAGAGCGCTTGAACGAAGAGCTTGGAAGTATTGAAAAAAAGTGATTTCGAAGCCTTAAGGGTCGAGCCCCTTTTATACTGCTCCTGGGGGCGCCTAGGACGTCGGGGGTGCCTAACACGTGCCTTCGGATCCGAAAACCTTTATCCGAAGCTTGGTCAGTGCTTATCCCCTTCGAATCGGCTCTGGAGCTAACGGGGGCGCCTGGGACGTTGGGTGTGCCCCGGTTGACTTGGTCCGCTGGCTTCGTGGCTGAGTTTGCTTCGATCACAGTTTGGCTTTGACCCAGGGTGCCCGGGACATCCAGGGCGCCTGGCCCAGTAAGCTTTCGAAGCGATTCTTGCTTAACTGCTCGTTTGGCTTTGACCTTGGGCGCCCGGGACCTCCTGGGCGCCTTGCCCAGCTGCTGCCCCTCTCCTTTGGGGTGTTCTGAGCTGCAGAAACATATTCCTTTGGTCCCTGCATCTAAGGTTAGTGTTGGTGCAGGAAGCACCATATCAAACCTTATTTTGATATTGGCAAAGGATTCAAAGTTAAGTTTGTTTGTGATCTAACAATATTCACTGAGTGTGCAGGATACAAAGTCCTAGCGAAGGGCTGCTAGGCACCTGGCGAAGGACTGCCAGGATACAAAGCCCTAGCGAAGGACTACTAGGCACTGGAGAAGGACTACCAGGATACAAAGCCCTAGCGAAAGATTGCTAGGCACCTAGCGAAGGACTGCCAGTATCCAAGCACTAGCGAAGGACTGCTAGGCAACTGGCGAAGGACTGCCAGTATCCAAGCCCTAGCGAAGGAATGCTAGGCGCCAGGCGAAGGACAGCTTGGGACTGAAGCCCTAGCGAAGGAATGCTAGGCACCGGGCGAAGGACAGCTCGGTATCCAAGACCTGGCAAAGGACCGCCAGGCAAAAGTCCAACCAAAGGAGCGGTTGGCATCAGGTACATTCTCCCGAGAGCAGTAGGTGAGGACGCGTTCCCCGTCGAGGGAACAGTAGGCGTCGGTTCGACCTAGGGTGCCATTTGGGAGGCCCAAAGTCAGAACCAAGACAGCTAAAGCTGTATAAACTAATATTTTATTGTTTTATTGTGTTTTGGACTAACCCTGGATGCAGGACTGAAGGAACGTGTGTCTGCAGCTCAGAGAGTCTCAAAGGAATGAGGCAACAGCTGACCAAGGCGCTCGGAGTGTCCCGGGCGCCCCCAAGGTAAACACAAAACACAAAGAAAGCAAAGCAAGCTTCGATAGTTCAACTCCCGGGCGCCCCCGTGCTCCTGGGCGCCCCCGCTGCTCCAGGGCGCCCCCAGCGCTCCGGGCACCCCCAACAGCAAAGCATCGAAGCTCAACCCAGCGAAGCCAAGGGATAAAGTTTGACCTGGTCAACCCGGGCGCCCCGAGCGCTCCGGGCGCCCCGAGCGCTCCGGGCGCCCCGGTCAAACCTGATCTCGATTTTGAAGGGATCAGATGTTGACCGCGCTGGAGACGGATCGACCGCTACGTGGGGGGCGCCCCCGACGTCCCGGGCGCCCCCAGGCCCTATATAAAGGGCTCTCGACCCCAAGCTTCTAGCAACACTTTCAATCAACGCTTCTACGCTCTTCTACTCTCGCGCCTCGCTCTGGAAACCTCCCAACTCGAGCCGACGACGTCCCGCTGCTCCGAAAAAGACAACCTACATCGGACGTCGGTAAAAGAAGAGCCTCTCTTTTTAATTGTCAAGTTTACTGTGCTGAATTTGTAAATCAATCTCTGTAAACCATTATTGCGCCTCATATAGAATTGCCCAAACTAAACGGTCAACGACCGTGGGCCTTGGTGTAGGAGTCGACCTAGGCTCCGAACCAAGTAAAAACTACTATGTTCGCGTGTTTTATTTTTTATCTTCCGCTGTACAACTACTCTCTTTCAAATCCGAACGATTTCCGATATTCACCCCCCTCTATCGGTTCTCTCGATCCAACAAGTGGTATCAGAGTGGGGTAGTTCAAACTTGGTGCAACCACCAGTTTGAAAGTTTTTTTTCGGATTTACGAATTTTTTATCTTATTTCTTTTCTTTTTTAATCGAGGTGGTGCAACACCACCCGATCTTTATTTCAAATAAATAATATCTGTAGGTGTATTTACGCCTTTTTCAATTTTGAATTCTCATTTTTTCACTATAACTCAAAATTGATAAAACGAACAATTTTTTAACATTTGTCATAAATTTTTTTTAATTATTTTAATATTTTTTTCTCGAAATTCGTACTACCCTAATTCGAGCAAAGTTTTTTTTATTGACTTCTTACTTTTTCATCATTAATCAGAAGTAATAAAATCAACATTTTCACAAATTTGTCATAATTTTTTATTATTATTTTACCTCGAAATTCGTGTAATATTTTTCTTGGGCTATATCTTTTCTCTCCCACACTACTAATCCAAGACCAAGTCTTGGTACATTTTTTTTGTTATTTTGTTTGTACGGTTTATATTAAATGGCCAACCAAGAGTGGAACAGTGCACGTCCACCGCTATTCTCCGGCGAGAACTTCACGTTTTGGAGATGTCAAATGGAGTCCCTTCTGAAGGCCCACATGGACTTATGGCAGATCATCCAAACGGGATTCTCGTTTCCCGTAGAAGATGAGTCATCAATCGAGTGGGACAAACTGGATGAACACATCCTCAACCAAATCGAGACCGATGCAAGGGCAACTGCAATTCTACAATGTGGCCTAACCAAAGAGCAACTCGAGCTACTAGGTCCATGCAGATGTGCTAGAGAAATCTGGGAAAAATTGATTGACCTTCATCAAGAGATCTCAGATGAAGAAGAAGATCAGGTAAGTTATCTTGCCCTTTCGGTCCAAGCACAAACAGTCGAGTCAGAGTCTGAACCCGAAGTTGAACCAAAATCAGACGACAAATTGACTGAGACGGTAACCGATTTTGAATTCTTTTCAAAATTTGAATTAAATAATCAAACAGATACTGTAATGGTCGAGGAAGGTGTAAATTCTTTTGCAGGGAAAAATCTCAAAGAACCACCAAAGAAGGAGCTTCAACTAGTACCCGAGTCCGACTCAGACACAGAATCAGAAGATGAGCCTAGATCCGAGGCGGCAAGAATCAAGGGGGAGATTCCCAATAAGGAACCAAAAGGTAAAAGTGTAAAACCAGATTTTAAAAATCATGTAATTTGTTACACATGCAGGGAGAGAGGGCACTACCAAAGTGAGTGTCCTACTCGTAAGATTCAAACGACACCATTGATGGCAACACAGGAACCAGTTCCAAAAGCACGAAGGGACAAAAGTCGCATCCAATGCTTCAAGTGCCAGGAGTTCGGGCATTACCAACGTGAATGCACAGATAAAAGAGCTACCAAGAATGCCGGACAAACGATCGACAAAGGTAAATTTACAGTATTTGAAAATCCATTATTTACCTTGAATAATGTGATTGATTCATGTAACTTAATTAAAGCAAACTTCAGAAAATTGAAACAAGAAAATGAAACCCTAAAAAATAAGGTCAATAAGTTAGAAAATTTAATTCATAATCTTGCTGATTTCAAAAATCCGGAGTATTACTCCAATTGTGACCTTACTTAGACAATTGCTTGTTTTAATTGTATGTTAATTTTATTTTAGTTATTTTTTTAAATTAGGATTGGTTAGTTTAAGGACTAAAATGATTTAATTGAAGTTTGAATAACTTAGTATTGGGTGGAGGTGAGATGATAGTACGTTAGGGAAGCCATTTTGGCGGAACTAGCCGAAGCTACCGATCCAAGACCCAAACTAGTTAGACCAGAATTTATCAAAAAGTGATTTTGAAGATGAAATTTCACTAAAAGGTTTTGTCTAGGAAAGGGTTGATGATCCAATAAGGCTACGGCCAAAGAAGGCCTAGTACCTCGCCAAGACCTGGAAGCCAATTTTTGAAATTCAAATTCAAGTTACTTCTTGTCAAATTCAAATCTAACACAAATTTCAATTGATCTTAGACTCAACTACTTTTTCAAAATAAAGTTAACATTCATTAAAATAGTTTTCAAAGTTAATTCAATTTTTCAAAATTAATCATAACCTTTTCAAAATAAATCTTTCTATTAAAATATTTATCTCACAAAACCCATAAGGTTAACATGTTTGATCACGTAGAACTGGGTGAGATATCTAGGACGTAAAAGAATATGTCACTATCCTTCCAAATAAAACTCAGAGTGCTTTCAAAAGGTATTGAAAATTATCTCTAGTTTTCAAATTAACTCTGTTTACTGTACCCTACTTTTTCAACTCTAACAGTTTTTTCAAAATATTGAATTTCATGTTAAATATCACAATAGACCCGCTTTAAAGAGAATCTAGGGCTTGTTTGATTCAGTCATTCATTGGTCAAACATAGTCAACATAGTCAAACCCTAGTCAACAAAGTCAAACCTGGTCCACACTGAAGTCCCTTAAGGTACTTAGATAAAGTCAGATAGTGTCAGATACAGGGGGAGTTTTTTTTGTTTCTTTTTTCGAAAAATTCAGATTTTTTCAAAAACGTTATGCTCTAAAACTCACTATCATCTCAAAATAAGGTTTTCAAAAAATTGATTCAAAAACCCTCGTATATTACTATCTCTTTGAAAAATTATCATCATTTCAAAATGATTTTCGAAAGCTATGCTATCATTCCAAGTTGTGTTTTCAAAAATTATCTTCTTAAAAATTATCATACTTCAAAGTTATTCTTTTGATTTTGGTAAACCCTAAAGACACAGAGGAAGGTCCACTACATAATCTACTAGGACTCCTAGGATGTGTCAAATTTAGGGGGAGGCTGAATCAAAAGAAGAATTTCTGAAAAGTTTTTATTAATAATTATCTGTTTTGAAATTATTTAATAACATATTTTCATGAACTATATCTTCAAAATCCTTTCTGAAAATATAAGTCTTTCAAAATGCTATTATTGTTGTGGCTTATGAAATTATTTTTGAAATAATATTTACTTGGGTTGGAGAATTTTCATGACACTTAAGAAAATGTCCTTGTAGTCAACAAGGCTTCCTAGGATTGTGTCAGACTGGAAAAGAAACCTAGTCAAGTAAAATATTATATTTTTCAAAGTCTAATACGTTTCAAAAATTACTTATATTTTTTCAAAGTCTAATACATTTCAAAAATTACTCATATTTTTCAAACTCTAACACTTTTCTAAAAGTACTTATGTGTTTCAAATCATAATTTATCTCAAAAGTACTTGAAAAATCTTTTCTAAATTTTTTAAAGAAATTTTTTTCTTACAAAATATCTTTCAGAACCTCACAATACTCTTTAAAATGGATTTAATCTAGAAATTTAAGCTTTTTTGCTATGCTTTCGAGAATTATACTAAGTATGTTTTCAAAACACATAGCCTCTGATACACAAACTTTCTCCTTAAACTTTTTCCTTATTAAAGAAACTTTATTGAAAACATCGAGTTGCTCTTAACTAAGAATTTCCTTTGTGATACTCAGAAGTTTTTCAAAATATCTTTTTCAAAACTGAACTTAAAATGGTCTAAAACAGAAGGAGAAGAATTTCACATTAAGAGGGAGAGAAAGGAAATTTTGCTTAATTTTTTTTAAGTGCTTCAAAAATTTCTAAGCATTTCTAAGTATTTCAAAATTTCTTAAGCACATGTTTTTTTCTTAAGTAAAATTCTTCTTCTTAGTAAACAAAATTTGTCTGAGCAAAAACTAGTTGAAAATTTTGGCAAATGTTTCTAAGTAGAGTTTTTTTTGGTAAAAAAAAAACTTCTCTAGAAATTTCTTTAAAATTTTTGTTTTTCAAAATGCACATAGTGTTTCCAAGCAAATTTTTCTAAGTGTGCAATTTTTTTTAAAACAAATTTCTCCTAATTCTCAAAGTTGAATTTTTTTTAAAGGAAATTTGGCTTCAAAAATGGAAATTTTGCCCAAGTAAATTTTTTTTGCTTTATAAGTAAAAGTTTTTTTAAAATTTAGGCCTGCAAAACTTCTCATAATGGAAAATTATCTAAGTTTTGCTAATGAAAATACTTTTACTCTATTTTTGAAAAACACTTTGTCAAAAACACGAAGCACTCAGAAAAACTCAAAAATCCCTGTTAGATACCTTGTTCACTCATGTTTGCTTTTGATATATGTCAAAGGGGGAGGAAGGGTCAAAGTTAAGTGTTAAGTTAAGTATTTTATAATAAAATGATTCAGGGGGAGTATGAGAAAATTTTTTCTATTCAAATTACATTGGTTTTAGACTGTTCAGAACTGCTTATTGGTCTTAACCCTCTTGCTTAACTGTTATATGTTTTTTACTTAACTTTGAATTGTGTTGCCATAAATCAAAAATGGGGAGATTGTTGGTGCAGGAAGCACCATATCGAACCTTGTTTTGATATTGGCAAAGGATTCAAAGTTAAGTTTGTTTGTGATCTAACAATATTCACTAGTGTGCAGGATACAAAGTCCTAGCGAAGGGCTGCTAGGCACCTGGCAAAGGACTGCCAGGATACAATGCCCTAGCGAACGACTGCTAGGCACTGGCGAAGGACTGCCAGGATACAAAGCCCTAGCGAAGGACTGCTAGGCACCTGGCGAAGGACTGCTAGTATCCAAGCCCTAGCGAAGGACTGCTAGGCAACTGGCGAAGGACTGCCAATATCCAAGCCCTAGCGAAGGAATGCTAGGCGCCAGGCGAAGGACAGCTTGGGACTGAAGCCCTAGCGAAGGAATGCTAGGCACCGGGCGAAGGACAGCTCGGTATCCAAGACCTGGCAAAGGACCGCAAGGCAAAAGTCCAACCAAAGGAGCGGTTGGCATCAGGTACATTCTCCCGAGAGGAGTAGGTGAGGACGCGTTCCCCGTCGAGGGAACAGTAGGCGTCGGTTCGACCTAGGGTGCCATTTGGAAGGCCCAAAGTCAGAACCAAGACAGCTAAGGCTGTATAAACTAATATTTTATTGTTTTATTGTGTTTTGGACTAACCCTGGATGCAGGACCGAAGGAACGTGTGTCTGCAGCTCAGAGAGCCTCAAAGGAATGAGGCAACAGCTAACCAGGGCGCCCGGAGTGTCCCGGGCGCCCCCAAGGTAAACACAAAACACAAAGAAAGCAAAGCAAGCTTCGACAGTTCAACTCCCGGGCGCCCCCGTGCTCCCGGGCGCCCTCGCTGCTCCCGGGTGCCCCCAGCGCTCCGGGCGCCCCCAACAGCAAAGCATCGAAGCTCAACCCAGCGAAGCCAAGGGATAAAGTTTGACCTGGTCAAATCGGGTACCCCGAGCGCTCCGGGCGCCCCGGTCAAACCTGATCCCGATTTTGAAGGGATCTGATGTTGACCGCGCTGGAGACGGATCGACTGCCACGTGGGGGGGGGGGCGCCCCCGATGTCCCGGGCGCCCCCAGGCCCTATATAAAGGGCTCTCGACCCCAAGCTTCTAGCAACACTTTCAATCAACGCTTCTACGCTCTTCTGCTCTCGCGCCTCGCTCCGGAAACCTCCCAACTCGAGCCGACGACGTCCCGCTGCTCCGAAAAAGACAACCTACATCGGACGTCGGTAAAAGAAGAGCCTCTCTTTTTAATTGTCAAGTTTACTGTGCTGAATTTGTAAATCAATCTCTGTAAACCATTATTGCGCCTCATATAGAATTGCCCAAAGTAAACGGTCAACGACCGTGGGCCTTGGAGTAGGAGTCGACCTAGGCTCCGAACCAAGTAAAAACTACTGTGTTCGCGTGTTTTATTTTTTATCTTCCGCTGTACAACTGCTCTCTTTCAAATTCGAACGATTTCCGATATTCACCCCCCTCTATCGGTTCTCTCGATCCAACAGTTAGTTCCACAACAAACAAGGCAAGAATGTTAGTCAGTTTTTACAGTTGTAGTTGTCTTGGTTCTGACTTTGGATTTCCCAAATGGAACCCTAGGTCGAACTGACGCCTACTGTTCCCTCTACGGGGAACGCGTCCTCACCTACTCCTCTTAGGAGAGTTTACCTTTTTCCAACCAGCTCCTCCGGTTGGTCTTTTGCACAGCAGCTCTTCGCTAGGTGCCTAGCAGTCCTTCGCCAGGTCTTCAACTCCTAGCAGCCCTTCGCTAGGTGCCTAGCAGTCCTTCGCCAGGTCTTCAACTCCTAGCAGCCCTTCGCTAGGTGCCTAGCAGTCTTTCGCCAGGTCTTCAACTCCTAGCAACCCTTCTCTAGGTGCCTAGCAGTCCTTCCCCAGGTCTTCAATGCCTAGCAGCCTTTCGCTAGGTGCCTAGCAGTCCTCCACTAGGTCTTCAACGCCTAGCAGCCCTTCGCTAGGACTTCTTTCTGCACACTTGAGTAACTTCGTTAGATCACAAATAGTACTTAACTTTGAATCCTTTGCCAATATCAAAACAAGGTTCGATATGGTGCTTCTTGCACCAACAATCTCCCCATTTTTGATTTATGGCAACACAATTCAAAGTTAAGTAAGAATTATAATAGATTAAGCAATAAGGTTAAGACCAATTAAATATAGCAATTTTGAACAGTATAAAGTCTAAGACTAATGTAATTTTGAAGAGAAAAAAATAAAAATTTTCTCATACTCCCCCTAAATAATTGTGTTATAAAACACATAAAACACTTAACTTTGACCTTTCCTCCCCCTTTGACATATATCAAAAATATTCATTGGTGAACAAGATATCTAATAGGGATGCAGTTTTTGTAAAACTTCTAAGTGTTTCATGTTTTTGAGAAAGTGTTTTTTTTAAGAAAAAATAGAGTTAAAGCGTTTGCACCAAAAAACTTTTTACACTTAGAAAAGTTTTGCAATCCTAAATTTTGTTAAAAAAACTTTTACTTACAAGGCTTTGCAAAAAGAATTTTACTAAAAAAGTTTACTTAGGAAAAATTTTGAAGTCAAATTTCCCTTAAAAAATTCAACTTTGAGAATTGGGAAAAAATTTGTTTACCAAAAAAAATTTGTACACTTAGAAAAATTTGCTTGGAAACACTTTGTGCATTTTAAAAAACAAAATCTTTAAGAAATTTCTCAACAAGTTTTTTACCAAAAAAACTTTTCTTAGAAACATTTACCAAAATTTTCAAAAAGTTTTTGCTCAGATAAATTTTGTTTACTAAGAAAAATTTTCTTAGGAAAAAAACATGCACTTAAAAAATTTTGAAACACTTAGAAATACATAGAAATTTTTGAAGCACTTTTTGAAACAGAGATAAAAATTTTTTAAAAAAATTCCTTTCTCTCTTTCCTTTCTCTCCCCCTTAATGTGAAATTCTTCTCCTTATATTTTAGACCATTTCTAAGATAAACTCTCTTTGAAAAGGGAAAAAAGTTTAAGGAAGAATTTAATTTTCACTTTTTCTACTCTCCCCCTTGGCCATATATCAATAAAGAACTCTTGAAAAATATATTTTGAAAGACATTTTAAATTTGTGTATCAGAGCTTATGGGTTTTGAAAATATAAATATTTGAGTGAGAGAATAATGTCAAAAATTATGATAATTTCTAAGTAACACAATTTTGAAATAATGAAGAATTGATGCTCAAAAACAGAACTGGAGTCAAGTGTATATTCTTATTGAGTCCATGCATGATAATCAAAGAAATATTTAATCAATAAGTTTACTTGTTTTGAATATTTTGAAAAATGCAAATACCTAAAAAAACAAGTACTTTTGAACACTTGTCTTTAAAACATAAGTACTTTGAGAAATTTTATGAATTTGAGAGGTACAAGTACTTTTGAAAAAATATTAGAATTTTTGAGAGGTATAAGTACTTTTGAAAAATCTTATTTTAAAATATAATATTTTACTTGACTTGGTTTCTTTTCCAGTCTGGCACAATCCAAGGAAACCTTGTTGACTATAAGGATATTTTTCTAAGTGTCCTGGAAATTCTTCAAACTCAAGTAAATATTATTTTTCATAAGTATTTTAAAAATGAAAGTATTTAAACAAACTCCCTTATGTTTTCAGACGGATTTAAATAATGCGGTACATGAAAACATATTATTTTGAAATTAGCAAATCCTTCAATTTGACCTCCTCCTAAACTTGACCCAGTCCTAGGAAGCTTGTTGACCACAAGTACTCTTCCTATGAGTCTTTAGGGTTGGTTCAAACCACAAGAATTATTTAATAATTCAAAACAAATAATTGAAAAAAACTTGTCAGAAAATCTTCTTTTGATTTAGACTTCCCTAAATTTGACACATCCTAGGAGTCCTTATAGATCATAAAGTGGACCTTCCTCTGTGTCTTTAGGGTTTACTAAAATCAAAAGAATAGTTTTGAATAATAGTACGGTAATATAATTTTAGAAAATTCAATTTGAAATGAAGATAATTTTAAAGTATAAGCCCCGTTTTCGAAAAACATTTTGAAATGATAATGGTTTTTGTAAAGCACAATTTTTGAAAAATATAGTGATTATTTGAAAACATAGTATTTTTAAACTTCTTCTTTTAATTTGAACTCCCTCTAAACCTGACACATTCCTAGGAGGCTTGTTGACCACAAGTTAATCCTCCTCTGAGTCTTAGGGTTTGTCAAAATTAAAGGAACAATTTTGAACAGCCTTTTGAGTATGATAATTTTCAAGGAGATAGATTTTTGAAAACACAATTTGGAATGATAGCTCAGTTTTCAAAAAATATTTTGAAATGATAATAATTTTTCAAAGATATGATAATAATTTTTCAAAGAGATAGTCATATACGAAGGTTTTTGAATTAAATTTTTGAAAATCTTATTTTGAGATGATACTATGTTTTAGAAAAAATCTAAAATTAAAAAAAAACTCCCCTTGTATCCGACTCGTTTGACTTTATCTAAGTGCCTTAAGGGTCTTAACTATTGACCAGGTTTGACTATGTTGACTTAGTTTTACCAATCAATAATTGACTCAATCAAGTCCTAGGTCTTAGTATAATTCAACCAAGACTTAGTTTGATGAGTTGATTTTGAAAACAGATGAAATTCAATTTTTGAAAAATGTTGAGTGGAAAACATTTAGAATTAATTTTGGAAAACAATTGAGTTGATTTTGAAAAAGGATTGAACTACATTATTAGGTCCTAAACATCTCACCCAGTTTTATATGACAAAACATGTTGCCCTATCTGTTTTGTGAGATGTTTTATCTTCGAATCAGTGTTAAATCTAAGATTTACTTAAAATTTGTGTTAGATTCAAATCTGACAATAGTAAAGTGAATTTGATTTTCTATAATTGGCTTCCAAGTCTTGGCGAGGCACTAGGCCTTCTTTGGCCGTAGCCTTATTGGATCATCAACCCTTTCCTTGACAAAGTCTTTTATAGAAAATTCATCTTCAAGTTACTCCTTGAAAGATTTTGCTCTAACTAGTTTGGGTCTTGGATCGGTAGCTTCGGCTAGTTTCACCAGACTAAACAGACCAAGTAGAGTATACTTGACCTTATTAGAAAGGTTTCCCTAACGTACTATCATCTCACCTCCTCCCAATACTAGGTTTTTAAGTTTTAAGTAACTATTTAGTCCTTAAACTAATCAATCCTAATTCTAAGCAAAAATAAATAATTAAACATGTAAAAAATGATCTAAGTTATATCATAATTGAAATAAAACTCTGGTTTTTTAAAATCAGCAAGGTTGTGAATCAAGTTTTCTAACATATTAACCTTAACTAATTTATACAAATTAATCAAGTTATTTGAGATAAATATTGGATTTTCAAATATTGAAAACTTACCTTTTGATTCCTTATTGGGAATCTCCCCCTTGATTCTTGTCGTCTCGGATCTAGACTCATCTTCTGATTTCGTGTCTGAGTCGGACTCGGGTACTGGTTGAAGCTCCTTCTTTGGTGGTTCTTTTAGAGTTTTCCCTGCAATAGAATTTACACCATCCTCGACCATTACAGTATCTGTTTGATTATTTAATTCTAATTTTGAAAAAAATTTGAAATCGGTTACCATGTCAGTCAATTCGTCGTCTGATTCTGGTTCGATTTCGACTTTGGATTCGGGTTCAAACTCTGACTTGGCTATCTGTGATTGGACCGAAAGTACAAGATAACTTACCCAATCTTCTTCTTCATCTGAGATCTCTTGATGAAGGTTGATCAATTTTTCCCAAATCTCTCTAGCACATCTGAATGGACCTACTAGTTCGAGTTGCTGCTTGGTTAGGCCACATTGTAGGATTACAGTTGCCCTTGCATCGGTCTCGATTTGGTTGAGGGTTTGTTCATCCAGTTTCTCCCACTCGATTGACAACTCATCTTCTACAGGAAAAGAGAATCCCGTTTGGATGATCCGCCATAAGTTCATGTGGGCCTTCAGAAGGGACTCCATTTTACTTCTCCAAAAATTGAAATTTTCGCCGGAGAATAGCCGTGGACTGGCACTGTTCCACTCTTGGTTGGCCATCTAGTTTAAATCTTGCACACAAAAAGAAGAAATAGAAATGTACCAAGATTTGGTCTTGGATTAGTAGTGCGGGAGAGAGAAAAAATAGCCTAAGATAAATATTGCACGAATTTCGAGGCAATCAAAATAATAATAAAAAAAAGTTTGTGACAAAATTTTTTTTTTGGAAAATAATATATATTTTTTAAAATCTGATTGAGAGTTAACAAAATGGTTGAATTAAGATAGCATGAATTTCAAGAAAAAAAAATATTAAAATAATAGGAAAAAAAGTTTATGATAAATTTTCAAAAATTGATCGTTTTATCAATTCTGACTTATTTATTTGAAAAAAAGATCGAGTGGTGTTGCACCAACCTCGATTAACGAGAATGATTAAAAAAAAGATAAAATAATTTCAAAAATCTGAAAAACTCTCAAATTGGTGGTTGCACCAACTTTGAGCTACCCCGCTCTGATACCACTTGTTGGATCGAGAAAAACGATAGAGGGGGGGTGAATATCGTGAAAATGTTTCAACAAGGTTCGATATGGTACTTCCTGCACCAACAGAAAGTAAAAAAGAAATTGAATATCAAAGTCTTTGAGTTTTGAAAACATAAAAAAAATTTGAAAATGTGATTCTAAGAAAAAAATGCCAAGAGTTATTTTTTTAAGAAAGCAAATGCTAAGTTGTAAGTGACAAACTATGAAATAATTAAGCAATAACCAAGAATTGATACTAAAGAATAGAATTTGAACCCAGTTTATATTCTTATTGAGTCTAGGCATGATTTGAAACTCTTCATTTAAAAGTAAATAACGGTTCTAAAAGTAAGAGATAGTGAGAAGATTTTTATTTTTGTTTGTTTTTTTTGTTTTTCATAAATAGCTTTAACTAAAGGATTTTCTAACTTTTCCAATGCATAATCTAAAAAAAATTTAAAATTTTACAAATCATATAATAGATTTCAAATTAAAGAATGTTTAAACAAGCTCTCCCTCAAATTATGATTCTCTCCCTATTATACTGAAAGTTTGCATATTTATTTTTTAGGAGATGATTTTTGAAAAAAACGTTGAAAAAGTTTTCAAAATATTAGAAAATACTAAGTTTTTTTAAAAAAACTTTTGAAAAATACTTTGATTTAACAATTTGTAAAACAAATTTGTTTTCTCTCTCCTTTTGAAAAAGGTAAAGATATAAAGAACTGAAAAGGAGAAATTCTATGTTCAAAATGATTTCCAAGAGAAATGTTAAAAACAACTTAAGTTCGAGAAATATGTAAATATCAAAGCTCGGACTGTAGACATATTTCTAAGTGAAAATGAAATCAAACAAATTCTAAGTGAAACTCAAGGTGACTTTTTCAAAACTTAATTTTCTTAAAAGAAAACAAATTGATTGCCCAAAAGGATATCTTTGTATTGAAATATTTAGAAAATTAGATTAAGTAATTTTCAGGTAAGTGAGCAAAAAAAAACCTAAAGCATTTAATGAATAAGTTTAAGTATAATGATTTGAAAAATTAAATCTTTAGATTGAAAAGTTAAATTTGATTTTTGAAGATTTTGAAATTAATTAAAAAGTTACATTTATATTTTAAAAAAATTAAGTTAAGTTTGAATTTTAAAAATGTTGAATTTTGAAATTAATTATTAAAGTTTAAATTTTGAAAAATTAAGTTTAAACATTTTAGAATTTTAAATAAGGTAAAATTTTAAATTTGATTCATTAAATTAAAGGTGAAATTAATTAGATGTGTGGAGTTAGTTGGGTTGGACTAACCTTTTTAGCTCCTAAGCATCTCACCCATTTTTAAGTGACAAAATAGGGAACCCTTATATATTTGTGAGATGTGTCAAATTTTATCTTTGATTTTAAATTAAAAACTACGATTTGATTGAACCTTGAGTTAGATTCAAGTTTAACAAGTAGTAAATTGAAAATAAATTTCAATGATCGACTTCCAAGTCTTGGCGAGGCACAGGGGCCTTCTTGGATATCAGAGCAATGACCCTTTCCTAGATAAAACCTTTAATGAAATTATATTTTCAAGTTACTCTTTGAGAAACCTTGGTCTAACTAGTCGAGGATGTGGCGAGGTAGCTTTGGTTAGTTCCACCAAGCTAAAAAGACCAAATAAGGTACACCTTACCCTACCTGACTCCTTAGACAGGCTTCCCTTACATACTATCATCTTGCCCCACTCTAATACTAGGCTATATAAGTTTCAATTAAGTCAGATCCTTATCTAACCACTTCTAGTCCTAAGCATGGAAATTTACAGAAAATAAATAGGCAGACAATCAAACACTTTTTGCAGGCATGCAAAAAAAAATCTAATCATATAAATAGTGTTTATAATTTCTATGTAAATGCTTGATAAAAAAAATCAGTATATAAAGTTGCAACGAGGGGAAATTTCTAGATTTTGTAAGTTAGCATGATTATTAATTAATTTTTCTAGTTTATCAATTTTAATTTTCAAAATCTCATTTTCTTGTCTTAATTTTTTGTATGAATTAATTAATTTACATGATTTATGTTACTTGAGCATGCATCATATCTAAATTTGACCAAGAGTTATTAGGTAAGATATTAGCATCTATTGTAAAAAACTAGATTTTCATATAATGTAAATTTACCCATCTCGGTTGGTTGTCCTGGATCTTTGGTTCTTGTATCAGTGCATTCATCTTTATAATGTCTAAACTCCTGGCACTTGAAGCATTGGATGTGACTCTTGGCCTTTCGTGCTGCTAGAACTTGTTCCTTCGTCATCGTCAATGGTGCAGTTCGTATCTTACGAGTAGGACACTTATTTTTGTGGTTCCCTGTCTCCCTGCATTTGAAACAAATTATGTAATTTTTGAAATTTGAATCTACAATTTTACATTTTGAATCCCTGTTGGGTATCTCCCCCTTGACTGTTGTCGTCTCGGATCTGGACTCATATTTTGATTCTGGTTGGAATTTGGCTTCGGATTCGTGTTCAAACTCTGTCTCGGCTATTTGTGCTTGTACTGAGAGTGCAAGGTAACTCATTTGAGCTTGTTTTTCTTCATCCGATTCGTGCGATAATTCGAATAGTGCACCTTTTAAGACCTCAATGTCGGAAGACTCTTCGTGTAGGTCAATTTGTCTCTCCTAAATTTCTTTGGCACAGCTGAAGGATCCAACCCGCTTCAATTCTTCTTTGGTCCGGCCGCATTGTAGGATGACTATTGCCTTAGCAACAGTCTCGATTTTTCAAAATGTTGGTTCGTCTAGTATGTCCCAGATGGGCCTTCAGGTGGGATTCCATTAAACCTTTTCAACATCTGAAATTCTCTCCAGAGAATAAAGGTGGACGGACACTGTTTCATTCTTGATGGGTCATTCAGGATAAATCTCGCACACAAGTAAAACAACAAAGAATGTACCAAGGCTTGGACTTGGATTAGTAGTGCGAGAGAAGAAGGAAAAAATTTGCTCGAATTGGGATAGCACGAATTTCGAGAACAAATATTAAAATAATAAAAAAATTATGACAATTTTTTAAAAAAATGATCGTTATATCAATTCTGACTTATGGTGAAAAAATAAGAATTAAAAATTGAAAAAGGCTCGCACAAATACTTTTTATTTGAATGAAAAAGCAAAAAATCCAAAAAAATGCTTGAAATGTGGTTTCACCAATTCAGAGCAACCCACTCTGATACGACTCATGGGATCGATGTGATCGATAAAGGGGGTGAATATCGATCATGATTTTTTTGTATAAATCAAATTTAATGAAGCAGAAATAAACAAGTTAAACACGGCTAACACCTTATTTTTTACTTGGTTTGGAGTCTGTGATGACTCCTACTCCAAGGCCCATGGTCCTTGACCATTTTCGTTGGGCAATACTATAAGTCGTAAATGAGGTACAAGAATACTGATTGAGTACAGAAATAAAATTATACCAATGACACTTAAAGAAAGAATTTCGTTGCAGAAGTGGTTTGTCGTCGATCTTGAACTTCTTGAGCGCAAAGTACTTGAGCACGGAAGCTTTATCGTTGAGATTTCGAGAGTTTGAACTGATGTCTGGCAGCAAGGGGGTGAAACCCCTTTTATACTACAACTCGGGCGCCCGAGAGGCTATGGGGGTGCCCTCCAAGTCACCATTTTAACAGCGTCGTTATCCGTAGATTCGGTCAATCTTTATCCTTCATGAGCGCCTAAGAGCGCTGGAGCACCTGGGAGCACTGGGGAACCTGGGAGCTGATGTGCTGCGTCCAACCAGCGACCGCCAACTCAACTCCACCAACTACTAAGAAAACCCCTCTAGGGCGCATGAGTTCTCTCAGGCGCCTGGATTCTCAGGCGCCTGAGACCTCTCAGGCGCCTGCCTCATAGGCGCCTGAGTACTCTCAGGTGCCCCTAATCGCAGCCAGCTGATACCTTAAGCCTGCAATCAAGGTTAGTCAAAGAACAATAATAGTATAGTGAATGCATGCATAAATGACAACTAGAGTTTTCTGGTTCTGACTTTAGATTTCAAATGAAATCCTAGGTCGAACCGACACCTACTGTTCCCTCTTCTGTAGAATGCATCCTCACCTACTCGACTCTGGAGAAGTTACCTTTTAGCAATCGGCACCTCCGGTTGGACTTTTGCTCGGCCTCCAAGACTCTCGGATCTCGAGACGTCCGAACCTCGACCCATCCCTACTTCTGTCCGTAGTCCTCGCTTGGCTAAGCCTTCTACCTAATATTCTGAATCAAGTCTTTGGTGTCCAGTCCTCGACCAGGTCTTCATGCCCAATTCCTCGAATCTGGTCTTCATGTCCAACCCTTAGTCAGGTCTTCGTGCCCAACCATTGGTCAGGTCTTCGGTGCCTAGCCCTCAACTAGGACTTCATGCCCAGTCCTCGACCAGGACTTCATGCTCAACCTTGCAGGTCTAGACTTCGTGCCTAGGTGAACTTGGACTTTCCTTCACACTTAGTAAATCCATTAGATCATAATACAATCTTAACTTTAAACCCTTTGTCATTATCAAAATCAGGTTCGACCTGGTGCTTCCGACACCAACACTTGTAGGTGGAGAAACCTCATTACAACCTTACCAAGAACACTTGAGCACATAGACTACTAATTGGCCTTTAACAAAGACCAATTTCGTCAACCTTGCTCAAGCAAACTAAGTTCTCTTAAAAAGAACTCATTTGCTGATCCAGCCATTACCAATCGATTGGTGCAAACACTAGTCGACTCACAGTTATCAAATTCAAATGTTATAGGTCAACATTCAAATTCAACCAACACCAGTCGACTGCACAGAAAGATCAGTCGACTGATCTTTCTATCACCTCAACTAGTCGACTGTGTTGGATCAATCTATGGTCCGAAGTGACCATGTGTTTTGATGTTTGGGCAAAGGGTTTAAGTTAGGTTCAACCTTGTATTTGATATGTGTACGTGAGTGTACAGGTTTGCAGGATACACATAAGCTTAGCTGGACGGCTTTGCGTTCGGTGAAGGATGGCATGAAGAGACAAGCTGTGCGCTTGTATGCATCCGAGGGATCGTCGACAAAGGAGGAATAATGAGCCAAGGGAAGCGTACTTCGAGGCATACGTGAAGGATTACATGAGGATGAGTCGTGGGCACATATGCATCCGAGCGAAGAGAGCCAGAGTCAAAAAAGGCTTGAATGCAACAGGTCGAAGCTGCTAGGTGAAGAGTCAACTGAGTCGTAAGGGTCCGAGTGCTAAGAGAATTGTACTCTGGAAGGGAAACCCTAGGTTTAGGGTTTAGGCCATCGACTGATGCTTAGATCAGTCAATTGGTAGTTGGCACAGAAAGATCAGTCGACTGATTTCTGTGCAATCGACTGGTGTCGGCTGAGAATTCGAACGTTGAGCTATAACGTTCGGATTCGGTTGGAACCAGTCGACTGGTGATGGCACTAGTCGACTGGTAACGACTAGATCAGCCACGAGTTTTATTTAAGGGAGCTTGGTTTGGTTGGCTAGGGTTGACGAAATTGGCTTCGATTAAAGTTCAATTAGAAGTCTTGGTGCTCAGGGTTTGTTGCAAGGATTGTGGTGAGGTTTCTCCACCCACAAAGAGCGACAACAGCTAGCCGGAGGTCTTCTGGGGTCTAATTCACTAACGGATAGCAATCGTCCACCTCAAGGACTCGCTGTGGAGTAGGAGTCTTATCTCCAAACCACGTAAATGATTTGTGTTAGCATTGTTACTATTTGTAGTTCATATTTCTTCTTGTGCACTAACCGTGTAGGAAGAATCAATCGACTTGGGGGGATTGAGCTATTCGCCCCCTCTAGCTGTGCCATCGGTCCTCAACAAGTGGTATTAATGCCAGGTTGCTCATCTACGGACGAATCACCGGGAGAGCAAAAGGCTAGAGGAAATGCCTCTTGAAGAATGCTTAGGGGACGACATCAATGTTCCACCTCCCTACGACCGTGAGAGTTTCGATTATTGGAGGTTGCGGACAAAGACATTGTTCAACATGGTTGGAATCTAATGATCACACTAGAAAAACCATTTTAAGCCTCAAAAGATAAGCACGGGAAAAAGCTCTGACCACGCTATTGGACTAAGGAGCAACAAACACAATTGAAGGAAAATGATAAGGTAATTTTAATTTTACTTAATATTTTGCCTGACGATGTGATTAGCCATGTAGGTGAATATAAAAATGGGCATAAACTATGGACCAAGATGTTAGCGCTTCATGAAAACCATACATGAGTAGAAGAAGTAGAAAAGCCCAAGAAAATGAGCTTAATGATCCAAGAAGAAGAAAAGGACCAATCGAAGGAAAGGAAGAGAAAAGATGAAGAACCATCCATCTCCACAAGTGAATTGGGAATTGAGGATGAGCCATCCACATCCTCAAGTGAGAAAGAAATAGAAGAAGTCTCCACTTCAAGGATTGAGGAGAGGAGAGACCATCCTCAATACCAGAACAAGAAGAAGCTTCCACCTCCATCAAAATAAAGTCAAAGGACCACATTATTTGCTTTGGGTGCAATAAAAAGGGACACTATAAAGACAAGTGTCCAAAGGGTAAGAAAAAGGAGGTAAACCCCAAAACTCAATTCAATTAACTTGAAAACTAACATGAGTTGTAGGGATGGAGCTAACATGGAGAAGAAGCACATTAGGTGCTTCACATGTGGTGAGCTAGGACACTACCACACCAAATGCTCAAGGAAAGGAGAATTCAAGAAATTGGAGCATTTGAGGAAGTGGGAGAAGAAAGAGAAGAAGAAAAGCTCACATCAAGGGAGAGCTACAACGGTAAGGGAGGTAATCCCTAACTTTAGGTGTATTTCAAATTCCTCCATGCAAGTTAGAAATAATGTTAATTATTCATCCATGCATAATTTTAGATTTAAATATCATTATAAGAGTAGGGTTAATAATATAGATCAAAACCTTAGGAAAACCATATATCATGATAAATCCAAAATCATTAGACCTAAGGACCAAGGCATTAATCCCAAGAAGGGGAGACACATGCCTAGAATGAGTAGTTCTAGGAATGTCCAAGGTGGGCATGTTAATTCTAGGTTTAGAAGCCTAGAAAGGGAAAATCAAGCTTTGAGGGCAAAGCTTGATAAATTAGAGAAACCCCTAGATAGATTCACTATTGGATCTAAGGGTTTAGGTATGTGTTGGGCAGTCAAAAACCCAACAATGATAGATTGGGTCTAGGATACCGATTTAAGTTCTCCAATGCTATACAGAAGTCATATGCAAGGGTATCATATGACTATAGCAAGAGGAAGCCCAAGAATGGCAAGGGAAAACCATTTAAAGGGGAAAAGAAGAACTTAACCAAGGACAAGGTGTCCAAAGTTAAAAAGGTTAGGTTTGTAGGCCAAGAATCACCGGAGGTACACCTAGTGTGGCCTTGTGATTATAGATGAGTCACCTAGGGAGGTGACTAAGACTAAAAGCTCAAGGGGGAGCTCTAGGAGCCAAGTTGAGACCAATGGTCAATGGATCTCGGGAGGATTTCTCCTGAAAGTCTAGATGGACCATGGAGTGTGTCAAAGAATTTGGAGACAGATTTGAGTCTCAATCCTAGGGATTTGACACATTGGAATTGAGTTTCATGCATGAAAATATAACATTGGGGTCATATTGTATAAAAATTGATTTTTGATGTATAGATGTCATATAAACCAATGTTAGGGATGCATTGTGGCTTGGTATGGGAGATACATCAAGAGGAGGCCAAAATTATGATTTTAGGTCAAGGTTTAATTGAACCATTTAGATAGTTTTAGGTTTTGTGTCAATCTTCGGATTGGTGATAGATATATTTTTTAATATATTTTTCCCAAGTAGACACGGGTACCACAAACCTCTCCATAAAATTTGAGAATTTTTGGAGAATTATGAATTATCAGCGCATTTCTGAAATTGGGTTCAAAATGCTGAAAACATTGAAATCATGGTATTAGTCGACTAATAACTGTCTTAGTCGACTGATAACAGTGTTGTATAGAGAGAGACTAGCTATTGTATGGGTTTTTTGACTAGATCAGACGACTGATGAAGGAAGCAGTCGACTGATGTTACTGTGAGATTCCTTTTCGATAGGGATCAGTCGACTGGTAACTGTCTCAATCAACTGATACAGGCTAAAACTGTTTTCAGCTAGGTCAAAAAGTATCCAAATGATATTAATCTTGTGTATAATCTCATGAGGGGTTAATACACAATGTTTATAGTCATTAGAGGTTAAAGGATCCAATAATTGGGATATTGTTAGAGTCATTTTGATGCGTGGCAAAGGGGGAGAAGTGTTAGGTTTAAGTGGGAAACCAAACACGCCTTTGCAAGAAATCCTAAGTCAAGAGGGATCTTAGGTAAAGGGGGAGCATTGTTGCTCATTTATTGGCAAAGGGGGAACCTTGGAGAGGTTCTTAAAAACCCATTGTAAGTCCAATGCTAGGGGAGCCTTGGAGAGGTTCTTAAAAAGCCCTTGTTGATGAAACTCCTAACTCTTGCAGAGTTTAGGTGTAGGGGATGCCTTATGATAGAATTCATGCATGTTTGCATTGCATTAGTATATGCATTGGCGGTATAAGTCCAAGATATAGCCTTGGCAACATAAGTCTAAAATGTTTATTAGCATTGTATTTGCTAGTTGTTTTCCCTAACTTAAACGTATTGCCAAACATCAAAAAGGTGGAGATTGTTGGAGCAATCTATGGTCCGTAGAGACCATGTGTTTTGATGTTTGGGCAAAGGGTTTAAGTTAGGTTCACCCTTATATTTGATATTGTATGTGAGTGTGCAGGTTTGTAGGATACACATAAGCTTAGCTGGACGGCTTCGGGTCCGGTGAAGGATGACATGAGGAGACAAGTCGTGGGCTTGTATGCATCCGAGGCACCGTAGACAAAGCAAAAATGATGAGCCGAGGGAAGTATATTTCGAGGCATACGCGAAGGATGGCATGAGGACAAGTCACGGGCTCGTATGGATCAGAGGGACGAGAGCCAAAGTTGAAGAAGGCTTGAAGGCAACAGGTTGAGGTTGCTAGGTGAGCTAAGTCGTGAGGGTTCGAGTGCTAAGAGAATTATACTCGAGAAGGGAAACTCTAAGTTTAGGGTTTGGGCAGTCGACTAATGCTTGGATCAATCGACTGGTAGTTGGCACAGAAAGATCAGTCGACTGGTTTCGGCTGGGAATTTGAACGTTGTGCTATAACGTTCAGATTCGATTGGAACTAGTTGATTGGCACCAGTCAACTGGTAACGGCTAGTTCATCCGCGAGCTTTATTTAAGGGAGCTCGGTTTGGCTGGCTAGGGTTGACGAAATTGGCTTTGGTCAAAGGCCAATTAGTAGTCTAGGTGCTCAGGGATTGTTCCAAGGATTGTGGTGAGGCTTCTCCAGCTACAAAGAGCGGCAACAGCTAGCCAGAGATCTTCTGGGGTCTAATCCACTAATGAATAGGGATCGTCCATCTCAAGGGCGCACCGTGGAGTAGGAGTCTTATTTCCGAACCACGTAAACGGTTTGTGTTAGCATTGTTACTATTTGTAGTTTATATTTTCGCTTGCGCACTAACCATGTAGGAAGAATCAATCGACTTGGGGGGATTGAGCTATTTACCCCCCCCTCTAGCCGTGCCATAGGTCCCCAATAGACTGATACCATATCAGTCGACTGGTAAAAATCTTATACCTAGGGTTTTCCTTTCCGAGTACATTTCACTCACACTCGAACTCTCACGACTCACTTGACTCTTCATCGTAGCCTTGACTTGTTGCGTTCAAGCCTTCTTCGCTTTGGCTCTATCCCTCGGATGCATACAAGCCCGCGACTCATCCTCATGTCATCCTTCGCGTACTCCTCAAAGCGCGCTTCCCTTGGCTCATCGTTGCGGCCTTGTCCACAGTCCCTCGGATACACCATTCTTCACCAGACTCGAAGCCATCAAGATAAGTCTATCACCCCGTTTGGAAAGTTTTTAAACAATGGAATTGAATTGAATTCCATCAAGAATTGAATTCCAGCGGAAATTGAATTCAATTCTTATGTTTGGAATGAGTCGGTAAACAAAGGAATTGAATTCAATTCCTTTGTTTGGAATGAGTCTAAAACTAAATGAATTTGATTATTTTTACTATTTTACCTTTCATTGATAGGTTAGGAATTAAACATTATATTTATGTGAGGTTATTTTTGTATTTTCATTTGTTGGAATTCAATTTCCACACCAAATCACACCTATTTGGGATGAAATTGAATTCCTTAGTTTTGTTAGATTTCAATTCCCATGAAAATTCAATTCCTTCACTTAAGTTACTTCCAAATCATGGAATTCAATTCAATTCCTGGATGGAATTGAATTCCATGGGTTTCCAAACAGGGTGTATGTGTATCTTGTAGAACCTGCACATTCAAATATACATATCAAATACAAGGGTAAACCTAACTTAAACCTTTTACCTAAACATCAAAACACATAGTCTCACGGACCATAAATTACCTCAATAATTTTTTCCTTTTTAATGTTTGGCATTACGTTTAAGTTATGAAAAATAAATAGCAAATAATCATGCTAAAACATTTGGACTTAGGTTGCCAAGGCTACACCTTAGACTTACACTACCAATATATATGCAAACATGCAATGCAAATATGCATGAAACCTATCACAAGTCTCCTCAACACCTAACCTCCCCCTTGAGTTAGAAATTTTACCAAAGCACTTTTTAAGAACTTCTCCCAAGGTTCCCCCTATAATTGGACTTATCAAGGACTTTTTAAGAACCTATCACAAGGATCTCCCATTACCAATAAATAAGCAATAAAGTTCCCCTTCACCTAAGCTCCCCCTTGAGCTAGGATTTCTTGCAAATGTGTATAAGATTTTACCAATATAACATTAATGTTCCCCCTTTGCCATACATCAAAAAGAACCTCAATAATATTTCAATTATTGGTTTCTTTAACCTCTAATAATCATAAACATTATGTATTAACCCTTCATAAGATTATATACATGTTTGACATCATTAGGACACTTTTTGAATTGTTGAAAATAATTTCAGCATGTATCAGTCGACTGAGCCAGTTATCAGTCGATTGTTCCCGTCGAAAAATCTCACAGAAGCTTTTTCACTCTAGAAAGCACTGTTACCGGTCGACTGGTCCCTTGCACTAGTCGATTGATACTATGAAATCAGTCTTTCAGTATTTCTAAACCCAATTTCAGAAATGCATAACTAATTTCACAGATCTCAAAAAATTCCTAAATTTTGTAAAGAGATCTGTGATATTCATGTCTACTTGAAAAAAAATACATTTAAAAATATAATTATCATCAATATCAAGATTGACATAAAACCTAAAACTATCTAAATGGTATCTATATATTAAAAACTGATTTTCATACAATATGAATCCCATTTCATATTTTCATGCATGAAACTCAAATCACATGTGCCAAACCCCAATGATTGAGACTCAAATCCGTCTCCAGACCCTTTGGTACACTCCATGGTCTATTTAGACTCCCAAGAGATATCCTCCTAAGATCCATTGATCATGGTCCCAAATAGTGTCTTTGAGCTCTCCTAAAGCTCCTAGCCTTAGCCATTTCCCTAGGTGACTCCTCCACAATCACTAGGCCACACCACTATATCTCCAGTGACTCTTAGCCTACAAACCTAACCCTCTTAACCTTGGACACCTTGTCCTTAATTAAGGTCTTCTTCTTGCCCTTCAATGGATTTTCCTTGTCATTTTTGGACTTTCTCTTGCTATAGTCATATGACACTCTTGCATATGACTTTTCCTTAGTATTAGAAGACCTAGATCGGTATCCCAAACCTGGTCTATCATTGTTGGGTCTTTGTGTAAAATACGGGGGAAATATATATATATATATATATATATATATATATATATATATATAGGAATATATACAATTAGATGGAAAATTTTGGAATAATTTTCCTGAATTTTTGGAAATATTAGTAGGGAGAATTGGATGCCAAATGAGTTGGTTTTGAATTATTTTAGGAAAAAGTAAATTTTTGGAATATATATATATATATATATATAGTTATAGAAGGAAAAGTATTAATTATATAATACCCTTTTTATTTCCTCTTCTCGAGCCTTACCTCGTGCCCTAGCACCGCGCAGCCAAAGCCAAGACCAGCGGCGCCGACCCCTTCCCTCCTTCCCCTCGCGAGCCCTAGCCGCAGGCAGCCGCCTGCCCCTTCTTCTTCTTCTTCTCTCCGCTCGGGCGTGGCCACAGGCCAGGTTCCTCCCCTCGCGAAGCCCGCAGTCGAGGCCGACCCGACGCCTCTCCTCTTCGCGAGCCCTAAACTGCGGCCGACCCAATTCCCTTCCTTTCTTCTCCTTCGCGCGCCCTAGGCCACGCAAGCCCTAGGTAAGATTTCTGGTTTGTTCCCGCAAATGGATTTCGTGCTATTGCTCGATTCTTGAATTTGGGTGTTTTCTGATTAGAGATCTTGTTCGTGTTCCTATTTTGGCATCTAATTGGGTGATCTCGAACATGGATGTGTGTAGCTTGAATCGAAACGAATTGGAGATGTTATGGGTCATCCTATGATCTTTTGATTTTGGATATTTGGATCTGTTCCATTCGGGTTTCTATCGTGAGTTTTCTGTTGTTAAGGGTTTTGATCTGAGGTTGAATGGTTTGATATTGTGCCGTGAGCTTCTTGGAGGTGGCTAGAGGTTTGGTCTTGTTTCTTTGGTCGTAAGCTTCAAGGTGGAGAGTGGTCATGGTTTGTTTGGAGATTTATGATAGCTCAGTTTTTTTGTGGAAGTTTGTATTAATAAGATAGAATTGTTGTTCCGTTTGCATCAGTAGAATTTCAGGTTTTTGGAGATGGAACAGAGGTTAGCCTATGGTGGATTGGAAGTGTTAAGAGTTGGTTGGTAGTCTCTTGGATATTGATTGTGGTTTCGGAATTTGAGGATTAGGTACTGGCCTGATCTTGGGTTAGGGGGGGGATTAAACCTTAGTTAAACCTAACTCTGATAATTGGGTTTAATTAGGGATTAATCAGTACTTAAGAGTTAGGTAACTACTGTTATAAATTAGGATAAACTTGATTAATTAAGGAAGCTAGTTTAGCTAGGAATCATGTGTAATATAGCTAAGCTTATGACCTTTGATACAGGACATTGATCGGTCGTGGATATTATCCTGGACGGCGGTTCTTTTCTACTGACACGGACTTCACAGTTGGAGGCGGGTACCCTTTGACTTATCTTTTAGATATAGTCTTCTTGCTATGCATTGTCTGTTATGGATAACAGTAAGATTGTATGCTTATCTGCCTTAGTGTACCTGTATCTGATATATGCTGCTGTTTATCTTTTAGGTTAGCTCCTGTTTCACTTTATACAGTCTCACGAGTTGCCATCTATATGGGTAGATATATACATAGATGTAGTGATACCTTTCCTTTTGCATTTTGATATTGATAGATCATTGGTTATTTTGTTAGTATATCTACTAGGTTACTTGTATCCCATGATATAGGATTCAAACCTATTCCTAGCACCCGGTGGTGTTAGTTGAGAACTTGGTGAGGGTTATATGTTTGGATCATGCACCATCCTTGCATTGTTGCATGCTGG
>JAGFNQ010003938.1:126626-318704 GCA_024364735.1 Boesenbergia rotunda
ATACTGATTGAGTACAGAAATAAAATTATACCAATGACACTTAAAGAAAGAATTTCGTTGCAGAAGTGGTTTGTCGTCGATCTTGAACTTCTTGAGCGCAAAGTACTTGAGCACGGAAGCTTTATCGTTGAGATTTCGAGAGTTTGAACTGATGTCTGGCAGCAAGGGGGTGAAACCCCTTTTATACTACAACTCGGGCGCCCGAGAGGCTATGGGGGTGCCCTCCAAGTCACCATTTTAACCCCGTCGTTATCCGCAGATTCGGCCAAACTTTATCCTTCATGAGCGCCTAAGAGCGTTGGAGCGCCTGGGAGCACTGGGGAACCTGGGAGCTGATGTGCCGCGTCCAACCAGCGACCGCCAACTCAGCTCCGCCAACTACTAAGAAAACCCCTCTAGGGCGCATGAGTTCTCTCAGGCGCCTGGATTCTCGGGCGCATGAGTTCTCTCAGGCGCCTGGATTCTCGGGCGCCTGAGACCTCTCAGGCGCCTGTCTCATAGGCGCCTGAGTCCTCTCAGGTGCCCCTGATCGCAGCCAGCTGATACCTTAAGCCTGCAATCAAGGTTAGTCAAAGAACAATAATAGTATAGTGAATGCATGCATAAATGACAACTAGAGTTGTCTGGTTCTGACTTTAGATTTCAAATGAAATCCTAGGTCGAACCGACACCTACTGTTCCCTCTTCCGGAGAATGTGTCCTCACCTACTCCACTCTGGAGAAGTTATCTTTTGCAATCGGCACCTCCGATTGGACTTTTGATCGGCCTCCGAAACTCTCGGATCTTGAGACGTCCGAACCTCGACCCATCCCTACTTCTGTCCGTAGTCCTCGCTTGGCTAAGCCTTCTACCTAATATTCTGAATCAAGTCTTTGGTGTCCAGTCCTCGACCAGGTCTTCATGCCCAATTCCTCGAATCTGGTCTTCATGTCCAACCCTTAGTCAGGTCTTCGTGCCCAACCATTGGTCAGGTCTTCGGTGCCTAGCCCTCAACTAGGACTTCATGCCCAGTCCTCGACCAGGACTTCATGCTCAACCTTGCAGGTCTAGACTTCGTGCCTAGGTGAACTTGGACTTTCCTTCACACTTAGTAAATCCATTAGATCATAATACAATCTTAACTTTAAACCCTTTGTCATTATCAAAATCAGGTTCGACCTGGTGCTTCCGACACCAACACTTGTAGGTGGAGAAACCTCATTACAACCTTACCAAGAACACTTGAGCACATAGACTACTAATTGGCCTTTAACAAAGACCAATTTCGTCAACCTTGCTCAAGCAAACTAAGTTCTCTTAAAAAGAACTCATTTGCTGATCCAGCCATTACCAATCGATTGGTGCAAACACTAGTCGACTCACAGTTATCAAATTCAAATGTTATAGGTCAACATTCAAATTCAACCAACACCAGTCGACTGCACAGAAAGATCAGTCGACTGATCTTTCTATCACCTCAACTAGTCGACTGTGTTGGATCAATCTATGGTCCGAAGTGACCATGTGTTTTGATGTTTGGGCAAAGGGTTTAAGTTAGGTTCAACCTTGTATTTGATATGTGTACGTGAGTGTACAGGTTTGCAGGATACACATAAGCTTAGCTGGACGGCTTTGCGTTCGGTGAAGGATGGCATGAAGAGACAAGCTGTGCGCTTGTATGCATCCGAGGGATCGTCGACAAAGGAGGAATAATGAGCCAAGGGAAGCGTACTTCGAGGCATACGTGAAGGATTACATGAGGATGAGTCGTGGGCACATATGCATCCGAGCGAAGAGAGCCAGAGTCAAAAAAGGCTTGAATGCAACAGGTCGAAGCTGCTAGGTGAAGAGTCAACTGAGTCGTAAGGGTCCGAGTGCTAAGAGAATTGTACTCTGGAAGGGAAACCCTAGGTTTAGGGTTTAGGCCATCGACTGATGCTTAGATCAGTCAATTGGTAGTTGGCACAGAAAGATCAGTCGACTGATTTCTGTGCAATCGACTGGTGTCGGCTGAGAATTCGAACGTTGAGCTATAACGTTCGGATTCGGTTGGAACCAGTCGACTGGTGATGGCACTAGTCGACTGGTAACGACTAGATCAGCCACGAGTTTTATTTAAGGGAGCTTGGTTTGGTTGGCTAGGGTTGACGAAATTGGCTTCGATTAAAGTTCAATTAGAAGTCTTGGTGCTCAGGGTTTGTTGCAAGGATTGTGGTGAGGTTTCTCCACCCACAAAGAGCGACAACAGCTAGCCGGAGGTCTTCTGGGGTCTAATTCACTAACGGATAGCAATCGTCCACCTCAAGGACTCGCTGTGGAGTAGGAGTCTTATCTCCCAAACCACGTAAATGATTTGTGTTAGCATTGTTACTATTTGTAGTTCATATTTCTTCTTGTGCACTAACCGTGTAGGAAGAATCAATCGACTTGGGGGGATTGAGCTATTCGCCCCCTCTAGCTGTGCCATCGGTCCTCAACAAGTGGTATTAATGCCAGGTTGCTCATCTACGGACGAATCACCGGGAGAGCAAAAGGCTAGAGGAAATGCCTCTTGAAGAATGCTTAGGGGACGACATCAATGTTCCACCTCCCTACGACCGTGAGAGTTTCGATTATTGGAGGTTGCGGACAAAGACATTGTTCAACATGGTTGGAATCTAATGATCACACTAGAAAAACCATTTTAAGCCTCAAAAGATAAGCACGGGAAAAAGCTCTGACCACGCTATTGGACTAAGGAGCAACAAACCACAATTGAAGGAAAATGATAAGGTAATTTTAATTTTACTTAATATTTTGCCTGACGATGTGATTAGCCATGTAGGTGAATATAAAAATGGGCATAAACTATGGACCAAGATGTTAGCGCTTCATGAAAACCATACATGAGTAGAAGAAGTAGAAAAGCCCAAGAAAATGAGCTTAATGATCCAAGAAGAAGAAAGGACCAATCGAAGGAAAGGAAGAGAAAAGATGAAGAACCATCCATCTCCACAAGTGAATTGGGAATTGAGGATGAGCCATCCACATCCTCAAGTGAGAAAGAAATAGAAGAAGTCTCCACTTCAAGGATGAGGAGAGGAGAGACCATCCTCAATACCAGAACAAGAAGAAGCTTCCACCTCCATCAAAATAAAGTCAAAGGACCACATTATTTGCTTTGGGTGCAATAAAAAGGGACACTATAAAGACAAGTGTCCAAAGGGTAAGAAAAAGGAGGTAAACCCCAAAACTCAATTCAATTAACTTGAAAACTAACATGAGTTGTAGGGATGGAGCTAACATGGAGAAGAAGCACATTAGGTGCTTCACATGTGGTGAGCTAGGACACTACCACACCAAATGCTCAAGGAAAGGAGAATTCAAGAAATTGGAGCATTTGAGGAAGTGGGAGAAGAAAGAGAAGAAGAAAAGCTCACATCAAGGGAGAGCTACAACGGTAAGGGAGGTAATCCCTAACTTTAGGTGTATTTCAAATTCCTCCATGCAAGTTAGAAATAATGTTAATTATTCATCCATGCATAATTTTAGATTTAAATATCATTATAAGAGTAGGGTTAATAATATAGATCAAAACCTTAGGAAAACCATATATCATGATAAATCCAAAATCATTAGACCTAAGGACCAAGGCATTAATCCCAAGAAGGGGAGACACATGCCTAGAATGAGTAGTTCTAGGAATGTCCAAGGTGGGCATGTTAATTCTAGGTTTAGAAGCCTAGAAAGGGAAAATCAAGCTTTGAGGGCAAAGCTTGATAAATTAGAGAAACCCCTAGATAGATTCACTATTGGATCTAAGGGTTTAGGTATGTGTTGGGCAGTCAAAAACCCAACAATGATAGATTGGGTCTAGGATACCGATTTAAGTTCTCCAATGCTATACAGAAGTCATATGCAAGGGTATCATATGACTATAGCAAGAGGAAGCCCAAGAATGGCAAGGGAAAACCATTTAAAGGGGAAAAGAAGAACTTAACCAAGGACAAGGTGTCCAAAGTTAAAAAGGTTAGGTTTGTAGGCCAAGAATCACCGGAGGTACACCTAGTGTGGCCTTGTGATTATAGATGAGTCACCTAGGGAGGTGACTAAGACTAAAAGCTCAAGGGGGAGCTCTAGGAGCCAAGTTGAGACCAATGGTCAATGGATCTCGGGAGGATTTCTCCTGAAAGTCTAGATGGACCATGGAGTGTGTCAAAGAATTTGGAGACAGATTTGAGTCTCAATCCTAGGGATTTGACACATTGGAATTGAGTTTCATGCATGAAAATATAACATTGGGGTCATATTGTATAAAAATTGATTTTTGATGTATAGATGTCATATAAACCAATGTTAGGGATGCATTGTGGCTTGGTATGGGAGATACATCAAGAGGAGGCCAAAATTATGATTTTAGGTCAAGGTTTAATTGAACCATTTAGATAGTTTTAGGTTTTGTGTCAATCTTCGGATTGGTGATAGATATATTTTTTAATATATTTTTCCCAAGTAGACACGGGTACCACAAACCTCTCCATAAAATTTGAGAATTTTTGGAGAATTATGAAATTATCAGCGCATTTCTGAAATTGGGTTCAAAATGCTGAAAACATTGAAATCATGGTATTAGTCGACTAATAACTGTCTTAGTCGACTGATAACAGTGTTGTATAGAGAGAGACTAGCTATTGTATGGGTTTTTTGACTAGATCAGACGACTGATGAAGGAAGCAGTCGACTGATGTTACTGTGAGATTCCTTTTCGATAGGGATCAGTCGACTGGTAACTGTCTCAATCAACTGATACAGGCTGAAACTGTTTTCAGCTAGGTCGAAAAGTATCCAAATGATATTAATCTTATGTATAATCTTATGAGGGGTTAATACACAACGTTTATAGTCATTAGAGGTTAAAGGATCCAATAATTGGGATATTATTGGAGTCATTTTGATGCGTGGCAAAGGGGGAGAAGTGTTAGGTTTAAGTGGGAAACCAAACACGCCTTTGCAAGAAATCCTAAGTCAAGAGGGATCTTAGGTAAAGGGGGAGCATTGTTGCTCATTTATTGGCAAAGGGGGAACCTTGGAGAGGTTCTTAAAAATCCATTGTAAGTTCAATGCTAGGGGAGCCTTGGAGAGGTTCTTAAAAAGCCCTTGTTGATGAAACTCTTAACTCTTGCGGAGTTTAGGTGTGGGGGATGCCTTATGATAGAATTCATCCATGTTTGCATTGCATTGGTATATGCATTGGCGGTATAAGTCCGAGGTATAGCCTTGGCAACATAAGTCCAAAATGTTTATTAGTATTGTATTTGCTAGTTGTTTTCCCTAACTTAAACGTATTGCCAAACATCAAAAAAGTGGAGATTGTTGGAGCAATCAATGGTCCGCAGAGACCATGTGTTTTGATGTTTGGGCAAAGGGTTTAAGTTAAGTTCACCCTTGTATTTGATATTGTATGTGAGTGTGTATGTTTGCAGGATACTCATAAGCTTAGCTGGACGACTTCGGGTCCGGTGAAGGATGGCATGAGGAGACAAGTCGTGGGCTTGTATGCATCCGAGGCACCGTAGACAAAGCAAGAATGATGAGCCAAGGGAAGCATATTTCGAGGCATATGCGAAGGATGGCATGAGGACAAGTCACGGGCTCGTATAGATCAGAGGGACGAGAGCCAAAGTCGAAAAAGGCTTGAAGCAACAGGTCGAGGTTGCTAGGTGAGCTAAGTCGTGAGGGTTCGAGTACTAAGAGAATTATACTCGAGAAGGGAAACTCTAGGTTTAGGGTTTGGGCAGTCGACTAATGCTTGGATTAATCGACTGGTAGTTGGCACAGAATGATCAGTCGACTGATCTTCTGTGGAGTCGACTAGTGTCGGCTGGGAATTTGAACGTTGTGCTATAACATTCAGATTCGATTGGAACCAGTGGACTGGTGTTGGCACCAGTCGACTGGTAACGGCTAGTTCAGCCACGAGCTTTATTTAAGGCAGCTCGGTTTGGCTGGCTAGGGTTGACGAAATTGGCTTTGGTTAAAGGCCAATTAGTAGTCTAGGTGCTCAGGGTTTGTTGCAAGGATTGTGATGAGGTTTCTCCAGCCACAAAGAGTGACAACAGCTAGCCGGAGGTCTTCTGGGGTCCAATCCACCGATGAATAGGGATCGCCCATCTCAAGGGCGCACCGTGGAGTAGGAGTATTATTTCCGAACCACGTAAACGGTTTATCTTAGCATTGTTACTATTTGTAGTTTATATTTTCACTTGCGCACTAACCATGTAGGAAGAATCAATCGACTTGGGGGGATTAAGCTATTCACCCCCCCTCTAGTCGTCCCATAGGTCCCCAATAGACTAATACCATATCAGTCGACTGGTAAAAATCTTATACCTAGGGTTTTCCTTTCCGAGTACATTTCACTCACACTCGAACCCTCACGACTCACTTGACTCTTCATCGTAGCCTTGACCTGTTGCGTTCAAGCCTTCTTCGCTTTGGCTCTCATCCCTCGGATGTATACAAGCCCGCGACTCATCCTCATGTCATCCTTCGCGTACTCCTCAAAGCACACTTCCCTTGGCTCATCATTGCGGCCTTGTCCACAGTCCCTCGGATACACCATTCTTCACCGGACTCGAAGCCATCAAGCTAAGTCTATCACCCCGTTTGGAAAGTTTTTAAACAATGGAATTGAATTGAATTCCATCAAGAATTGAATTCCAACGGAAATTGAATTCAATTCTTATGTTTGTAATTAGTCGGTAAACAAAGGAATTGAATTCAATTCCTTTGTTTGGAATGAGTCTAAAACTAAATGAATTTGATTATTTTTACTATTTTACCTTTCATTGATAGGTTAGAAATTAAACATTATATTTATCTTAGGTTATTTTAGTATTTTCATTTGTTGGAATTCAATTCCCACACCAAATCACACCTATTTGGGATGAAATTGAATTCCTTAGTTTTGTTAGATTTCAATTCCCATGAGAATTCAATTCCTTCACTTAAGTTACTTCCAAATCATGGAATTTAATTCAATTCCTAGATGGAATTGAATTCCATGGGTTTCCAAACAGGGTGTATATGTATCTTGTAGAACCTGCACATTCAAATATACATATCAAATACAAGGGTAAACCTAACTTAAACCTTTTACCTAAACATCAAAACACATAGTCTCACGGACCATAGATTACCTCAACAATTTTTTCCTTTTTAATGATTGGTAATACGTTTAAGTTATAAAAAATAAATAGCAAATAATCATGCTAATAACATTTGGACTTAGGTTGCCAAGGCTACAACTTAGACTTACACTACCAATATATATGCAAACATGCAATGCAAATATGCACGAAACCTATCACAAGTCTCCTCAACACCTAACCTCCCCCTTGAGTTAGGAATCTTACCAAAGCACTTTTTAAGAACCTCTCCCAAGGTTCCCCCTACAATTGGACTTATCAAGGACTTTTAAAGAACCTATCACAAGGATCTCCCTTTACCAATAAATAAGCAATAAAGTTCCCCTTCACCTAAGCTCCCCCTTGAGCTAGGATTTCTTGCAAATGTATATAAGATTTTACCAATTAAACATTAATGTTCCCCCTTTGCCATACATTAAAAAGAACCTCAACAATATTCCAATTATTGGTTTCTTTAATCTCTAATAATCATAAACATTATGTATTAACCCTTCATAAGATTATACACATGTTTGACATCATTAGGACACTTTTCGAATTGTTGAAAATAATTTTAGCATGTATCAGTCGACTGAGACAGTTATCAGTCGATTGATCCCATCGAAAAAACCTCACAGAAGCTTTTTCACTCTAGAAAGCACTGTTACCAGGCGACTGGTCCCTTGCACTAGTCGATTGATACTATGATATCAGCCTTTCAGTATTTCTAAACTCAATTTCAGAAATGCGTAACTAATTTCACAAATCTCTAAAAATCTCAAAATTTTGTGAAGAGATCTGTGATACTCATGTCTACTTGAAAAAAAAATACATTTAAAAATATAATTATCATTAATATCAAGATTGACACAAAACCTAAAACTATATAAATAGTATCTATACATCAAAAACTAATTTTCATACAATATGAATCACATTTCATATCTTCATGCATGAAACTCAAATCACATGTGCCAAACCCCAATGATTGAGACTCAAATCCGTCTCCAGACCCTTTGGTACACTCCATGGTCTATTTAGACTCCCAAGAGATATCCTTCTAAGATCCATTGATCATGGTCCCAAATAGTGTCTTTGAGCTCTCCTAAAGCTCCTAGCCTTAGCCATTCCCCTAGGTGACTCCTCCACAATCACTAGGCCACACCACTGTACCTCCAGTGATTCTTAGCCTACAAACCTAACATTCTTAACCTTGGACACCTTGTCCTTAATTAAGGTCTTCTTCTTCCCCTTCAATGGATTTTCCTTGTCATTTTTGGACTTTCTCTTACTATAGTCATATGACACTCTTGCATATGACTTTTCCTTAGTATTAGAAGACCTAGATCGGTATCCCAAACCTGGTCTATCATTGTTGGGTCTTTGACCCCCAACAATTTATCTAACCCTTTGGATCCAACATTGAATCCCTCTAGGATTTTCTCTAATCTATCAATCTTTGCCTTCAAAGCTTGATTTTATCTTTCTAGGGTTCTAACCCTAGAATCAACATGTCCACCATGGATATTCCTAGACCTATCCATTTGTCTAGGCATATGTCTCCCTTTCTTGGGATTTATGCTTTGGTCCTTAGGTCTAATGGTTCTAGGTTTATTATGATACATAAATTTTTTAGGGTTATGATCTACATTATTAACCCTACTCCTATCATGATATTTGAAATCAAAAATTATGCATAGGTAAATAATGATAATTATTTCTAGCATGCATGGAGGAATTTAAATTTAAATTATACTTTGAGTTAGGGTATACCTCCCTTATCCTTGAAGCTCCCCTTGATGTGAGCTCTTCTTTTTCTCCTTCTTCTCCCATTTCCTCAAATGCTCCAACTTCTTGAATTCTCCCTTCCTTGAGCATTTAGTGTGGTAGTGGCTCCACTCACCACATGTGAAGCATCAAATGTGCTTCTTATCCTTCTTCTCCCTATAACTCAAATTCGATTTTAAATAAATTGACTTGAGTTTAGGGGTTATCTTCTTCTTACCAATTAAACATTTATCCTTGTAGTGTCCCTTTTCATTACACCTAAAGCAAATAATGTAGTTTTTTTATTTTACTTTGGTGGAGGTACTCGCAAGGTTGACTTCCAAGATTTATTTTACATTTGTCTTGGCTTTCTCTTCAACCTTGGATGATGTGGATGATCCCTCATCTTCTTGTGTCAATTTACTTGAGGATGTGGATGATGCTTCTTCTTCTTTCTTTTTCTCAGATGTTGAGCTTATCTCCTCATCCGATTGGTTCTTCTCCTCCTCTTGAACCAATGAGCCCTTCTCCTTAGGCTCCTCCACTTTTTGTACAAATGTAGGATTTTCATGAAAAGCTATCACCTTACTCCAAAGCTCATGAGCATCCTTGTATTCACCTACACCACTTATCACATCATTAGGCAAAACATTAATTAAAATTGATATTACCTTATTATTTACCTTTGATTGTGATTGTTGCTCCTTGGTCCAATATTTTAGTCGGAGCTTCTTACCATGCTTGTCTCTTAGGGCTTCGAATGGTTCTTCATGGCTATCATCATATCCCAATCCATATCAAACCACATCTTCACCCACATCCTCCAATAATCAAAGTTGTCATGATCGTATGGAGGTGGAATGGTAATACCATCCCTCAATTTTTCTTCAAACTCCATTTTCCTCTAGTGTCTTGCTCTTCTGGCAATTAGTCCGTAGATAAGCGACCTTGCTCTGATACCACTTGTTGGAGATCGGATCGGCTAGAGGGGGTGAATAGCCGATCACCCACTAATTCGTTTGTTCTTCCTACACGGTTAGTAGCATAGCAGAAATACAAACTAAACAAGAAAGAACAAACGCTAACATAAAACCTCACCAAGAACCTCACCAAGAACACTTAAGCACTTAGACTACTAATTGACTTTTAACCAAGATTAATTTTGTCAACCTTGCTCAAGCAAACTGAGTTCTCTTAAATAAAACTCGTTTGCTAATCCAACCATCACTAGTCAATTGACAGCTATTGAATTTGAACGTTATAGGTCAACGTTTGAATTCAGCCAACACCGATCGACTGAACAAAGATTAGTCGACTGATCTTTCTGTGACCTCAACCAGTCGACTGATCTCATACCAGTTGACTGATAAAATCCTAAACCTAAGGTTTTCCTTCCTGTGTAAATTTCACTCATACTCGGACTCTTTTGATTCACTTAACTCTTCATCGCAGCCTTGACCTGTTGCCTTCAAGCATTTTTCACTTTGGCTCTCGTCTCTCGGATGCATACAAGCTTGTGGCGCATCCTCATGCTATCCTTTTTGCATATATCTCGAAGTGTGCTTCCCTCGGCTCATCGTTGCTGCCTTGTCCATGGTCCCTCGGATGCACTATCCTTTACCAGACTCGAAGCTATTAAGCTGAGTCTATGTGTATCTTGCAGAACTTGCACACTCAAATACATATAACAAATACAACGGTAAACCTAAATTAAATCCTTTGCCCAAACATCAATACACATGGTCCCACGGACCATAGATTGCCTCAACATTAGCATCATGCACCATATTTGCACTGTTGCATGCTAACGAATATCGACTTCCTTGTGGTTAAGCCCATCGTCAGTTATATAGTTTTCTGTTCACTCAATCACTTAAAATAGTGGTAGTTGTTGGAGAGATAGGTAGAGCAGTTGTGCTCCTCCTTTTTTGGGGGTCGGGATTCAGTTGTGCTCCCTAGCATCATGTCCACTTGACCTCTCAGAGAAGTATAGCTGGAGTGTGTATAGTTGTCACAACCCTACTTAATTAGTCACACAAATGTGATGTAATGGTTGTGAGACTGGTGTCTAGGGCTAACACATGTCATTGCATAATGTGTATCGATGAATCGTGCATTATGCTTGTGTTTGCTGCATTTGCTTGAGCTATGATCGTTGCACTTGATTAACATGCATATACAACTATAATTTGCACTTGTTATATGATTTGGATCTACTTAATAGTACTAGCAGATTTATTGATATATCATAGGATTTTCTAATAATGTCCTCGCATGTTATACTAATTTTACTCTAGTCCGGAGATTGTATGTTTATTGTTTCTTTTTTGCTTGTTGTACTTTTCTTTTATACCATACATTTATCTATCTATTATACCTACAGAGTCCGTCCGAACTCACCACCCCTTGCTTTTATTTTTGTTTCATGTAGTCGATAGTCGCAACGTGTGAAGCCAAGAGAAGATCCGTCTACCAGTCGTCAGCGTAGAGTATTTTTTATCTTTTTCATATTTTTCCTAGTGGGTTTGTCTTTGTTTTTCATCTTTAGTGGATCAATATTTATTTCAGTAGTCTTATATGTATTTCAATAGATTTTGAGTAGTGATTATGCCCTTGTAGAATATGTGAGTAAGCCGGTGACATATGCTTTTTTTTATTCAGAGTTATGTGATTTCCTTTCTTATTATTAACTCCATGGTTGTGGAGTTTTCCTTATTATTGTGTTGTCAGCCATGTGGGTTGTGTCATATATATCTATATATATGTGTATGTGTTGGAATTTATAAATGTCTGAGATTGTCCACTGTACAAGAGAAATATTGTTTATTTTTCAACCAAGTATGGGCCTAGGGGTGTGACAATGTCCATGTATTAGTGAGTTTTTTTTAAGAATAAATTTATATATCCAAAGACAAGTGTGGTGAAGGCATAGGTAAAGCGGCTTGCATGAGAGCTGCTAGAGATCGAAGGTGTAAGATAAGAAGACACTGGAAGCAACACAATGGGTTGTAAAATAAAGATGCGCCAAAGAGGAAGTCATACAAGGGAGTAAGCCAAGATAATTGAGATTTTCTTTATGATTATTTTGGCAAAAAAGAAAAAATGGTTAGTAATTATTATATTAGTCAATAAACATTTTAATATAAATGTCTTGATATTATTGATTTTGGGGTTGGATGGATTGAATTAACTGGAGTGTGAAGCATGATTTTGTATTCTCTTGGTCCTAAATTTTTGTTAAATGATGAATAATTTTAACTACATTTTTGGTCTGGTGGATTGAATGATACTCTCAACAATTATGCTAGGATAAATTCTAAATATTACCCTAACCATTTGTGAGAATTATATAAATATTATCCTAAGGATTATGATTCTTTCATAATTTTGACCATCTCTAACTGAATTCTTGTTCATTCTCCCCCATCTTTCTATTGTAACAATTTGGGTGTGTTTTTAATAGTATGATAATCGATTAATCATATGTTTTGTTTTGCTTTTTGGGATGATTTTCTTATCCGGTGTTTATCCCACTTTCTTATTTATGCTACAACCATCTATGATTTTATATATATTAATATTTTCTTTTTTTCTAGGATGAAATTGTGGAACTTCGATCATCTCGGCTAGAAGGGCAAGTGTCTATCTCTCTATTATCGATAATGCGCATCAACTTAAAGATGTCAATATCATGATACAAATTTTAGACTCACGGTCTCACTACGTTAAGAGTTTAGGTCCATTACCTAAACTATCAATAATAGGTGCTCCTAGGACAATAAACTCCAACTCAAAGCATTATGATGATAATGAAAAGATTATAATTAAACATGTAAAAAACTATTGATGAGCAACGACAGGACTATAGATGAGCAACAACAAAAATTTAAAATATTATTGCAACAGCTTCAACAAATCATTTTTTGTTTCTCTTTTCAGTCTCCACTAACTTACTCTTCCACTTGATCTCCTTTAGCATTTTCCTTATCTTCAATAATGACTATGTATTTTATATATATATATATATATATAAATAATTAACGTTTGACTCATTATGTTATATTTTTCGATTTGACTAATTGTATTTTTTTTTTGAAAAATAATTGACTAATTAAATTTTTGTGAAAATTTTATATAAAATATTTAATTTTTCCAGCCTCCATCATCTGACTGCATCCAACCTTGATTCATGTATCTTTTATGCCTTCACTTAGTTCATTCCCTCGACTTTGTCACGCTTTGTTACTTGTCCTGCAGTCATATTTGGGCATGCTCCTTATCCATGAATATTATATAAATATTATCATAGGTAAAAAATATAAATGAAATAGTAAATTAATAATTCTTTTAAAAATTATGAAACTATGGATTCAGCTTTTTATCAATAACTAGTGTAATACTCGTGCGATACACGGGAATCTTACACAATTCAAATAACATTTTTAGTGATAATATATATATGTCAATTTTTATTATTAAATGAAAAATTAAAATGAAAAGTAATTTTATTCCATCATGAATTTATGTCAATATAAGATATAGTATTATTTTTTATAATATAAGATATTATTGATGAACATAAGTTTTATAAGGGTGGTGGATGTGGATGCGATCTAAAGTTTGCTTTGCTTGGTTTATGATGATAAATAGTATTCTTATGAGTAAGAAACTGTATGAATTGGTCTATTATTTGCAAGATTTTGATATATTACCCATGCGATGCACGAGAATATTACACAATCAAAACAAAATGTTTAATGACAATAAATATATGTCAACTTTTATTATTGAATGAAAAAATAAAATGAAAAACAAGTTTATTCAATCACCAAATGATAAAATAGGAGACAATATGAATTCTGTCAGTATGTTTAACATAAGCAAGTTAGCAACATTTGACTTGTGTCAACAATACCAAATATTATGCCTAACTATTTCAGCCATGCTATCAGCACATCCTAAAATTTCAAAATTTGATATAGAGGAAACTATTTAAAGAGTTATTGGAAAGAAAAACAAACATGAGCTAAAAGAATGAATTAGACATCCCATAGATAGGTGAAACTGGTTTCACTGAAAGAAAATTTTAAAAGTTGCATACTTGTCAAGTTGCAAGTAGCGAATCTTTATCAAAAAGAAACTTGAATTTAGATGATCTATCAGATTCTAAAGAATAATCTAAATAAGTTGTATGTCCCCTCAATGACAACAGATCATTAGCCATCTAAATTTCTTATACAATCGACAATGTCAAAGCTAAAATCCAAGACAAGGTGGGGATTCCACTGGATGAGTAGAGGCTTATCTTCGCAGGGAAGCAGCTAGAAGACGGTCGCACCCTTGTAGACTACAACATCAAAAAGGAGTCCACGCTTCACCTGGTCCTTCGCCTCCGTGGTGGTGATCAGTGAGATGAGAAGCTCTGCTTCGTTTGCTGTCATGGAGTTGTATTCCAAAAACAATTTCATGGCAACAGATCATTAAAGATCATTAGTCATCTAAATAAGTTGTCTGTCCCCTTAATGGCAACAGATCATTAGCCATCTAAATTTCTTATACAATACTAACACTTACATTAAAGATTTTCCCTTGAAAAATATTAGAGCAGCAACAGCAGCATATATGGTAAAAGCAATATAAAACTGCACACAAGTCAGAGACACAATGAATGAACCATAGAGCATCACTAAATTTGAAAACTTGATATATAATGTGAGACAATGACATACCAAGTCAAAGAGGAAAAACCATCCAAAATTTCATGCACTTTCCATCCTATAAGCACAATGTTAGACCTGCAAAACAAACAAAAAACTCCCCGAACATTTAGAGCTCAATAGCATAAAGATTATGAGTAAATACTCATAAAAGAAATTTATTTTAAGCTAGCGAGAGTCTCAGTTAATATAACTATGAAATAATTCCAGATTATGTTTCCAAAATATATCAGTTTTAATGTATCAGTTAGGATATCTAGAAGATAGTTTGGAATCTACCAAGTTGATCATACAACCACAAGTACTGCAATGTTGACAATAATTTTGTTGCTTAGTATGAAGAAAAATAAGTTGCATACAAAATTTTATGCAGTTAAATATAGAGTTGTTGTAGATTGGAGCTCATGTTTTTCTCACTCGGTTGGCAAATAGAGTAAATACGTCATACCTACTAAATAGGTATCTTCCCTTTTCTCGTTCAGAATTTGAGTATAAGGAACAAAAGAGAAGCCATTTTTTGGGATTTCAGAATCCTCAATAAGAGATACACTTTTTTCTCTTTTGAAGAAAATCCTAAACTCATGATTAGTTGATTTATACTTCATTGAGTTCAGAGCAACAACTACGTTTGACATCACATATACATTTTCTTCGATGATGAAATTGTTGGATCGAGAAAAACGATAGAGGGTGGGGGGGGGTGAATATCGTTAAAACTTTTCGGATAGAATAAAGAGCGAAAACGCAGCAGAAATAATTAAGTGCACACAAGAACACAAGATTTTTTACTTGGTTCGGAGTCGCGGTCGGCTCCTACTCCAAGGCCCACGATCCTTGACCGTTTACTTTGGGCAATACTATAATCGCGCAAAGCAGTTTACAAATTGAGTACAGGAATATAGCGGAAATGAAACTAGTTACACTTTTCGTTATCGACGCCAGGTGTGGATCGTATTTCGGAGAAGAGGGTCGTCGTCGGCGCTGGAATCTCGAAGTTGGAGTTTGTCGGGGCGTAGCGCTTGAACGAAAAGCTTTGGAGCGTTAGAAACTGTGTTGTTGAAGCCTTGGGGTCGAGCCCCTTTTATAGTCCTCTATCGAGCGCCTGATAGGTTGGGGGCGCCTGACACGTGTCCTTCGATTCGGGAAACCTTATCCACGAACTCGGTCAGCGCTTATCCTCCCCACTTGGGTGTCTGAGCTGATGGGGGCACCCGTGACCTCACGGGGCGCCTGATCCGCCTTGGTTCAGTGGCTTCGCAGCTGATTTTTGGTTTTTGCCTTCACCCTTGGCCGCCCATATCCTTACGAGCGCCTGAGCCCATTTGGGGGCCTGACTTCATTCGAGCGCCTAGGCCCAGTGAAGAACCTTCACTTGCAGACGATCAGTCCTTCGACCCTGCAACTAAGGTTAGTCCCAAAAATATAGTAAGTAATAATTACAGCCGTAGCTGTCTTGGTTCTGACTTCGGGTCTCCCAAATGCAACCCTAGGTCGAACCGACACCTAATGCTCCCTCAATGGGGAACGCGTCCTCACCTACTCCTCTCAGGAGAATTTACCTTTTTGTCAACCGGCTCCTCCGGTTGGACTTTTTGCCCAGCTTTACTCACCAGGTCTTCGTGCCCAGTCCGTGACCAAGACTTAGTGTCCAATTCCTCAAACCAGGTCTTCGGTGCCCAACCCTCGGCCAGGTCTTAGTACCCAATTCCTTGAACCAGGTCTTCGGTGCCCAGCCCTCGGCCAGGTCTTAGTGCCCAATCCTCGACCAGGACTTAGTGCCCACCTTCCGAGCAGGTCTTCGGTGCCCAGCCCTTTGCCAGGACTTCTTGCCTAGATTAACTAGGACTTTCCTGCACACTTGAGTAACTTTATTAGATCACAAATAATACTTAACTTTGAATCCTTTACCAATATCAAAACAAGGTTCGATATGGTGCTTCCTGCACCAATAGAAATTTTCAAAGAAATGCACATGACAGCTTTTAATGGTACATTGTACACAATGTCTCTAAACATTAGTAAAAAAATTAATCGTTACATAAAAATGGCCAAAGTAATATAATAATGAAAGACAATTAGAAAGTAAATATTAAACATGTTCATCTAACAACACCATTGCAATAGAAGGTTTTTGGCTAGGTGTTGTGAAAGAGGTAACTCTCCAAAGTCTAATGACTATAGCCTTGATCTTCCATACTTTATGCTTAGGACCAATATTAATATCTTTAACCAAATCATACCTGAAAAAAATAATATCATCGGTTTAGTAATAGGAAACAGGTACAACAAATTGCACAGAATTAATAAGACATATAGATAGGAAAAGAAATAGTACCGATTTGTCATGGTTAAAACCATAAAGCAGAAGATCAAAAAATAAACGGTTAGCCACGAAGAGTGAAGAGGATAGTTGGTATAGACTATAGGTGAAGATGTGTTAACAGGAATGAGTATATATAGACAGTAACTATCTCTTTGAAATTCAAATTTCAAACTAAGATATATTATGACATGCAGTCAACTCGTATACCAAAGATAAATAAGATAAATAAAACACCAGTAACAGGCATTAACTAACGTCCAACCGGAAATTAACCTTCATTAACTGAAAAAACAAGCATCGGATACATTGGAACATAAAAGATAAATAAAAATAAAAGCTATAACAAACAAAATAATTATTAGATGCATTGGAACTTAAACGGAAAAAAATATACATATATATACTTTTAAAGATGGTGGCTGCAAGTGATGAGATGCATTGGAACTTAAAAGATGAATATAAATATACCTGTTCATTAAGAAAATAGTTATCACATGCATTGAAACTTAAAAGCAAATAAAAAAATAAACCTATTCATCATACTCTAATGATGGGATGCTTTGGAACTTAAAATACGTATTAAAATAAACATATTCACAAATAAACTGTATGGAAAGAAATTATACTCGATTGATTTGAATTTTCTGAATTTATAGTATATTTCTCATGAAGCAACAGCGAAAACAGTTCCTAAATCAATTAATTTTAGAGAATCGACCAACTGGAATCCTTGTATAGTTATTACATTTCACTGTGAGGTTGTGTTTGATTTTCTAAAGTCCTCATGAAAAATCAAGGTAACGATGCATGATCATTAACATGAATTTAAAGGTGATATATATTAAGTCAAGGTTTAAAGTATTAAAAGCAATTATACTCGATTAATGTTGGACCAAAATTAAAAGAAATGTCAAATGAACATTTCAGATTTGTGCGTATCATCAATATGAAAAAAATGATGCAATGAAACAATAATGTACATGTAGCAACCTTTTCAATTTGTCTTCTTTTATTGTGTAAAAAACAGTAACAATAAGGAAGCCTACCTATACATGTAGGCATCCTGACCGGGGTTGAGGCGAGGATAAAAAGATGGCTCCATTGAAGGATCAAAGGAGACTACAAAGGAGAGGGTGGCACTGTAGACGACCGGATCGAAGGAAACCTCTGCAGAATCGAAGGAGATGGCGGTACAGGAGAGGGTGGAACCGTAAACGACCAGATCGAAGGAGACCTCTGCAGAATTGAAGGAGAAGGTGGCACAAGAGAGGGCGACAACGTAGACGACATGATCGAAGGAGATGGTGGCAGAATCGAAGGAGACGGCGACAAAGGTGGTGGCGGCAGAGCAGAGAAAGAGATTGTCTAGGGTTAGGGCAGGGAGGCCAATAGAGGGAAAAAAGAGAAATTAAAAACTAATTAAAAAATCTAAAACCTATTTCGTTTAGAAAAATCTAAAAGTTAGATTTGGTTTAGGCGGGAATCGTAAGCTCCCTGTGAATGCCACATCTGTATGCGTACTGTAGCAAAAACTGTGTTTTATATATATTAATAGATATTAATAGATAGATAGATTAAGCTTTAAGCCGATCAAACTGGGCTCATGTTTGTAGCCGGACCGGATTGGAACAAATCAATTTTCTTAGGGCAAATTACCCAACTATATAGGTCAACTTTCAAATGTTGGACCAGATAGCAGATGAATCTGAGGTGACCGGTTCGATCCCACGGAAGTTTCCCAACAGTCATCAGGGTAAATCGGGAAATGCTCGCAGTGGGCGGTCTAGAAGCCCATCGTCCTAGGGTTCACGCCCCATTTGGAGGAAAAATTTCTACAAATACGCTATAGTTGAGGATCGAACCACGGATTACCTAAATCACTTAGGCACTTTGAAAATATTCAAATTGTGTATCCGATATTAATTTTGTCCCTTCCAATGTTCGCTTTTGCTTGCTTAATCGATAGTAATGGATTAAAAATCTATTTTTTAAAATGATTGATTGGTATTCAAAAAATTATCATTCTCAATATACTATATTAAATTAATATTTTAAAGTATGAATAAAATTAAGAGAATTAGACGGACATATAGGACCTAATTTCATATCATTCTATACTCTTTAAGTATATCAGTCGGTTTTGATCGAAATCGACTGATAGATCTGTAGAACTCAGAATGACATGAAAATATATACTATATATTCGTTAAGTTCTCCAGATATATCTATATATTCAAATATTAATTTGACCTGTTATATTAAGAATAATAATTTTTTGAACACGAATCAATTATTTTTTAATGGATTACTATAACAATCAATTTTGAATGACTAATGTTCGAATCGATTGCTACATTATAATCATCAATTGGGAGAAGCAAAATCGATATCGAATATCCGAATCAATATTTTCAAAATTGTCTAGGCAATTTAGATAATAGGAAAGTTTAACTATGGTTCGGTAATCTGCCGATTTTCTTTTCCCACGCGAACTGAACCCTAGTGATAAAGACAAATGCAATGCGTTACATTTTAAATGATCAAAAAATAAAAATAAAAAATCCTCCTCCCCGTTTGCCCGCGCCGAACCCCTCGTGCCCTTTCCGGCTCCTCCTTGTTACACCAGCGCCGCCTCGTCCTCGTCTTCCCCGATTCCATAATCCAATCCAAGATGGGAAGTCCGTCGAATTCTCCGCCTGAGGAGAGACCCTCCCCGCCGCTCCAACCCAGCGACTTCGATCCCTTCCTGCTTGATTTCGACCCCGACGAGTGGCTTGTGGATCCCCATCGCTTCTTCGTGTCGGTGGAGGAAGTTGAGGTGCTCGATTTCCTTGATAGCCCCGCGACCGCAATATCTAACCTTGGGGTAAAAGAAGAGCTCCCGCTTCCCTCGATCGATGAGAGGATGAAAAACGTGACTTTATTGGAAGACTCTGATGTGCCAATGAATAATGGCACTGCGACAGTAAAATCTAGTTTTGACGATGCCAAAGTGGCCTTTGGGAATCTTGATGTTGATGGCAGTCAAGAAGGCCGTGTAGAAAATGATTTTAGTGAAACCACGAAGGCTAATGGAGCAAGTGAGGAATATAGCGAAGCTGAATCAGATGGGTCAGACGAGGAAATCGAAGAATCCGAGACTAGTGACTCTTCTTCGTCCTATTCAAGCAGCGACGAAGAAGATAGTGACGATGGATATCATGAAGGTAAACATAGTCAGTGTGACAACAATATTAGTGGAGATTTTCTGAAAGGTGCCGAGGAAGAGATTGAAGAGGGTGAAATAAGAGATGATAATCAAGACGAGATGATCATTGGAAGTGAAGAGGATGAAGATATAGTGAAAGGTCCAATAAGATCCAAAAATGAAGTGGAGGTAATTTTTACTGTACTCCTTTTAACAAAAATACGAATGCCATGTAAAAAAAATTATGAGTTTTCTGTTGGGAGTACAATGGAAGTAGCAAACTCAATTATTGACTTTCCTGTATAATGGATAGACATATTTTAACACACTAACAGATCGATAGTGTTGGTTCTCATTGACTTATTTAGTTAAAACTCATGAAAGGGTTTATGCAATTGAGTTTTTATATTTTTTTTATAAACGGCATTAGCATCGGCACAACTACTAGACCTAACAAAAGTGTAACTAATAAACATCACATAACTATACATTTACATGATTACATCATGGGTTGTCTTTAAGTTTTTAGTTTTCTGCTAGTCCCCAATGAACCTTCTTGTTGTGTTCAAGATTATCATTCATAAATTCATCTTTCACCTTTTGAACAATGATGTATGTTTGAGGGGTTGAAGATTATCCTTTTGTTTCCTGAATTCTGAAATGTATCCACTTGTATTAGTACCTCACTAATTCTGTTTGCTGTTGGTACTAATTTAAACTACGAACTGATTTTTAGGATCTTCCTCCAGTGCCAAAAATTGATGTGACGTGGGAGCCACACCATCGGGCACTCCCTGTTGGAGTAATTTCTGCTGTACGTTCCTGGAAATCTAAGCTTCATTGTTTTTTTTTACACTTTGCTATATATGAAACTCAGACTAGCCTATTTTGTTGAATTATTTCTTCTCCTTTCTTGAAACACGTTGCCGGTATATAAAGAAGCTAATTGTCTGTGCATATTGGCATACAAAAAAAACATCTTTTGATGTAATTTAATAAATGATCATTGGCAATTAGTCGTTGCAAGACACTACGTTTGCAATTTCCAGCTAATGCACATTTTGTAATGACTTAGCGACCTAGTAATTTGAATGCTGCTGTTACCCTGAAAATTCTGTCCAACAAATAGAAAATTTAGTAGCTTTGGTTTGTTTTATTTATTTATTATTATTATTTTTTTACAGCGAGTATGAGCATTCATTTGTGTCCAAAGGCATGTGGAATAAATTCAAATTTTATGTTCATTCCAATTTATAAACTGTTGATTCTAGTGATCATATGCATCATAATTTTTGCATTCCAAATGAGGTTCAAGTCTTTGTTTTACTTGCTGTTGTTGATTCTCTAAGCTATATCAAGGAAAATTGTTCTACATTTTGATTCAAATTACAACTTTAAATTCCTTTCTCTTTTGCCTCAGATTCTGGATAACAAAGTTGTTGTCAATGGCTTGGAGAAGCACAACCCTCTTAGTGAAGGTTCCATTCTTTGGATAACAGAAATGCGATTGCCACTCGGTTTTGTTGATGAAATATTTGGACCAGTAAAGAATCCCTTCTATGTCATAAGATACAATTCTGTAAAAGAGATTCCTGCTGAGATCAGCCTTGGAACTGCTGTATCTTTCGTCCTGGAGTTTGCTACGTGCATACTCAATTATATTGAGCTTCATAAGAAGTCGTATGATGCTTCAGGTGAGAATGACGAGGAACTGCATGATGAGGTGGAATTCTCAGATGACGAGAAGGAAGCTAAGTATAAGAAATTTGTTCGTCAGGCAACAAGGGGGAATAATGATAGACGTAAAGCACATCCAGAATCATTTGGCAATAAAAGAAACTTCAAGTGTGCCAGTATGCAGAAGGGTATGTGCCTTCAAGTCAATCAGGTTTCAGATGGTTCAGACAGATTCCCTTCTAGTGTCACAGGCCCCATCGAGTCACACATAGTAGCCAATACTTTTGCATGCTCTAACTACGGTTCTTCTGGAGCTGGAGGTTCTGGTGTTAGTTCTCATGCCATACTTGCATCTACTCCAATGCCTGTACAAATGAGTAGCTTACTGGGTGGAGCTGTAGGTTCCGCTGTTAGTTCTCATGCCATACTAGCATCTACTCCAGTGCCTGTACAAATGAGTAGCTCACTGGGTGGAGCTGGAGGTTCCGGTGTTAGTTATCATGCCATACCTGCAGCTACTCCAATGCCTCTACAAATGAGTAGCTTACTGGGTGTACCACATCAGTTCCAGCAGCTATTAAATTCTGTATGGTTAAGTGGATACCTAAATCTGCAACAACAGTCTCTAGGTGCACAAGGATTTGCAGCTAACATGTTGCCAAGCCAGCAGCCTAGGAATCATGCTTGGACTCAGCTGCATCAAACCCAGGCTTATAGTAGTTTTCCGAACCAATTGCCATTTCAACATCAGCTCATTCCCAATTTCCAGGCTCCTGCTAGCATACCTCAGTTCGATGAGCCGAATCTGTGCACCACATCTGCTACCATACCTATTCAAGAACTGTCAGGAAACATTCAAGTGCCAAGTGTTCCTAATCAGCAGAATTTTGGATTTCCATTCGCTTCTACTGCCCGAGGCGATGTACGTCCCAACCATCTTGGTCGAGGGAGGAAGTCTTTTGGTGGTAGAAAACCTCATGTTGGAGGAGGTTATCACTCCTTTGGTAGAGGTGGTCAACAAAATAAGAGGTGAAATATTATCTTCTTTTTCTTGATATGTTATTCCTATTTCTTGTGATTGTTAATTTAAAACTCAAGTTAGTTCATTTAATGTATTCTATTTTTCAGCGGATTACAGTAATGCCACCAACAATATCTGTTTGTTGTTCGACTGTTTCCATGTTCTTCGTTTGGGATTTCTAAATGTCCTTGCAATTTTGTGGCAAAAGAATTTTATCAGAAACGATAAGATGAGATGTGCATTGCAGACGAACTATTTCAGTAGGATACTCGGCACAAAAAAATATTATTCTTGGGGGCCTGACTTAAATAGTGGTTTTAATATTTTAAAATTAATTTTTAGATGAAAAATCAGATGAGATGCTCTTTTGATATTTATAAAAATTAAAATGTTTTTATGATGAAAACAATAATAGCTCTTTTTATTTTTACATAATTTAATTATTAAAAATGAGATTTAATAATTAAATTTATTTAAATAAGATTAAACTAAATCCATGTAAACTAGTTTATTTTTATTTTTATTTATTTAAAGCAATTTTAAAAATCGATATTAGTTAAAAATAATATTTAATTGAATTCATATAATTAATATCATACTCAATCGAATTTATTAAGTTGACTCATGTGCGAATACGACTTGTGCGCGTCGAATATCAGATTGGTGAGAGCAAAATTTGTCCAAGTGACATCAATAATTGTCCCTGGAAGGTAGGGTATCGTAGTTAAGCCCTTCAATGATAGATTAGGAATCTGACAATTCCACACTCAGTTGTGGTGTATTATTGAAATTTTTTCTTCTTAATGGGTAGCGGATCTAAGAAGCTAGTTGTCAGGATGGGCTCCCACATACGCTTCTCCGATTTACCCTCAATAGGCATCTAGCAATTCGAGACTCAGTCGCGGTATATTATTGGAGATTTTTCTCTTTAATGAGTAACGGACCCGAGAACGTTGGTTGTCAGGATAGACTTCCACGCACACTTTCCCGATTTACTAATGTGTATAAATCCACAAGTGCACCAAGATGTCTTCAAGTAATAAAGATATCAAACTCACAAGGACGGGTGATTAACTACTAGCTTACTAATTAAATTTAATTATCTAGACTATTCACTAGTATAGTATCAAGAATGAGAAAATCAAAGGACTAGAATGAAGAGAGACAGAGAGAAGGTTGGATCAAGAAGATAATAGAAAGGCAAAGTGAATCGGGCGAATTCAGTTAGTAAAGGTCATTCTAGGATTTTGGTTTTGCCACTATGCTAGTAAACACTCGATTTATATTTAATTTTCTATTCTTAATGGTGATTCGTGTAGGTAGACTATCCTATATATTCGATGTAAACTTTTGGAACTATACCGACGTATGAATTCCAATTCATCGTGTACTTTCTCAACTATTGAAATTATAGATTGCTTTTCTAAGGAGACCCTATTACGAGATCCCACAATCCACAATTAACCTTTCTTCTACTTTGTAATGATGAATTGAGATTGATCCATTAAGTGATAGAAATTTGGGTTTTCTCCTAACCACATGAATTCTAGAAACAAAATAAGAATTCGAAAGAGAAAATACAAGACATATAAAATTAGATCTATTGTTTCTTCGAGTTATGGCGTGACAAGAATAAAATATAAACTGAATGACAAGGAACCTGATTGAAGAGCCATCGTCCTTTGTCGTAGCGTCGTCGGCTTGATCCCTGTGGAAGAAGATGCAGCGGAAGAAAGAAGGAGAATCTTCCAAGAGGCTTAGGTTTGACGGCGCCGTAAAGTTTCTTGTCAATGGGGAACAAGAAACTAGGTCACAAAGATTACCTAAACCCTTGGGGACCTCTCCTTTATATAGCAATCCAATCTGTTATCAACCCATAGATAATAACAGATTGGTCTAAAGGGTTATATACATTGAACCCGCATCCAATAATCTGAAACCCAATAAACATAAGTTAGATCACTTTAAGGGCTCAGATTGTATTTACTTGTGCAACTTACAAATAAGCCCACATAATAGAGATAATAATAATATCCAACAATCTCCCACTTGGGCTATATGTGAGTTGTATAGTAAATACAAGCAAAACTTTAGTTGATATCAAACTTTATGGGTACAAGATACCCTTATAAACAATCTGGTCCATTAACTTCATTGGTATAGGAATAAAGAGGTCATAGCTACTGTATATGATCGTAACAAGCCCCAACAGTAATCACAATACTAATGTCATCAACGACATAGATCAAGATGCGGATGTATAGAGTTGAAATTACATGAAATGTGATCAGTACATGTCAATTTCCAACTGGTCCAAAGCGACTCAAAAGAGTCTGATCATATTTGCAAACACCTTATGCTAAACTGCAACAGCAAATCATGATCTAAACTTTATGATTCCAAAAGGAATCTGTATCATATTTACAAACACCAAATGCTAAACAGCAGTAGTAAATCATGATATCGTATTCAGAGCGTCAAACAAACATATGAACTCCCATTATTATTTTTGAACTTTAAGTACGTACAATAATCAAAATAAAATGTTTAAGTACGTACAATAATCAAAATAAAATGTTTGTCTTTATTAACATAGAGCAATAAAATAAATACAGACTCCCACTAGATGAGTTCTTCTTCCATAAAAAGAACTTCCATATCCACAACATGCGCATGAAACACCTTGGGCACCAAGCCTTTGGTAAGTGGATCGGCCAACATGGAATCTATGCTGATGTGCTCTACCATGATCTGACGACTCTGAACTCTCTCTTTAACCGCTAGAAACTTAATGTCGATGTGCTTGGACTTCGACGAACTGCGGTTGTTCTTGGCATAAAGTTCTGCAGCTTTATTATCACAGTAGATCCTCAGTGGCCTGTCAATGCCATCAACGATATGCAATGCTGTGATGAAGTTCCGCAGCCAAATCCCGTGATTGGATGCTTCATAGTATGCTACCAATTCTGCCTCCATAGTAGAAGTAGCTACTAGCGTCTGCTTGACGCTCTTCCAAGAAATAGCCCCTCCAGCAAGCATGAAGATATAGCCTGAAGTGGACCTCCTGCTATCTAAGCATCCAGCAAAATCGGAGTCTGAATAACCAATCACCTCCAGATGATCTGACCTCCGATACGTGAGCATGTGTCTTTTAGTTCTTTGCAAATACCGCATCACTCTTTTAATTGATTTCCAGTGCGACGGTCCCGGGTTATTAACATATCTGCCTAACATCCTAACTACAAATGCTATATCTGGTCGAGTGCAAACTTGTGCATACATGAGACTTCCCACTGCTAATGCATATGGGAATTGTTCCATCTCCTTTATTTCAAGTTCAAGTCGTGGACACTGCTGCAAACTGAACTTGTCACCTCTTGACACAGGTATGTCACCAGGTGTACAATTCTGCATGCCATACCTTGTAAGCACCTTCTCAATATATGCTTGTTGTGAAAGTCCAAGAATGTCTCTTGATCGATCACGACAGATATGAATGCCTAGAACAAAAGATGCTTCACCAAGATCTTTCATTTCAAATTTACCAAATAGAAATGACTTGGTTTCATGCAGTAAACCCTTATTATTGCTCGCAAGCAATATATCATCCACGTACAAAACAAGTATAACAAACTTGCTCCCACTGAACTTGACATATATGCACTGATCAACGGGGTTCTCTCTAAATCCAAATGAGGTAATCACTTGATCAAATTTCCGGTACCATTGACGGGATGCCTGCTTTAAACCATAAATGGACTTCTTTAATCTACATACTAGGTGTTTTGAGTCTGAGGACTCAAAGTTCTCCGGTTGCACCATATATATAGACTCCTCTATGTCTCCATTAAGGAATGCAGTCTTTACGTCCATTTGATGTAGCTCCAAATCAAAATGAGCTACAAGTGTCATGATTACCCTAAGGGAGTCTTTCGTCGACACAGGTGAGAAAGTCTCCTTATAATCAATGTTTTCCTTTTGAGTGAATCCCTTAGCAACAAGACGAGTCTTATACCTTTCGATATTGCCCTTCGAATCTCGCTTGGTTTTAAATATCCATTTAAAACCAACGGGTTTCGAACCTTCAGGCAATTCGACAAGTTCCCAAACGTCATTGTCTGCCATAGACTTCAACTCTTCTTGCATGGCGTTAATCCACCTTTCAGAGTTAGAGCATTGTTTGACTTCTTGGAAAGATGTAGGATCACTTTCCAACCCTATATCAAACTCATGCTCTTGGAGATAAACATAATCACGAGAATTCGTGCTTCTCCGTTCCCTTGTGGATCGCCTTAAGGGCACTTGTGTTTGAGGTGGTTGAGGTATTTGCTCATCAATATGAGGCAATACTTCAATTTCAGTGGTAGACTCCTCCAATTGCATTGGAGATGTCATGGGAATATCTTGGTTTACTACGCTCACTGGATGTGCAATATCCATAATGTGTGGTATGGTAACCATACCACTACTGATTGCACTAGTAGTGACCATAAGAGGATTGCCAACGCTTTCCTCAAAAGATACTTCCCTGATTTTATCACTCCCACTGTCCTCAATAAACTTGGTGTTTCCCGTTTCGAAGAAGGATCTATTAGATGGATCATAAAATTTATACCCCTTTGATCTCTCAGACTAACCTACAAAATTGCAGCTAACAGTTCTCGAGTCCAGTTTCTTTTCATTAGGCTTGTAAGGCCTAGCCTCAGCTGGACAACCCCAGACGTGTAAATGCCTAATGCTAGGCTTTCTACCCGTCCACATCTCGAATAGGGTTTTAGTTACTGTTTTACTAGGTACTCTATTGAGAAGGTAAACTGCAGTCTTGAGTGCCTCACCCCACAAAGACTCCGGTAGAGAAGTGAAAGCCATCATACTTCTCACCATGTATTTTAGGGTTCGATTGCGACGCTCAGCTACACCATTCTGACTGGGTGTACCAGACATGGTATACTGAGGCACAATCCCACACTCAGCAAGATAATTTGCAAAAGGTCCTGGACGTTGTTCACCTGATCCATCATATCGACCGTAATATTCTCCTCCACGGTCGGATCGGATGGCTTTAATTTTCTTACCTAGTTGAAGTTCAACTTCGGCTTTGAAAATTTTGAACATGTCCAAAGATTGCGACTTCTCATGAATAAGGTACAAGTAGCCAAATCTAGAATAGTCGTCTATGAAGCTAATAAAATATGTGTGTCTATTCCAAGATGCCTTAGGGAATGGTCCACAAATGTCCGTATGTATTAGCTCCAAAACGTCACTACAACGGCTAGCCCCTTTGTTCCTTTTGTTAGTTGTTTTCCCCTTAACACACTCTATGCAGACATCAAAGTCTGACATGTCAAGGGAATCAAGAATTCCATATGACATTAACCTTTCTAGGCGTTGTTTGGATATATGTCCTAAACGCCTATACCACAACATAGAAGAATTCTCGTTGGTCAATTTACGTTTCGTACCTACACTATGCATTATCACGTTGTCAGTCGTAGGAGTAAAGGTGTTTAATTTATAAAGCTTATCAACCAAGGAACCATTACCAACCAAAATTGAATTAAAGAAAATACTAAACATTTCATTTCCAAATGAACAAGAATAACCTGATTTGTCCAAACAAGAAATTGAAATTAAGTTTCGTCTGAAAGACGGTACAATGAATGTATTTTCCAAATCCAAATAGATACCAGTTCCTAAATAAAGCCTAAAAACACCAATAGACTCGACTACAACCTTCTTTCCATTCCCCGTATAGATGTATCTTTCACCATCAAGCGGAAGTCGGCTCCTAAGACAACCCTGCATAGTGACACTTATGTGAGTAGTGTTGGTGCAGAATACACCAAAGTCAAACCTGTGTTTTAATAATGGCAACAGAGGTCAAAAGTTAAGTCTTTCTTGTTGTCTAACAAGTTTCTCAAGTGTACAGGAAAAGCTCTAGCGAAGGACTGCTAGGCACTGGCGAAGGAATGCCAGAGTCAAAAGACCTAGCGAAGGACTGCTAGGCACTGGCGAAGGAATGCCAGAGTCAAAAGACCTAGCGAAGGACTGCTAGGCACTGGCGAAGGAATGCCAGAGTCAAAAGCCCTAGCGAAGGACTGCTAGGCACCGGGCGAAGGACAGCTCGGCATCCAAGCTCTGGCAAAGGATTGCCAGGCAAAAGTCCAACCAAAGGAGCGGTTGGCATCAGGTAAATTCTCCCGAGAGGAGTAGGTGAGGACGCGTTCCCCGTCGAGGGAACAGTAGGCGTCGGTTCGACCTAGGGCTCCATTTTGGAGACCAAAGTCAGAACCAAGACAGCTAAGACTGTATAAACTAATTGTTTTATTGTGTTTTGGACTAACCCTGGATGCAGGACCGAAGGAACGTGTGTCTGCAACTCAGAGAGCCTCAAAGGAGTGAGGCAGCAGCTGAGCAGGGCGCCCCCAAGGTGAACTAGAACCAAGTAAAGCAAAATGGGCTTCAGCTGCTTACTGGGCAGGGCGCCCTCAGCAGCCAGGGCGCCCCGCGCCCAAGACTGCGAAGCTTCATCTTAATCCACAGCCGAGATTTCTGCGCGGAAGAAGTCAGCCAAGGCGCCCTCTGCGACCAGGGCGCCCCCAGAGTCAAACCTATCCCTATTCGGATGGGATAATGTTTGACCGAGCTAAAAGTGGATCGCTCGACACGTGGCAGGGCGCCCCCGACGTCCAGGGCGCCCTAGGGTGCTATAAATAGCACCCAACGCCCAAGCCATTGAGATCAACTTCGAACCAAAGCTTCCACGCTCTTCTGTGCTCACGCTGTGTCCGGAAACTGCCCAACTCGAGCGACGACGTCCTGCTGCTCCGGAAAGTCAACCTACAACCGAACGTCGGTAAAAGAAGAAATTGTTTTTATTAAAAGTTTATGGTGCTATACTTGTAAATCTCTTTTTGTAAACTGATTTTGCGTTCATATAGAATTGCCCAAAGTAAACGATCAACGATCGTGGACCTTGGAGTAGGAGTCGACCTAGGCTCCGAACCAAGTAAAAAAGTACTGTGTTCGCGTGTTTTGTTTCTTTCCGCTGTGCGAATTGCTCTTTCCTTAAATTCGAAAAGTTTGCCGATATTCACCCCCCTCTATCGGCTCTATCGATCCAACAAGTGGTATCAGAGCGGGGAAGTTCAAACTTGGTGCAACCACCAGTTTGAAAATTTCTTTTCGGATTTATTTTCGAACTTCTTTTTAAATATTTTTTCGTTCGAATTTTTTTTATCGAGGATTGGTGCAACACCTCCCAATATTTCATTTCCTTTATCCAGCACTACTAATCCATGACCTAGTCTTGGAAAATTTGTTTTTCTGTCGTTTTTCTGTTACAGATTAAAATGACCATGCAAGAGGGATTCAGCACCGCCAGACCTCCACTTTTCAGTGGAGAAGACTTTTCTTACTGGAAAAGTCGTATGGAGGTCCACCTGAAAACTCAGGTGGATATGTGGATCATCATCCAGTCCGGTCTGGAGATCCCCAAAGACGCCGAAGGAAAACCACAAAGCTACTCGGAGTGGGACAACACCCTAAAACGCAAAATAGAAGCCGATGCAAAAGCAACACAAACCCTACAATCCGGGCTGACAAAGGAAGATCTCAACCGAGTAGGCCCCTTCAACAGTGCCAAAGAGCTATGGGCAAAATTGATTGAGCTACACGAAGGAACGTCGGACACCAGGATCAGCAAGAGGGATCTGCTCCTGAACAAATTGTACACTATCAAGATGGCCGACAACGAAACAGCAGCCCAACTCCACGCACGCATCCAAGAATTAATGAACGGTCTTCACACGATAGGTCACAAGGTCGAAAACCGTGACCTAATAAGGTATGCCCTAAACGCTTTCCCTAGAAATACCCTGTGGGCATCTATGGTAGATGCATACAAGGTTTCAAGGGATCTCTCCAAAATTAAATTAGATAAATTATTTTCTGAGTTAGAACTTCATGAGCAGACTAACTGCAATATGGCCGAGAAGAGTATTACCTTTTTTGCAGGAAAAACTGGAAAATCGACAAAAAAGAAACCTCAACCTCAACCCGAGCCCAACTCTGATTCAGACGAAGAAGATGATGAAGGAGATCAATCTGAGCTGGTTCGATTGGCTCGAAGCTATTACAAAAAATTGAAAAATCAAGCCAACACACGGAGGACAAGCCGAAGAAAGGACGAACCAGCTGAACCATCAAATGATAAACACAAGCCCAACGTAACTTGCTACGAGTGCAAGAAGAAGGGCCACTACAAGACAGAATGTCCAAATATGAAGGAGTCCAAGAAGACAAGAAGGAAAAAGGCACTCCAAGTAACCTGGGACGAATCTTCCTCAGAAGAAGAAGAGGAAGCACCCCAGTCAAACCTACTAGCCCTGACCGCCTCAGAAAAGGTCGAGACTGAGTCAGAATCAGAACAGGACGACGGCGAGCTAACTTTTACAGAAGACGGCGAAATTAAGGTAACTGGTTTTAATAGATGTCAATTATGTGAATTAATTTCGTTCCTTTCTCGAGATTTGGCAAAAGCCAAACTCCGAGTCGAGTCCCTCCGACAGGAAGTAAAACTCCTGAAAGAGGGAGCTGACTCTAAACCCTTAACCGAGAAGGTTCAGGAAGGAACTCCTACTCAAGTTGAAAAACTTGAAAAGGAAAACTCCTCCCTGAAAACTCAGGTTAAGGATCTTAGATCAGCCTTAGAACGATTTACTTCTGGTTCCAAAAATCTTGACATGATTCTTGGGAAACAGAAGTCCGTTCTAAATCGATCCGGACTTGGCTACCGAACCAAATCCCGACAAAGATCGTATTTGGCTGTACTGAATCAGTCCAGAGGAAAATTCAGGCATGGGTACCTAAACTGTGCCTGAACCAACCAACTGGATCAAATCAGTATTGGATCCCCAAGGACAAGATTCACATCTTGTCTAACCATCACCGTGGCTTTAGTCCAGGGGGAGCCAAACTGAAAACAATATTTATTATTAGATAAATAATTTTCCCTGATTGCAATTGCCTGGTGATTGTTTATTTAAAATTTCTGCAATTTCTCATGCTTAAAATTAGAAATGGTTAGTATAAGGACTGAACACACTTAACTGAAACTTGACAACATAGTACTGGGTGGAGGTGAGATGAAAGTACATTAGGGAAGCCAATTTGCCGGAACTAGCCGAAGCTACCGATCCAAGACTCAAACTAGTTAGACCAGAAATTTTTCAAAGAATAATTTTGGAAATGAAATTTCATTAAAAGGCTTTGTCAAGGAAAGGGTGGATGATCCCATAAGGCTACGGCCAAAGAAGGCCTAGTGCCTCGCCAAGACCTGGAAGCCAATTTTTGAAATTCAAATTCAAATTAATTTTTGTCAAATTCGAATCTAACACAAAAATTCAGTTATTTGTAGATTTAAACTTCCTTTGAAAAATTTAATTATTTTCAAAATTAAGCTAAAGTTAATCGTTTTCAAAATTAATTAAGTTTTCAAAATCTAATTATTTTTAAAATAAACTTTCAACTTTCAAAACTATCAAAACCTGTCTCACAAAACCTATAAGGTTAACGTGATTGAAAACCCTAGATATGGGTGAGACAGACTAGGCAGTGAAACTCAATTTGAGCTATTTCTGATTCTAATTGGATCCAAATCTAGAAAATTCTTTATGCGTAGGAACATAAAGATTTGAACCAATGGATGTTGGATAGCGGTTGCTCCAGACACATGACTGGAGATAAATTGAAGTTCACCAAGCTCAAACTCAAAAACCTAGGCTCAGTGGCATTTGGCAATGATGCTACACTCAAGGTAATTGGGTCAGGTAATATTGAGCTTAAATCTGATTTCATTATTAAGAAAGTTTTATTGGTTGAAAACTTCAATTTTAACTTGCTTAGCATAAGTCAGTTATGTGATTCTGGTTATATAGTTACTTTCAACAATTCTAACTGCCTGATTAGAAATGAACAAGACTCAGAAATCATACTTAAGGGCACTAGGAAAAACAATGTATACACTATAAATCTTCCCCTTATACCCAAATGTATGTTATCACAATTAGAACAATCAAACCTCTGGCATAGGAGATTAGGTCATACCAATTTAAGAACCATCTCAAAAATTACCCAACTTGGCTTAATCAAAGGTATCCCCAAAATCAAAAATAATGAAAACCTAATATGTGAATCATGTAATCAAGGTAAACAAACCAAATCCAATCACAAACTAATTCAGTCTGATTTAACTCAAACCACACTTGAGCTCCTGCACCTTGACCTATTTGATTCACATGGAGCCAAGTCACTAAGCGGGAACCGATACTGCTTAGTAATAGTTGATGATTACTCTAGGTTTACCTGGGTTAGGTTCCTAAAAATCAAAGATGAAACCCTAAACCTATTTATTGAATTCTGTAAACTAATTGAAAATCAAAACGACACTAAAATTAAAAGACTTAGGAGTGATCACGGGGGAGAGTTTGAGAATCAACGGTTTGAGGAATTCTGTAAGGTAAATGAGTATTTACATGAATTTTCATGTCCTAGAACCCCCCAACAAAATGGGATAGTCGAGCGAAGGAATAGAACATTACAAGAAGCCGCTAGGGCTATGCTCAACAAATTTAAACTAGCAAACCAATTTTGGGCGGAAGCAACTAGTACAGCCTGTTATATCCAAAATAGGGTTTTGATTAACAAACGACACAACAAAACCCCCTATGAACTGTACTACCATAGACTCCCAAACCTACATTACCTAAGGGTCTTTGGGTGCAAAGTCCATATCCTAAACACCAAAGATTATTTAGGAAAATTTCAATCCAAGTCAAACCCAGGTATTTTCCTTGGGTATTCAACCACAAGTAGAGCCTATAGAGTTTACAACAAACAAACTAAGAAAATTGAAGAAACAACAAACCTAATTTTTGATGAAGAAATCAACTCAACATCTAATAATCTAGACTTAACTTCATCAAACTCTGACCAAGAAAATGAACAAACTATTGAACCCTTAATTGAACCCTTAAACGAACTAACCATTGAACCAATTAATGAGTCAACTGAATCAAGTATCCAACCAACAAATAAACCAGCCCAAAGAGTCGAATCAAATAGTGAACCAAACCGACCAGCCGGACCTGAGGCTGAACCAAGCTCTAGAAGAACCAAGAAACCCAGACTCAGTCACCCAACTGATCAAATTGTGGGTGATCCAACTCTAGGAGTCAGGACTAGATCCTCCTATAGAAACCTCAGTCAAATAGCTATGATATCGAAAATTGAACCCAAAACTATAGATGAAGCCCTACCTGACCCTGACTGGATCATAGTTATGCAAGAAGAATTAGCCCAATTTGAAAGAAACCAAATCTGGGAACTAGTGCCTAAACCTGAAGGCAAATCCATCATAGATACGAAGTGGGTCTTTAGAAATAAACTAAATGATCAAGGAGAAATAGTCAGAAATAAAGCCCGCTTAGTAGCCAAGGGATTCAGCCAAGTAGAGGGATTAGACTACGATGAAACATATGCCCCAGTAGCTAGACTTGAATCCATCAGAATGCTGTTAGCCTTTGCATCCCATAAAGGATTTAAGTTATATCAAATGGATGTAAAGTCAGCCTTCTTAAATGGATTTATTAAAGAAGAAGTTTATGTAGGACAACCCCCAGGGTTTGAGGACTTAGACAAACGTAACCACGTTTACAAACTAACTAAAGCTTTGTATGGGTTAAAACAAGCACCTAGGGCCTGGTATGAACGTTTATCAACCTACCTAACTTCTAAAGAATTCAAACAAGGCCAAATTGACTCAACTCTATTTATTAAAACCCTAGGAAAAGATATATTCATTGCCCAAATTTACGTAGATGACATAATTTTTGGATCCACCAACACAAACTTCCTAAAAGAGTTTGTCAAAATAATGGAAAATGAATTTGAAATGAGCTTAGTTGGTGAGCTTAACTTTTTCCTAGGCTTGCAAATTAAACAAACTAAGGATGGAAACTACGTTCATCAATTTAAGTATGCTAAAGAATTGATAAAGAAATTTAAAATGGATAACTCTAAAAGTATAAGTACCCCCATGGCCACTAATGTAAAAATAGATAGTGACCCTGATGGTAAACCAGTGGACCCCAAACTCTATAGGAGTATGGTAGGTAGCCTACTGTACCTTACAGCCAGTAGACCTGACATTCTCTTTGCTGTAGGGATGTGTGCTAAGTACCAAACCTGTGCTAAGGAAACACACTTAGCAGCCCTGAAAAGAATACTAAGATATGTAAAGGGCACCCTAAATGTAGGAATTTGGTATCCTAGGACCTCAACTTTTGATTTGACAGGATACTCAGATTCTGATTATGCTGGATGTAAATTAGATAGAAAGAGCACAAGTGGAAGCTGTCAACTGTTAGGACAGAGTCTAGTTAGTTGGTGTAGCAGAAAACAACACTGTGTAGCCCTATCCACAACTGAAGCTGAGTATGTGGCCTTAGGAGAGTGTGTAGCTCAACTTTTGTGGATGATGCATACACTAAAGGACTTCTAGCTCAACTACATCCAAACTCAAGTATTTATTGACAATATAAGTTTAATTAATTTAACTAAGAACCCAATCCAACATTTAAGAACCAAACATATAGAAGTCAAACATCATTTTGTAAGAGACCATGTTGCCAGGGGTGAAATAGTACTTAAACATATTAACTCTAAATCCAACTTAGCTGATATATTCACAAAACCCCTACCTGAATCTGAGTTCAGTTCACTAAGAAGGCAGTTAGGATTGTGCTCTGTAGAATAGAGTAACTCATTTTTTTTACTGTTTTTTAAAATTGTTTCTAAAAATAGAATTTGTAAAACTGTTTTACTTAATTTCAAAATTGGTTTTCATTTTTCGACTTAGTTTTATTTTCTTTAAAAACTACCCCTTTTCAAAACTAGGGCTTTTTCGAAAATGGACTTAGCCTAGGCCCTAACCCTAGAACTGCATGCACCTATAGACTTAGAAGCCAGCATCTCACAAGCACCTTAGGGTACTTTTGATTGATAACCTAGAAAGGGTTGAGATGCTTATGTCTTTGCCTTAATTCAAGATGCTTTAAGTCAGTGCATCTGCAGTAATTGGGGCACTAAATACAACTTACACAGCAATCAAGTTAAGTGTCAAGCTTAGAAAATATAACTTGAACAGAAACACTTAACTTGACTAACCCTAGCCAAAACTACTGTATATAACAGCTAGTAAGTAGCTAACTGGGTTAGACAGGTCCCTACTGAGAAAATTGGATGATTTGATTTCGTCAAATTATAAAATGGTTCAGTACAGCAAATTCCTTTATGAAATTTTTTTTCTACTACATTTATCTGTTTTTGATATATGGCAAAGGGGGAGAGATAGGAAAGGAGAGAGTAAAACATGTTGTAGAAATATTTTTTTACAGAAATATTTTTTACTCTATCCTTTATTCAAAAAGTTTTCAAAATTTGCTTATCATTTTGAAAAATACTTAAGCTTTTCAAAAGTACTTAAATTTTTCAAAAAACCTTTTCAAAGTTAGTAGTTAAACTTTTCAAAAACCTTTTCAAAGTTAGCTAAGTACTGAAGCAAAAATCTTCTTCAAATTATTTACTAAGTACTTAAGTTTTTTTTAATTAGTCAAGTACTTAAGTTTTCAAGTACTTAAGTTTTCAAGTACTTAAGTTTTTCAAAATTATTAAGTACTTAAGCTTTCCAAAGTACAAAGTTCTATTAAGTAATTAAGCTTTTGAAATCTTACTAAAGTACTTAAGTTAACACTTTCAAAAACTTGTGAGTACCTAAAAGCTTAAAGTTTTCAAAGTACAAATAAAGTTTTCTTAACCCTACGAAATTTTGAAAAATCTAGGGGGAGATTCTCTCCTGGGGGAGGGAACAAATTTCTTGCTTTTGATTAAACTTATCTTTTTGAACTAAGGTTGCCATAAATCAAAAAGGGGGAGATTGTTGGTGCAAAATACACCAAAGTCAAACCTGTGTTTTGATAATGGCAACAGAGGTCAAAAGTTAAGTCTTTCTTGTTGTCTAACAAGTTTGTCAAGTGTACAGGAAAATCTCTAGCGAAGGACTGCTAGGCACTGGCGAAGGAATGCCAGAGTCAAAAGACCTAGCGAAGGACTGCTAGGCACTGGCGAAGGAATGCCAGAGTCAAAAGACCTAGCGAAGGACTGCTAGGCACTGGCGAAGGAATGCCAGAGTCAAAAGCCCTAGCGAAGGACTGCTAGGCACCGGGCGAAGGACAGCTCGGCATCCAAGCCCTGGCAAAGGATCACCAGGCAAAAGTCCAACCAAAGGAGCGGTTGGCATCAGGTAAATTCTCCCGAGAGGAGTAGGTGAGGACGCGTTCCCCGTCGAGAGAACAGTAGGCGTCGGTTCAACCTAGGGCTCCATTTTGGAGACCAAAGTCAGAACCAAGACAGCTAAGGCTGTATAAACTAATTGTTTTATTGTGTTTTGGACTAACCCTGGATGCAGGACCGAAGGAACGTGTGTCTGCAACTCAGAGAGCCTCAAAGGAGTGAGGCAGCAGCTGAGCAGGGCGCCCCCAAGGTGAACTAGAACCAAGTAAAGCAAAATGGGCTTCAGCTGCTTACTGGGCAGGGCGCCCTCAGCAGCCAAGGCGCCCTCGTCAGCCAGGGCGCCCTCAGCAGCCAGGGCGCCCCGCGCCCAAGACTGCGAAGCTTCATCTTAATCCACAGCCGAGATTTCTGCACGGAAGAAGTCAGCCAAGGCGCCCTCTGCGACCAGGGCGCCCCCAGAGTCAAACCTATCCCTATTCGGATGGGATAATGTTTGACCGAGCTAAAAGTGGATCGCTCGACATGTGGCAGGGCGCCCCCGACGTCCAGGGCGCCCTAGGGTGCTATAAATAGCACCCAACGCCCAAGCCATTGAGATCAACTTCGAACCAAAGCTTCCACGCTCTTCTGTGCTCACGCTGTGTCCGGAAACTGCCCAACTCGAGTGACGACGTCCTGCTGCTCCGGAAAGTCAACCTACAACCGGACGTCGGTAAAAGAAGAAATTGTTTTTATTAAAAGTTTATGGTGCTATACTTGTAAATCTCTTTTTGTAAACTGATTTTGCATTCATATAGAATTGCCCAAAGTAAACGATCAACGATCGTGGGCCTTGGAGTAGGAGTCGACCTAGGCTCCGAACCAAGTAAAAAAGTACTATGTTCGCGTGCTTTGTTTCTTTCCGCTGTACAAATTGCTCTTTCCTTAAATTCGAAAAGTTTGCCGATATTCACCCCCCTCTATCGGCTCTATCGATCCAACAAGTAGTAGCACCAGTATCTATCCACCAAGTGTCAGTGGGTACAATAGCTAAATTGACTTATGAACTAACAAAGTTGAGAAGTTTGTCTCCAGAATCTGCAGTTTGCTTTCCTTTTCCATTGTTATTGATCCTCTTTCGCTTCTTGCTCGTACTTTGAGAATCAAATGCTAAGTGAGCACTTTCAGATGTCTCTATAATGTATTCCCTTATGTTTCCTTTACCACTATACTGCATGGTTACCAACTTCGTAAGAAGTGTGGTAGTCTCGACCTTTTCATTTGAGGTAAATCGGTTAGCCAGTTGGTTAAGGAAACTCCTAGCATCTTCACTCTCTGTTATTGAGCCCTTTATTTGTGCTGGTATGGAAAGCTTCATGATGCTTAGACTCATGCGATTTGATCTCTCCCACAGCTGAAATTCAGCCCTCTGCTCTATAGTGCTAGCACTGGTCAAAGGTACGGGACGATCATTCCTTAATGCATAGTCCAAGTCCATGCAGCCTAAGACTACGATCACGTATTCTTTCCATTCAGCAAAATTTGAACCAATTAATGTTGGGATGTTATTAATGTTGGCAGTTACAGATTGCACTGAAAAAAAAATTATTTAAGCTCACGATTTAACTAAAGCCAAGAACATATATATATATATATATATATGAAATAAAATTATGCAAATAAATAGAATTTTAAATGCATTTAAATGGGCTCCTTATGAGATACCAAATACAACATTGTATTTTAGTGTAGATTAAAAAACAATTTGTTAGTGGTACTCTCTGATATATCTCAACCTTTAATTGGCCACACAATGTGTCTTCCTTTGGGCCGACGCATTGTGCGCATAATATGACACTTTATATGAGTTATATATTGGTCCATAGCTTACAACAACTTTAATCTACCACGCAATATGCCTTCCTTTGGGCCGACATATTTTGTGCATGATCAGAACAAAAAATAAATTTTGTTCAATAATTATAAACTATCTTAAACATATATTTGGCATAAAAGCAATCTTCCTTTGGGCCGATTACTCTTAGCATAGATATATGTCTATCAATACAAAATACACTAAATCTACCTAAGGTGTCTTCCTTTGGGCCGACACAATATTTCAACTTAGTAGCACATTGTATAGATAGACTCAAGAAAATTCTAGATATTTTAACTGAACAGATAATTTCTTTATCAACCTTAATAATTCTAAAAGTAGATTTATAAATCGATTGATACTATATAATAATTAAGTAGTTTACCCAATTAATTATTGCAATCAATTTAAAAGTCTACTATATTATATAATGATATATAGAACCCTCCTTTAAAAATTAAAGTTTCTTTATGGTTCTATAATTAAATAATATTAAATAATATTATTTAATTCTGGATCATTTGCAAAAAAAAATTTAATGCATCAGTTTTATATATATATATATATATATATTAAAATATTTATATGGTTTACGTATTGTATAATATATATATATTATATAATATATATATATACTAAACAGTAAACCGTATATATATATTATAATATTATTATATACGTAAAACCATCTCTTTTCATTTACCGTTCACGTGGTTTTTTTTATTGAAATAGTTTTTGTTTTTTTTATTTTAACGCGAAAGAGAAAAAAAAATTATTTCCTATGAAAAACTTTTCATCCATTGTACAAAAAATCAAAAAAATTTAATCAATATAATTCCTAATTCATCTTATCACAAATTTAAGATGATAATCGATTAAAATAAATTTGTACAATCAATTAAATTAAATTTATTCTGTTCATAATTTTAGATTTGCTAATCGATTGATTAACCAGTCAATCGATTAAACCATCATAATTTAATCTAAAAATTAGGTTAAACCTGACGGTTATTTTTTCCGACGTTTTTCATTTTTCACATAAAATATGAAAAACTTAGAAAACAAGTCTATCCTAGAATTTTTCTTTTACATGATTTTCGACGATAAAAATTGTATTATACTAGGAAAACTTAATCTAGCATACATACAATAAATCGACGAAAAAAAACTTAAACTTTATCACCATAAAAACGAAGAAACAAAGCCTTCGCTCTGATACCAATTAATAGAAATTGGGTTTTCTCCTAACCACATGAATTCTAGAAACAAAATAAGAATTCGAAAGAGAAAACACAAGACATATAAAATTAGATCTATTGTTTCTTCGAGTTATGGCGTGGCAAGAATAAAATATAAACTGATTGACAAGGAACCTGATTGAAGAGCCATCGTCCTTTGTCGTAGCGTCGTCGGCTTGATCCCTGTGGAAGAAGATGCAGCGGAAGAAAGAAGGAGAATCTTCCAAGAGGCTTAGGTTTGACGGCGCCGTAAAGTTTCTTGTCAATGGGGAACAAGAAACTAGGTCACAAAGATTACCTAAACCCTTGGGGACCTCTCCTTTATATAGCAATCCAATCTGTTATCAGCCCATAGATAATAACAGATTGGTCTAAAGGGTTCTATACATTGAACCCGCATCCAATAATCCGAAACCCAATAAACATAAGTTAGATCACTTTAAGGGCTCAAATTGTATTTACTTGTGCAACTTACAAATAAGCCCACATAATAGAGATAATAATAATATCCAACATTAAGATCTATGACAGCTTAGGATTCCTCGCGGCATACCGATCTACTCTCATAGTCGACTCTCCAAGTCTCGATTTTCTACGGGTTAGAAGATCGGGGTTCTCCTTTCGGTTCATCCCCAAATCCTCGTGGGATACGAATTTCGTGCTTTTGACATCTAGATCGTATTTAGTTAGTAGATTCGGACTATAATTCAACATATTATTGAAATAGTAAGATTAAAACATTCATAAATCAATTTAAGAGTGTTTTACATCATAAAAGGTTAATCTCTAATTTTAGAATTAATAATCTACCGCATAGAAATAGAGTTACAATCAGAGATCATATTCAGATGGTAACAATTCAAAAGTACAAGTTCAGAAATTCAAAAAATGAGAAGAAAATCTTAGAATGGTCGCGAGATTACACCTCCGGATGCTCTTGATCTCTCCTCCAAGTGTAGATGGCGACGAATCAAACTTATATTGCCCCTTCAAACCTTCTCGAGGCCGTTGGATGACCCAAGTCGAGATTCCCCTTTGAAGAGGGTGTGATCAGCATTTTATAGGCAAAGGAGTAGATGCCTGACACAGGTCGTGTCAGGCGACATGGACGCCCATATCACGCACGACGGTTGTAGAAAAGGGGCGGCCATGGGCCATACCAATGGGTGTGGGTGCCCATGGCCCGTTCGGCTAAAGAGGCATGGCCCGTGTTGACCGACATGAGCTCTCTGATTTGGTCTACCGCGTGGAACATAGCACATGTCAGTTGGCACGAGCACCCATGGCACAATTGCCGAATGGAACACAACCCATGCCGACGGGCATGGACTCTCCGGTATGGATCGCCGAATGGAACACGACCCTTGCTGGTTGGCACAGGCACCTGTGGCAGACTTGGGAGTTTTCGACCTTGATCTTTAATCTCTATTTTCGCTCCTTTTCACAACCTATCACAAAAATACACTAGAGTAGTTTTTCGGAATAGGAAATATCAAAACAAAGTATAAAGAGATAATATCATGAAATATGTGCATGCAAAGTTGGTCAAAAGGTGTATTAAAATGTATCAAACCCCTATATAAAATACACTCATCAAAATCTCCCAGACCAAACCTTTGCTTTTCCTCAAGCAAACATTAATATCTAAAATGCATGTGAATAGCCCTCTCCTAAACTTCAATAAACTCATCTAATCTTATCAAATAGTATCATCTACAAGCGAAGGCACTCAAGTAGTTTCACCAAGCCTAAAAGCTAGTTTACTTGCATAGTGCATAGTTCGTTCCTAAGGTTTCAAGTTCTTCATTTAGTCAAGTCATCATTTTATTGTGTTCCCAAGGTTTTCAACGTTAGGCACTTACCTACTATACATGAGGTTCGTCCCTTCTTCCCAACACAAAATCTCAATGACATGCTTAGTATTGAGAGAAAATGAATAAATATTTTGTTAGGACACATCGAAAGCTAGAGGGGGGGGGGGTGAAAAGCTCACTTCGCTCTTTGATGATTCTTTGCAGCAGATGCTCGAAGAGAAGAACTTCACAATACTAACACCCTTGATTTTACTTGGTATACATCTCATTGAGGTGACTAATCCAATGGTTTGCTCCTCACTCACAAATACATTATGAAAACCTCCTTCTTGGAGGCGGAGAAGCCTCGTACAAGCATAAAAACGAGAATACACCAAGAAGAGAAGAAACAAATACAAATGGAAATCGAAAACGATTTTACAATAAATGAATCTTACTTAGCTTGCTTTCTTCTTGCTTGGAAAATGCCTCTTGATGCCTAGAAAGTGTAGCAACACTTGTCTCTGAGAGACCAATAACTGGCGACCAAGAACCATGTTTTGATCCTTCGAAAAAACCTTTTTCTAGGGTTCACTTGAGGCCTCCAATAAATTCAGCTTTCTCCTAATCGATTGCCATATCAGTCGACCATTCGAACACCTATAAAATGATTCTTTTTTGAACTCTTAATCAATTGGTGAGCCATTCAAATCGATTTAGAAGCTCATAATCGATTTCCCAATTGATTCAGAAGCCTACTATTTGTAAGTACTTCGGGTTAGTTTTGATGTAATCAACCAAGTCAAGTTAGGTCTTGGTGTGTTTTGATCCCTATGTCTAAGTGTGCAGGAGCTTAGGAGCGCAAGAAGTTGAACGAAAGATGTAGCAGACGAGAAGGATAGCACGAGGAAGTGAGCCGACGGGCTCAGTCCGAGGGACGTGAAGACTGCGGAAGAGTATACCGATGGATGAGAAGGGTGTGAGCGACGTCCAAGGGATGAGAAGCCGAGGAGGAAGCTCATTCAAGTTGAAGGCCAGAGTCGGGTTCAAGTGAGCCCAACTCTGGTTGGTTGGAATTCACCCAAGCGGATGAAACGAGGAAAAATTAACCCGGACATTGACTTTGACTAGCTGGTCAACCAAGGCGCCTCAAGTAGCTTGTGAGGTGCCTCAGCATTTTAGTTATGAGTTCTACGCACAAAATGAACTGATGCACCTTAACTACAACTCGAGGCACCTTAGATTAGAACTAAGGTGCCTCTGAGGTTTCTCAGATCCACGTCAGCACAACGATAACTTGAGTTTTCGGGCTATAAATAGCTCCCAGAAGCTAGGTTTAGAAGATAACTCTAATACTACATTTTCCTAGCTTTTTCTTGTGTTGTTCAAAGTCTGTAAGAGGCTACTCCGCCTACAAATGAAGGAGGTCTTGATAGTGGAGGTTTCAACTGCCTTGGATTAACAACCACCCTGTTTGCAACCAAATAATCCTTTTTGTCTCTTAATTATTTATAAGAAAAGTGCGAAAGATAGAATTTTGATTCGCAGGGTAATTCACCCCCCCTGTCGACCTGCAACAGTCTTACAAGTGGTATCAGAGCCGGTTAGCTTTTGAACGGCTAACAACCTACTAAAGCAAGAGAAATGACCAGAACTAGCATTCACCCACCTAAATTTGAAGGAGACTTCGCCATATAGAAGAAAAAGACGGAGGTATTTTTTGTACCGATTTTACAGTTTTGTTAAAGATTAAATATGGTTTCATAGCTTCCAAAGATACAAACAGGGATGAAAAAGAGGAGCATCTATGGAACAAGAAGGAGCAAGCTGAGTCAGTAGCAAATGGTAATGCAGAGTTCCACCTACTAACGGTTCTACCTCCTCAAGAAGTCAACCGAATCGGTATTACCACTCCGTAAAAGACCTTTGGGAGAAGTTCCTAGAACTTCACGAGGGCACGTCAGAAGCTAAGTCAGTAAGAAAAGATCTTCTTCAAAACCAGCAGACAAATCTCCCAATGAAGAAAGGAGAGATGGTGGTCGATATTCATGCGAAGATCAAAAAATTGGTCTCCGGACTCACCCACCTCGGCGAATCGGTATCAAATCGTGATTCAATCCGGTATGCCCTCAATGCCTTCCCAAGAACCTAGGAATAGAGTTCAATAGTAGATGCGTACTATATTTCAAAGGGCTTCGAGATAAGTACCCTTGACTAGATATTTTTTATTTTTAAATTACATAAATCTCGATGTGCAGAATCAAGAAAGGAAAAGATGGATAATATTGCTATGAACGCATGAAGAACTGATCTAGATTCAGAGTCTTTAGCGCATGACGAAGAAATCATTTTTGTGGTAGGAAAGCTAAATAAGTTATTTAAGTTTAACAAGTTCTCTAAGATGCAGGAAAAGAAACGGTCTTCAAGAAAGAGACAAGTTAGATACTACCACTGTAACGAAGTGGGTCACATAAAGGATCAATGTCCAAAATTGAAGAACAAGAAGAAAGAGAGCAACTCTAAGAACAAAAATCTAAAAGCAACATAGGACGACTCTTCTTCTGACGAATCCGAAATCGAAGCCTACGCAGGACTTGCATTTATTGCAAGTCATCAAGAAGAGGATGATGAAGCAAGCACCTCCGACATGAGCATCGATAAAGGTGGAGACTCAACAGATGAAAATAGCAGTGAATGAGGAGCGTCTAGTTTCAGATATGACAAGATGATAAGTGAGGTATGCAAACTCCCTCCCAATAAGCTGTACTTAGGCATTAAATCCATGCTTAAGACTTTATGTAAATATAGTACAAAGAATTTAGAGTTGAAAAAGTAATTAGCGCATTCATTCACTTTAGACATATATTATAGTTTAAAACTTGAAAAATGAGAAATTAAAAAATCAAATAGAAAAATTAGAAAAATATTTGGCATGCTCACATGTTATTTTCCTAAATGTTAATTATACAGGTCTTAACTGGTATGTTAGAAATCACATGGGCCAAATTAGAAAAATACTCAGGAATTATATTCCTCCAAAATTTCTAATTACCCCTGTAGGTAGTAGTTTATTTTTGGTTCCTAAATCAATTTTGAAATGATTTTTAAATAAATTCTTTTTGAATTTATTGATAATTTGAAAATTCAAATCGATTAATAATTCTTTAAGTTAATTATCTTTCAAATTTTCTAATGATGCATGGAGACATTATCTATGTACTGGATATTTTTGAAATTTTTTAGCATTTTCATTGAATTTTTTTGAAATTCCTTTCAAAAATAAACTTTTTAATTTTAAAAATACTTAAAAAATTATTTTTGAGAAATTCAATTTTCTAGGATCTGGACACTATTTATTGATTATTTAAAAAAAATTCAAATTTTTTGACATGATTATCTGATTTTAAAATTTATCTTTTCTAAATTTTTATTTTATCAATAAATTAATTATTTTCGAACAAAAACATTTAAATTAACTTGTAAAATTTTTTACTATTGATATAATTAATTTTACTCTTTGTCAAAAATTTTAAAAATTTTCTAACTGTTAAATAATTGTTTATGAATTTTATACCGAAATCAAAGTTTTAAATTGAAAAATACTTAGAATAATTATTTTAGAGATTTAAAATTTTTGAGATCTGTATTTAGTCTTGTGGATACCAAAAAAAAATTATCAAATTTTTTTATAGAAAATTCAAACTTTTAAAATATTTTTTAAAAATTATCAAATCTTTTGAAAAAGATTACTCTTTTAAGTTCTATTATGGATAAATCCAATTTCTTTTATAATAGCCCTTAAAATATGTTTTATCCTATTTTTTTTTGATGTGATCAAAGGGGGAGAGTGATGAGGTATAAGTTAAGGGGAGGTTAACTTTTAATTTGAAATATTATTTCTTAGTGATGAGGTATAAGTTAAAGGGAAGGTTAACTCTTAATTTGAAATATTATTTCTTTTATGCTACATTGCTTTATTTGTGTTTTACTATGCAATTTTCTTATTTAGTTAACTCTAACTTAACTTGGGTTGATACACATTAAAAAGGGAAGATTGTAAGTACCCCAAGTTGGTTTTGATGTGATCAACCAAGTCAAGTTAGCTTCTAGTATGTTTTGATCCCTGTGTCTAGGTATGCAGGAGTTTAGGAGAGTAGGAAGTTGAACAAAAGAAGTAGCAGATGAGAAGGATGACATTGGGAAGGGAGTCGATGGGCTCAATACATTCAAGGGATGCAAAGACTGCAGAAGAGTACACCAGTGAACGAGAATGGCGTGCGCGGCTTTTGAGGGATGAAAAGCCAAGGAGAAAGCTTGTTCGAAGTGAAAGCCAGAGTTGGATTCGGACGAGCCTAACTCTGGTTGGCTGGAAATCACCCAAGCGAACGAAAAGAGGAAAAGTCAACCAAGGCATTGCCTGTAGGATCTGTTGGTGCAGACAGCACCCAAGTCGAACCTGAGTTTTGATAATGGCAAAGGGTTCAAAAGTTAAGATTTTATTTTGATCTAATATGTTACTTGAGTGTGCAGAAAGAAGTCCTAGCGAAGGACTGCTAGGCATCGAAACCATAAGACTTGGCGAAGGGCTGCTGGGCACCTAGCGAAGGACTGCTAGGCATCGAAACCCTAAGACCTGGCGAAGGGCTGCTGGGCACCTAGCGAAGGACTGCTTGGTACCGAAGCCCAAGCGAAGGACTGCCAGGCACCGAGCGAAGGACTGCTTGGTACCAAAGACCTGGCGAAGGGTTGCTAGGCACCTGGCGAAGGATTGCTCGGCAAAAGTCCAACCGGCAAAAGGTAAATTCTCCTAAGAGGAGTAGGTGAGGACGCGTTCCCCGTCGAGGGAACAGTAGGAGTCGGTTCGACCTAGGGTTCCATTTGGGAGACCCGAAGTCAGAACCAAGGCAGCTAAGGCTGTATAAACCCAACATTTCTTGCCTTGTTTGTTGTGGAACTAACCTTGGATGCAGGGACCAAAGGAACGTGTTTCTGCAGCTCAGAACGCTCCAAAGGAGAGGGGCAGTAGCTGGGCAGGGCGCCCCGGAGGTCCCGAGCGCACCCAAGGTCAAGGCAAAACAAGTTGGATGGAGAATCGCTTCGAAGACTAACTGGGCTAGGCGCCCTGATGGTCCCAGGCGTCCTGATGGTCCCGGGCGCCCTGGATGCCTCCGGCGCCCTGGGTCCAAGCCAACGAAGCGATTGAAGTGAATTCAGCCGAGAAGCCAGCAGACCAAGTCAACTGGGGCGCTCCCAGTGTCCCGGGTGGCCCCGTCAACTCCGAGCCTGATTCTGGAGGGATAAGCTCTGACCGAGCTTCGGATGAGGGTTCTCGGATCCGAAGGCACGTGTCAGGCGCCCCAAGCGTCCCGGGCGCCCCCAGGAGAGCTATAAAAGGAGCTCGACCCCCAAGGCTTCAACAACAATTCTTCCAATGCCTCTATGCTCTTCGACTCAAGCACTTTGCTCCAAAAACCTCCCATCTCGAGATTCAAGCGTCGACGACGACCCTCTGCTCCGAAGTACGATCCATAACGAGCGTCGGTAATGAAGAGCTTATTTTTATTTTCTGCACTACAACTGTAACATTTTTCCTGTAAACATTTGCGCACATATAGAATTATCCGCAATAAACGGTCAAGGACCGTGGGCCTTGGAGTAGGAGCCGACTGCGACTCCGAACCAAGTAAAAGTGTTTGAGTTCTTGTGCTGTGTTTATTTAAACTTCCGCTACGCATTCTCTTATTTTATCCGAAACGTTTTCACGATATTCACCCCCCCCTCTATCGTGTTTTCTCGATCCAACAAGTGGTATCAGAGCGGGGAAGCTCAAATTTGGTGCAACCATCAATTTGAGAGTTTTTTAAATTTTTACGAAATAATTTTTTATTTTTTTAATCGGATTTTTATCGTTAATCGAGATTGGTGCAACACCACTCGATAAAATTGTTTTATCTTTTTCCCGCACTGCTAATCCAAGACCAAGTCTTGGGACATTTTTTTCGTTATCTTTATTTCAGAATAATTCCTAAATGGCCATGCAAGAGGGCTTCAGTACCGCCAGACCACCACTTTTCAGTGGGGAGGATTTCTCCTACTGGAAGAGTAGGATGGAAGTCCACCTGAAAACTCAGGTGGACATGTGGATAATAATCCAGTCTGGTCTGGAAATCCCTAAAAATGCTGACGGAGTGCCACAATCCTACACTGAGTGGGATACCACCCTAAAAAGGAAAATTGATGCCGATGCTAAAGCAACCCAAACACTCCAATGCAGCCTAACCAAAGAAGAGCTGAACCGGGTGGGTCCATTCAACAGTGCAAAGGAACTCTGGGGTAAGCTAATTGAACTGCACGAAGGGACCTCCGACACCCGAATCAGCAAGAGGGACCTACTACTGAACAAGCTATATACAATCAAGATGAACGACAGCGAATCTGCAGCTCAGCTCCAAGCCAGAATTCAGGAACTAATGAACGGTCTACACACAATCGGTCACAAGGTAGAAAACCGTGACCTGATCAGGTATGCTCTTAACGCTTTCCCGAGAAACACTTTGTGGGCATCTATGGTAGATGCGTACAAAGTTTCAAGGGATTTATCTAAAATTAAATTAGTTGAGTTGTTTTCTGAACTAGAATTGCATGAGCAGACTAACTGCACCCTGGCCGAGAAAGGCATCGCTTTTGTTGTAGGTAAAACTGGAAAGATAACCAAGAAGAAGCCTCAACCTGCACCCGAGTCTGACTCAGACTCTGACTCAGAAGACAGCGAAGGAGATCGACCCAAGCTGGTCCGACTTGCCCGAAATTACTACAAGGAACTAAGAAACCAGACCAATAGAAGAAAAGTCAGCCGAAGAAAGGAAGAACCAGCTGAACCTTCAAATGAAAAGACCAAACCAAATGTGACCTGCTACGAGTGCAAAAAGAAGGGTCACTACAAGATGAAATGCCCCAATCTGAAGGAAACGAAGAAGACAAGAAAGAAGAAGGCCCTTCAGGCAACGTGGGACGAATCTTCGTCCGAAGAAGAAGAAGAGGCCCCACAGTCGAACCTGCTCGCTCTGACTGCTTCGGAGGAAATCGAGACCGAGTCAGAATCGGAACCGGACGACGGAAAGCTTACATTTCCAGAGGACGGCGAAATCACTGTAAGTGGATTTACTAGAAGTCAATTAACTGAATTAATTGCTTACCTTTCTCGCGACTTGGCGAAAGCCAAAATCCGAGTCGAGCCCCTCCAACAGGAAGTAAAACTCCTGAAAGAGGGAGCTGACTCTAGATCCTTAACTAAGAAGGTTCAAGAAGGAACCTCTACTCAAGTTGAAAAACTTGAGAAAGAGAACTCCTCCTTGAAAACTCAAGTCAAGGACCTTAGAGCAGCATTAGAACAATTCACTTCTAGTTCCAAGGGTCTTGACATGATCCTTGGAAAATAGAAGTCGGTTCTAAATCGATCCAAGTTAGGCTATCGAACCAAGGCGAGACAAAGGTCATAGTATGCTGTACTGAATCAGTCTAGTCCTAAAATTCAGGCATGGGTACCCAAACTGTGCCTAAACAAACAAACAGGATCAAATCAGTATTGGATCCCCAAGGACAAGATTCACATCTTGCCGAACCATTATCGTGGCTTTAGTCTAGGGGGAGCCAAATTAAAAATAATTTTCATAGTTAAATGAATTTCTTTTCTTTTTTTAATTTGCATGATTGCTTGTCTACTTATTTTCTGTAATTTACCATGCTTAGATGTAGGACTGGTTAGATTAAGGACTGAACCAATTAATTGAAATTTGAACAACATAGTATTGGGTGGAGGTGAGATGATAGTACGTTAGGGAAGCCTCTTCTAATAAGGTCAAGTATACACTACTTGGTCTCTTTAGACTGGTGAAACTAGCCGAAGTTACCGATCCAAGACCCAAACTAGTTAGACCAGAATTTTTCAAAAAATAATTTTGAAAATGAAATTTCATTAAAAGACTTTGTTAAGGAAAGGGTTGATGATCCAATAAGGCTACGGCCAAAGAAGGCCTAGTGCCTCGCCAAGACCTGGAAGCCAATTTTTGAAATTCAAATTCAAAATATTCTTTGTCAAATTCGAATCTAACACAAATTTTCAATTAATTTTAGATTCAAACACTCTTTTTCAAAATAAATTCAAAAACAATTATTTTCAAAATTTATTCAACCTTTCAAAATAAATAATTATTTTTCAAAATAAAATCTTTTAAAACCTATCTCACAAAACCCGTAGGTTAACGTGATTGATAACTAAATCCCGGGTGAGATAGTTAGGAATTAAATTAATACAAAATTTGATTTCTGTAATATTGTTGAATTTAGAGTTGAATTGTCTTGATGATTAGAGTCAAATCATGGTCAAGGTAGTGAAACCATGATCAAAATAGTCAAACCATAGTCAAATGGACAAACTAGTCAACAATACATCAAAATTTGCCAAATCCTACATAGCCCGGGCGCCCGTGACTCCACGGGCGCCCCCAAGGCACGGTCAAAACACCAAAAGCTGCATGTGGCAGTTTTTGGTCTGACCCCAGGTGCCCCAGCCATCACGGGCGCCCCCATCTATCACTAGGTCTCGGCAGAAACTGCTACACTCTGTCCCGGGCGCCCGACCTAACACTTCTATATAAACCACCCGAAACCCTTTCATTTTGCCACACCCAAAACTCTTCTCTTCTCTAACTCTTCTCCTTCCAAGGCGACCGAACGACCCTCTCGTGCTCTCGACCACTTCACCGCAATCATGCCTCCCCGGATGGCGACTCGGTATCATTTTTTTCTTTTTTTTGCACTTAGAATTAATTTCATTACCATCTTTTTTTAAAAAAAAACATGTTTATTATTTTCCTAGAAAACGTCGAGCAAATCAATCAAACCCCGGGACCAAACCTAGCCTCGACCCTAGGTTCCCAACCTTGGAACTTTGCAATAAATTTGCTAGGATAACATACAAACCGATAAAAACGAGTTACCTAAACAGGCAATTCTTCACTCAATCTTGTCCATTGGCCATGAATGTTAATTACTTTTACCATCTAGGCAACCTTGTATTCTGCACTCATCCCATTAACACAACCCTATGTGTAGAATTCTACAACAATATAGTTAGACAGAATGTCCTTAAGTTTGTCACCACAGTTCAAGGGATGCCTCTGACAATAACACCTTCTTTGCTCAACCGATTTCTTGGACTACGACTCTCTCAGTCCACCTTCTGCTGTTATCCTCCCAGAAAGCCTCCCTTTGATGTTCCCTACTCTCACATTGACCTAGACACTCTAAACTCCTACTTTTATAGGGATGTTAGAAACCCTTTAGCTAGACAATTTCAGTCTATTGATCTTCAGGTCCAGGACTACGCTCTTTATAGAGTTCTAGTCCGTTGCATCTTACCTTTATCCACTAGGGACATCGCGACCATGTGACCATTCCACACCTTCCTACTATACGCATTGATCCATCACCTAGATATCGACATTGGACTCCACATGTTCCACACGATTCTATATGCGTCCAGTGTTACTACTCAGGGGCGGGTATGCACCCCTTACTGCCACATCATCACCTCCATTCTTCATCGTCATGGTCGTAACATCACCGATGGAGAGATGACCGCGATGACTGAGTTTGATGAGATAGGTTTTAGGAACTTTTCCCTAACGGGCATAGAGGTCTCGGGTACCGGAGTCTTATCATGGAGACGTAAGCGAGCCGGACCCCAGATCGACTCTGATGAGGAGATAGAGGTCGATGTCGTAGATCTGGCGGTCGAGATTCGAGAGCAGATAGACGAGCCTCCACATCCGACGATTGTCAAGACGCTAGCTCTACTTCAGACCGAGGTACACAGTCTGAGGGAGGAAGTAGAAGCTAATCACGCAGAGTATATGTGCCCATAGAGCCGATCGAGAGACTAGCGACGCACGGTATCATGAGATGATGTCGCTATTTCGATCCTGGCAGCCCAGTTCATCTGATCGTCCCGGTCCCTCTTCCTAGTTCAGATTGGCATTGTACTATTGACTGGTTGACTACCCCTACACAGTAGGGTTGACTTGTATTTGACTATGGTGTGACTATGCTAGTCCTCGCCTTGACCAGCTGACTTATCTAGTTGACTAGTTGCTTTTCTTGATTAACTGATCTTTATCAATTGTTATGCTTGGTAGAATATGTTTACTCTACTTCTATTTTGATAAAACTATTTTATTACTTATCAGTTTCTACTTAATTTGATATTTTTTTAAAAAAATCAATTTTTCGACTTAGTTTTTTTAGAAAATTTACCCCCTTTTAAAACTAGGGTTTTTTTCGCAAATGGACTTAGCTTAGGCCCTAACCCTAGAACTGCATGCACCTATAGATCTAGAAGCCAGCATCTCACAAGCACCTTAGGATACTTTTGATTGATAACCTAGAATGGGTTGAGATGCTTAAGTCTTTGCCTTAATTCAAGATGCTTTAAGTCAGTGCATCTGCAGTAATTGGGACACTAAATACAAATTAAACAGTAATCAGGTTAAGTGTCAAGATTAGAAAATCTAACTTAAACAGAACACTTAACTTGACTAACCCTAGCGAAAACTACTGTTTATAACAGTTAGTAAGTAGCTAATTGGGTTAGACAGGACCCGAAAGACATAATAAAAATTGATTTGGTTCAGTTTATACATTGAATTGGTTCAGTACAGCACCTTACGTCTTTTACTATATTCTTTTGCTATAATGTTTTTTTTGATATATGGCAAAGGGGGAGAGATTGGAAAGGAGAGAAGATAAAAAAAATTTCAAAAATTTTCAAATATCCTTTCTTCAAAAAGTAAAATCACCTAGTTGTTTTCAAAACTGTTTCTAAGTACTTGTCCTAGCTGTTTTCAAAACTGTTTCTAAGTACTTGACCTAGCTATTTTCAAAACTACTTGACCTAGTTGTTTTCAAAACTATTTCTAAATTGTTTTCAAAATTATTTCTAATTTACTTGACTTAAGTTAATTTTCAAAAGTACTTAAGCTAGTTCAAAATTTCTCTAAGTACTTATTTTTTTCTCTAATAGAAAAGTTCTAAATATTAATTTCAAAATTTTCTGGAGTGCTAAAGAGTTTTGAAAAAAAATTTTAACTCAAAAATTTCTTGTTGTAATAAAAACTTCAGAAGAAGTCTAGAAAATTTTCCAAAGTGAAAACTAAGTTATTTACTTGAAAATTTTTCTAAGTATAAATTCTCATTTTCCAAGTGAAGGACCAAATGTTCTGTTTTCTAAACCTTTTTTTAAAAAGCTCTAAGTGTTGAAAAATCAATTCCAGTTTTAGACTTATAAACGCTTTTAACCCCGCGAACCTTTGAAAAACCTAGGGGGAGATTCCTTCCAGGGGGAGGAAACTAAATTGGTATTTCACCTGTTTTTTTAATTAACTTAACTTTTTGAACCGAGTTGCCATAAATCAAAAAGGGGGAGATTGTTGGTACAAACAACACCCAAGTCGAACCTGGGTTTTGATAATGGCAAAGGGATCAAAAGTTAAGACGTTATTTTGATCTAATATGTTACTTGAGTATGCAGAAAGAAGTCCTAGCGAAGGACTGCTAGGCACCTAGCGAAGGACTGCTAGGCATCGAAACCCTTAGACCTGGTGAAGGGCTGCTGGGCACCTAGCGAAGGGCTGCTAGGAGTCTAAGACCTGGCGAGGGACTGCTAGGCACCTGGCGAAGGACTGCTTGGTACCGAAGCCCTAGCGAAGGACTGCTAGGCACCGGGTGAAGGACTGCTTGGTACCAAAGACCTGGCGAAGGGCTGCTAGGCACCTGGCGAAGGATTGCTGGGCAAAAGTCAACCGGAGGAGCCGGTTGGCAAAAGGTAAATTCTCCTGAGAGGAGTAGGTGAGGACGCGTTCCCCGTCGAGGGAACAGTAGGTGTCGGTTCGACCTAGGGTTCCATTTGGGAGACCCGAAGTCAGAACCAAGATGGCTAAGGCTGTATAAACCCAACATTTCTTGCCTTGTTTGTTGTGGAACTAATCTTGGATGCAGGGACCAAAGGATCGTGTTTCTGCAGCTCAAAACGCTCCAAAGGAGAGGGGCAACAGCTGGGCAGGGTGCCCCGGAGGTCCCGGGCACCCCCAAGGTCAAGGCAAAACAGGTTGGATGGAGAATCGCTTCGAAGACTAACTGGGCTAGGCGCCCTGATGGTCCCGGGCGCCCTGGATGCCTTGGGCACCCTGGGTCCAAGCCAACGAAGCGACTGAAGTGAATTCAGCCGAGAAGCCAGCAGACCAAGTCAACTGGGGCACCCCCAATGTCCCGGGCGCCCCCGTCAGCTCCGAGCTCGATTCTGGAGGGATAAGCTCTGACCGAGCTTCGAATGAGGGTTCTCGAATCCGAAGGCACGTGTCAGGCGCCCCCAGCGTCCCGGGCTCCCCCAGGAGAGCTATAAAAGGAGCTCGACCCCCAAGGCTTCAACAACAATTCTTCCAACGCCTTTACGCTCTTCGACTCAAGCGCTCTGCTCCGAAAACCTCCCATCTCGAGATTCAAGCGCCGACGATGACCCTCTGCTCCGAAGTACGATCCATAATGGGCGTCGGTAATGAAGAGTTTATTTTTATTTTCTGCACTACAACTGTAACATTTTTCCTGTAAACATTTGCGCACATATAGAATTGCCCGCAGTAAACGGTCAAGGACCGTGGGCCTTGGAGTAGGAGCCGACTGCGACTCCAAACCAAGTAAAAGTGCTTGAGTTCTTGTGCTGTGTTTATTTAAACTTCCGCTACGCATTCTCTTATTTTATACGAAACATTTTCACGATATTCACCCCCCTCTATCGTGTTTTCTCGATCCAACAGGATCGGTGTCGGTCGATAGAGGGCGGGGTGAATATTGACTGGAAAATTCATTGGAAAACATCGTTTAATCGGTCTTTCTATCAGGGTTAGTACGTAGCGGACAATAAAGTAAAAGAAAGAAAGACACAAAATAGACACACGGGATTTACTTGGTTCCCAACCCCCCAGGGTCAGTACATCCAAGGCCTAAGCACTCAATCGTGAGTCCACTAGTGGTCTCCTTTCCGGACTTTCCGGAGGCGGAGAAACTCGTCTTACAGTTTGAATTACAAACAAAGAATAAATAAATTTAACTCGTAAATGAAAAGCAAACCAAACAATATAGTAAAGATTCGGCCAATCCGGAAGTCCAAAGTGCCGCACATTTCTTCCTGGAGCCTCCTTGGTCGCAGAGCTTCGACTTGAACACTTTTGCTTCGTACAGACTACTTTAGTGGATGCGAAAGTTGATATTCTGAGATGAGGGTCGAACCCCTTTATATACAAGCTTCTTGTGCGCTTATAAGGTCTTGGGCGGCAGTCACGTCATGGTCAAACTTCATCCGAACCACCGAAATCGCAGCAGGGATAAGACCACCCCTTCCTAGGCGCCTGGGACCTACCCAGCCACCTGGGAAGCCACAGGCACCTGGCTTGCCAGGCGCTTGGGATGGGCTTCCCCCAATTGGGGCGCCCAACATACCTTGGGCGCCTGATTCAAGTTAAGCGCCCAGGATGTTCTTCCCAGGTTCCTTTTCTCCTGCGTTTGCTCTCCTATCTTGCCTCCAACTCCAGGTACCTGCAAGACAACAAACACAAGACAAAAATACAAATAATTTTAGCTATAACTTATTGGTTCTGACTTTGGATTTCATCCGAAACCCTAGGTCAAACCGATGCCTAATGTTCCCTTTCCCGGGGAACGCGCCCTCACCTACTCCACACTTGGAGAAGTTACTTTTGCCAACCGGAACCTCCGGGTGGACTTTCGCTCAGCCTTCGAGAACCTGAATCTCGAGACGCCCGAACTCGACCCGTCTCTACTTCTGTTCGCGATTCCCGCTCAACTAAAGTTTTTGCCAACCGGGACCTTCGGCTGGACTTTTGCTCAGCCTCCGAGAACTCGGATCTCGAGACGTCCGACCTCAACCCGTCTCTACTTCTATCCGCCATCCTCGCTCGGCAAAGACTCTGTTGCCTGATCCCTGACTAGGACTTATTGCTCAGTCCCCCTGACCAAGACTTCATGCCCAGCTTCACTCACCAGGACTTAGTCCACCTAGCTTCACTCACTATGACCCAGCTTCACTCACTATGACCTAGCTTCACTCACCAGGATTTAGTTCACCTAGCTTCACTCACTAAGATTTCTTCCACCTAGCTTCCCTTGCTAGGACTTCTTCCACCTAACTTCCCTTGCTAGGACCCGACTTCACTCACCAAGGTTTCCTTCACCTAGGTTCACTCACTAGGGTTTCTTCCACCAAAATCTCTCCTTTGCTAGTCATTATGATCCTGACTAGACTTCTTCCAATCTTCAGATAAATGTGATCCCAAACCTCAAGTTTGGTTTGGTTTAATCCCTTGGTTAAACTGACCAACCCTGGGTTTTATTCATTCTGCTAAACATTAGATCCTGTTTGGCTAACCCTTTGTCAAACTAATCAAACCTGAGTTTACCCTACCAAACATAAGGTTCTGTTTGGTTTAACCCTTGATCACTTTGACCACCCTTAATATATTGTTTAGTATATATACTGTCACTAACTTTAGTATATTGTCAAACATCGAAAACCTAGAGGATGACTATTTGTCACTGATGCATTTTGCACCAACATTGCCTTTGACTAACTGATCAACCAAGGCACCTCAAGTAGCTAGTGAGGCACCTCAGATTTTCAGTTCTGAGTTTTGCACACAAAACGAACTGAGACGCCTCAGCTTCAACATGAGGTGCTTCAGATCAAAACTGAAGTGCCTTAGGTTGAAACTGAGGTGCCTCGAGTCTAGTTTTATCCTAAAGTTACCGTTGGTGCACAAATAGCGCCTCAGGTCCATGTCAACACAACGATAACTTGAGTTTTTGGGCTATAAGTAGCCCCCAGAAGCTAGGTTTAGAAGATAACTCTTGTACTACATTTTTCTAACTTTTTCTTGTGTTGTTCAAAGTCTGTAGAAGGCTACTCCACCTATAAATGAAGGAGATCTTGATAATAGATGTTTCAACTGTCTTGGATTAGCAACCACCCGGGTTGCAACCAAGTAATCCTTTTTGTCTCTTACTAGTCTGCTTTAATTATTTATATATTTTTAATTAATTACTGCAACTAATGTCCATCTTTATAAGAAAAGTGCAAAAGATAGAATTTTGACTCGCAGGGCAATTCACCCCTCTTGCTGGCCTACAATGGTCCTACACTATTCAATCATGAACATGACTAATCGATTGGGTTGGGCTGAATCGATTGGTCAATCAATTCACCAACTTTCTGTGATCTCACAAAGAAGGCTTCTCCCCATTGATTGGGAAAGGCTGAATCGGTTCCTCAATTGATTCACCAGGCTTTACTTGCGACTCCCAATAGATTGGGCACCTTCCAAATGATTTACAAACTTTTTGTTTTGCGAAGAAAGCTCCCAATCGATCACTTGATCGATTGGTACAGTGCCAATTGATTACCCAATCGATTGCCTAAGCCCTAATCCCTTAAACTTGGTTTTAGTGTTCCTTTGCCCAAATCGAAGTCTTTCATTACTTATTGGGATTTCTTGTTTCCTAACATATAGTGAACCTTGACCTGTCAGGACTTCTTCACGATGTGTCTAGTCAACCTTTGACCAACTTAGACTTTCTCTTGCACAGTTCACAACTAAGACTTCTCTCATGCTAAGTGTTTAGCTCTCAGCTAACCCACCTTTGTTTTAGCCTAGTTCCTAACTAGGTTTGCCTAGTCCCACTAAGACTTCCCTCATATCAAGTATTTAGTTTCCAGCTAACCTACCTTAGACTTGACCTATTTCCCAACTTGGTTTGTCTAGTCCCACTAGGACTTTTCTCATGCCAAGTGTTTAGCTCCTAGCTAACCCACTTTCATTTTAACCTAGTTCCCAACTAGGTTTGCTTAGTCCCACTAGGACTTCACTCGTATCAAGTGTTTGGCTCCCACCTAACCCACCTTGGACTTAACCTAGTTCCCAACTAAGTTTGTCTAGTCTCACTAGGATTTTCCTTGTGTAAAGTGTTTAGCTCCCAACTAACCTAACTTGGACTTAACCTGGTGCCCAACTAGGTTTGCCAAGTCCCACTAGGACTTTCTATTTTCCTGATCTCTAGTTAGGACTTTGCAATCAATCCTTCGATTAACATTGACCTACTTGACTTCTCTTTCACACACATTATTAAATATCTAGTCAACCTTGACCTATTTGACCTCTTCTCAGATATTGTCCAAACATCGAAACTCAAGCTCAAACTAACTCGAGTTTAGTCATAATAGTCAACCTTGACCCAACACATGATTGCACCATCATGTTTCCCAAGTAACCTAACTCGGTCTCAAAGAGACATCTTATTCTTTCCTCCCACGATAACTATTTTCTATCTCATTTTTCAATATTGTTTTAGTCAAATGTTTTATTGCATCTAAACTTTCTCTCCCATTACTTTCTCATTTATTTCTTCACCATTTTTACATGGGACCTTGATTTTTCACAACCCAAGAACAATCCAATAACTAAAATGTTGACAAAAGGGTCACCTGCGATCACCAAGGTACTTGTCCAACAAAATGATTATGACTATTGTAATAAATCTACCTTTCGGAAACAAATCATAAGTGAAGTGTAATGATTAATTTATCAAGTAGGCATATGGTGAAATAAAATTAACTCAACAACACTTTTGTAAATTTTACAACTAGATAGGAGAATATAAATCACCAAAATTAAGAGAATGCATTCACATGACATCACTAAACACTAATCACATAAATCATGTTTTAAAGGACAATACAATGCATATTATATGTCATTTTGAATCCAAAAGATCAACGATCTTAACCTAAAACGAAATAAGGCTAACAACTACCTTAACCAAATAAACTACAATGAAAAACATCTACAACAGGCATCAACAACAATATTCACAATAAAGTGTCTGAATACTAACCATCATTCCTCAATCCGGGTTAGGCGGTTCAATGAAAAATTGTGCTTCACCTTCCTTCACTTGCATATTCGAATAGTATTTCTTCAATCTCTATCAATTCACTTTAAATGTCCCTGATGTTTTGTCCTAGGTATCCATAGCTCCAAATGGATACACCCTCTTTACTTGAAAAGGCCTCGACCATCTTGATTTCAGTTTTCCAAAGCAAAGATTAAATCTCGAATTCAATAATAATACTTAGTCACCCTCACAGAATTCTCTTCTCATGATATGCTTATTGTGTCATATCTTGGTTCTTTCTTTATATGATTCGGCATGCTCGTACATGACCTGTCGGATTTCTTAACTCGTTCAATTGAAGTTTCCTATTCTCATTAGCTATCTTTGGATCAAAGCTTATTTGCTTAATAACCCAATAAGTTCTATGATCCAATTCCACTAGGAGGTGGCAGGGCTTCCCATAAACTAGTTGAATAGGGTCATTCCTATAAGGATATATGTTGTCCAATATGCCCACAATGCATCATCCAATTTAAGGGACCAATCTTTTTGAGATGTTAAAACTGTCTTCTCCAGAATACTTTTAATACCTCTATTTTATATTTTTCACTTGCCCACTTGTTTGGGAATGGTATGGGATAACTATCTTATGTCTCACTCCCTATTTCTTTAACAATTTTCTGAACTATCTTTCAATGAAATGAGATCCCCATCACTAATCATTGCCTGTAGGATTCCAGATCTGGGGAGGATAATTTTCCTGAATAGATTGATAACTATCTTGGCATCACATGATGGAGATGCAACACCCTCAACCCATTTACAGGCATAATCGATAGCTACTAAAATGTACTTGTTCACCCTGGATGCGGGAAGGTCCCGTAAAATCCACACCCCAAACAAAAAAAAAGTTCAACTTTTAAAATAACATTTTACGGCATTTCTTCTATCTTGGTGATGTTCCCGGTCTTCTGGTAGTGATCACATATCATTACAAAATATCTTGCATCCTTGAATATGTAAGGCCAATAGAATCTGATTTATAAAACTTTTATTGCAGTTTTCATAGCCACTGCATGTCCACCATAAGCTGATGAATGACAATGGTGAAGGATGTCATGAGTGAAGAATGCCATGAATCTCCCCATCCGGACACACCTTCTATAGATATCATCTGCACATCTTTTATGTAAGAATGGTTCATCCCAAATAAAATATTTTGCATCCACTAAGAATTTCCACTTTTTGTTGATAAGTGTACCTCAGAAGTGAAATCCTACATGATAGGAAATTGGCTAAGTCTGCATATGATGGAGTTCTTGAACTTCTAACTGCCAAAAGTTGCTTGTCGTGAAAAGAGTCATTAATCGGTAAGTTGTTATTCTTACCCTCCTTATCATCCCGGTTCAATTAAGAGAGACGTCTACTACCTTATTTTCTAACCCTTTTTATCTTTGATTTTAAAATCAAACTCTTAAAGTAGTAATATCCATCGAATGAGTTAGGGCTTTGCATCCTTTTTGTTCAAATGATATCGAATTGTCGCAGCTAATAGTTCCTTCTGTGTAGTAGCATAGTTTACTTGTGCATCATCAAATGTCTTGCTTGCATAGTATATGACATTCAACTTCTTATCTTTGCTTTGCCCCAACACCGCCCCAACTGCAAAATCACTAGCATCACATATAATTGATGAGCATGTTGTATAGGGGGATTTTTTTGTTATGTTTTCATGCCATTTGGACCAACTTTGCATGTATAAATTCCATGATATTATATCTTCATGCTTCATTTTAATATAATTCTATTTTGGAATACTACTCTCGTTTATTTTTGTGAAAGGACATGAAATAGAGCAAAAACGAAGATTGAAGATCAAGTTGGAGGCTCCACACCCCTGCCACGGGTGCTCGTGCCAACCGACAAGGGTTGTGTCCCATTCAGCAACTCCACTACGATGGCATGTGCCAACCAGCATGGTCCGTGCTCCATCCACCACACGTGACATAGGTTCCCGTGTCTAGCGGCATGACCCGTGTCACCCCATATCTGAAGCTTGCACACCCGACATGGGCACCCATGCCACCAAGCATGGCCCGTGTTAGGTGTCTATTTCCTACGCCTATATAAAGGATTCAACCCATTTGGATTGGAGAGTTTAATTCGGTCCATCCAAGGGCCCCAAGAAAGCATTAGGAGGTATTCTAGAGGCAATCCAAAGTCATCTACACAAAGAAGGGAGATCGGGAGCAGCGAGGAGGAAGATTTATCAAGACAAACCTAAGGGGGCGTTTGGTTTGCATTTTCCAGTCTGTTTTCCATTTTCATTTTCTGTAGAAAATGCGGTTTTCTGGAAAACATGTTTGGTTTGCATTTTCCAGCTTTGTTTTCCAGAAAAAAACATAGCGTTTTCTGGAAAACTGGAGAATGAAAAAAAGTCATTTTCCAGAAAATTAGAAAATGCGGTTTTCTGGAAAATGAAAATGGAAAATGACTCAAACCAAACGCCTCCTAAGCTTTTCTCTCATTTCTCTATTTTCCTAAACTTGTAATCAGATTTCTGTTATTCAATCATGATATGTGATTGTAACCCCGTGTTTATAGGATAAACATTGAATTCTAGGATTAGGGAGTAGCCTCATGTAATGTGTACACTATTTCTTTAATCTAAGTATATTTGATCATTCATAAGCTATAATGTGTTGATTTATTGTCTGGTTCTACTATTTGAACATGATATCGATGTCGAAAGCACAAGAGTTGTATCCCACAAGGGTTTGGGAATGAACCATAAGGAGAACCCAATCCTCCGACGCGTAGACATCCGAGATGCGGAGAGTCAGCTATGACAGTAGCTAGGTATGCTGTTAGGAATCCTAGGCTATCATCAATCTCAATAGATAAATCTTAATTCATCGTTGCGAATAGGAGAGTGGTTATTTGGGAGTCATGGGATCTTGTGATAGGGTCCCCTTTAGGTTATGATCTCCAATTTCAACTATTCCAAAAAAAGCAATAAAATTTCGACCGTTACGAAAAAAGCAATAATTGAGGTTGGTATGTCGGTTAGTTCCAAAAGTCCACACCGGATACATAGGATAGTCTACCTACATAAGCCATCATTGAGGATAAGAATTTAAACATCGGCAATTTACCAAAGGGCGTACCTAAGAATTGGAAATTACCAATTCCGTATCATGGTTTCTATTTTACCAAAGGGCGCAGGCCTTTATGTGAACTTCCTCTTATACCCCTCCTTTTAACTACTGTCTTTCTCTTTCTCTCTCTCAGTAACAATTTCGAGACGTCCGTGCACATGCTTGTTCAGACTTTTATTTTAAAATAATATATTATGGAATCGGCGCTAAAAACGAAAGGTAAAAACTAAAAAAATATTTCAGTTAAAACTTGATTAATATATAAACATTTTTTAATATTTCAGCCGATTGGTTAAAACTTTGATTAATATATAAACATTTTTCAGTAAAAGCGTAAGGTAAATGATTTTTTTAAATTTGATTAATATTAATTAATATATTTAATAATATTTAATAAATATATAAAAATATAAAAAAATTTAAAAAAATGTAAACTGATTTCAGGCGTGGGCCTGAAATGTTTTATTTCAGGCCCACGTTAGGCCTAAAATCAAAAGATTTCAGGTCCACGTTGGGCCTGAAATCTTTTGATTTCAGGTCCGACGTGGACTCAAATTTTTTTTCTATTTTAAAAATATATTAATATATAAAAAACGTATCAAAACACTTAATTTCAGATTCAAACGCAGAGCCTGAAGTCATCTCAGGAGGGTCTGAAGTCAAATAACTTCAGATCTTATAAATAATTAATTTAATAAATAATAATTAAATATAAAAAAATACTTTTAAAATTAAAAAATTTTTAGTGAAAGCCTGAAGTCATCAGTGACTTCAGGCCATCAGTGAGGGCCTGAAGTCTGATGACTTCAGGCCCTCCATCATATTAAATATAAAAAAATATAAAAAATTTTTTTATAAAAAGGTATAATATATAATTACATATTATTTATAATTTTTATTAAAAAGTATAATATATAATTACATTATAATAAAATGTTATTATAAAGAAATCCAGATATGGGAGGTCCATCAGTGAGTTTTGATCAAAACCCACTGATATTTCTAAACTACTCCTATTTCATTGGTGATATCTAATATATAGATGTTTGGACACCTAAAACATTATCTCCTACCTCTACCGTCTCTATTCATATGGAGTTTTCAGAAATCCAGATATGATAGGTCCATCAGTGAGTTTTGGTCAAAACTCACTGATATCTGGATTTCTTTATAATAACATTTTATTATTATGTAATTATATATTATACTTTTTTATAAAAAATATAAATAATATGTAATTATATATTATACCTTTTTATAAAAAAAATTTATATTTTTTTATATTTAATATGATGGAAGGCATGAAGCCATCAGACTTCAGGCCCTCACTGATGGCCTGAGGGTCTGAAGTCACTGATGACTTCAGGCCCTTACTAAAAATTTTTTAATTTAAAAATATTTTTTTATATTTAATTATTATTTATTAAATTAATTATTTATAGGATCTGAAGTTATTTGACTTCAGACCCTCCTGGGATGACTTCAGGCCCTGCGTTTGAATCTAAAATTAAGTGTTTTGATACGTTTTTTGATATATTAATATATTTTTAAAATAGAAAAAAAATTTGAGTCCACGTCGGACCTAAAATCAAAAGATTTCAGGCCCAACGTGGACCTGAAATCTTTTGATTTCAGGCCCAACGTGGGCCTGAAATAAAACGATTTCGGGCCCAGCGTGGGCCTGAAATGTTTTATTTCAGGCCCACGCCTGAAATCAGTTTACATTTTTTAAAATTTTTTTATATATTAATATATTTATTAAATATATTAATTGTTGGTGCAGAAGGCACCCAAGTCAAACATGTGTTTTGATAATGGCAACAGGGTTCAAAAGTTAAGTCTTATTTGTTATCTAACATGTCACTCTAGTGTGCAGGGTAAAAAGTCCTAGCAAAGGACTGCTAGGCACTGGCGAAGGAATGCCAGGGTAAAAAGTCCTAGCGAAGGACTGCTAGGCACTGGCGAAGGAATGCCAGGGTAAAAAGCCCTAGCGAAGGACTACTAGGCGCCAGGCGAAGGACAGCTTGGGAGTAAAGCCCTAGCGAAGGAATGCTAGGCACCGGGCGAAGGACAGCTCGGCATCCAAGACCTGGCAAAGGATCGTCAGGCAAAAGTCCAACCAAAGGAGCGGTTGGCATCAGGTACATTCTCCCGAGAGGAGTAGGTGAGGACGTGTTCCCCGTCGAGAGAGAACAGTAGGCGTCGGTTCGACCTAGGGCTCCATTTGGGAGACTCAAAGTCAGAACCAAGATAGCTAAGGCTGTATAAACTAATGTTTTATTGTTTTATTGTGTTTTGGACTAACCCTGGATGCAGGACCGAAGGAACGAGTGTCTGCAGCTCAGAGAGCCTTAAAGGAATGAGGCAACAGCTGACCAGGGCGCCTAGAGTGTCCCGGGCGCTGACTGACCCAAAATACTAGGTTAAAGTTGTCACGAATGTGGATCCATCAGAATTTAGAATTTATAAATGTGCTGGAAACCCTTTTTGCAATCAAAGAATGAAAACGTAGTAAAGGGGCCACAGGTCGTATTTTTCCTCGGGACTAGTTTGATGTCGTTCGATTCGTGCTTGTATTTATGTGTCGTTGATATTTTGGGTTTCAAATTAAAATCTAGGTTTTGGGATACAATTGGAAATGAAATCGCAATAAAAAGGAGAGAAAAAGTTGTGTTCAACTTCGGAAATTTCCATTCAAAATCATTCTAATGTTAAATACGCAGCAACCATTCAATGCAAAGTTTCAATTGTTACCACTGCAGAAGCTGTGAACTGGCTTGCAGAAACTGACGATGGAAACTCGAATCGAGCAGAATGCTAACAAGCATAAATTAAATGCTATAGTTCACTGACAATTGTGTTGAACTTTGTACTAATTAGTGCTAAAGTGTACTTGATACAAGAGCAGCCTCTATAACCAAAATGCAGAAATGATATCTGAAAATCCAATAAAAAAAACTAATACTCAATTCACTTTGATAAGCTGATACGCAAGAGGAAGCTAAGACAAGGTTCAAAGATGATAAGCTGCAGTCTTGAAGTGTTACTTGATATAATAACAAAACTCCAACTGATGTTAAGCAATTAATGGTGAAGCAAACAGACTAAATGTAATTTCAGAACCAACTGAACTCAGAAACAAAAGTTCAGAGTTCAGTTGATGTGCAGAAATTCTTGAATGCAGAAATGAAATCCGGAAACTTCATAAGCATGACAGCAGAAATGCAGTAACAACTTAGATGAAGAATCGAGCACACCAACTGAGGTCAAACATACAAATCTAATGTTCAGGTAAGATCTAGAGACTGATGCTCACTTGGCACAAACTTCAAATGTGCTAAACGAGAAGTTGCAGAAACCAAACGAAACTGCACTATCCGAATTGCAGAAACTAAACTGCTAACGTGCAGGAATGGTAAATTGGTACGCAAGAAAAACTGTCATCATTCTGCAAGCAGATAAAGACTAATTCATAGAAGACTTATTGCAATTGAATCAAGTTGTTGTAAGCAACTAATATTAACTCAAAAACAAACTGAAACAGGGATGAATGCAGATTTCAGAAACCGAATGCAGGAGTTCAGATAAATGGAAAATAGAATTCAAGAATGCAATTAGCCACTAAACACAAAACAACAAAGCAAATTGGAATCGAATACTCCAAACTAATATTCAAATAAGATTGCAGAAAGTCTAAGCTAATTAATATAAAATGCAGAAACACTACACTTAAAGTTGGCACGCAACTACAGGGGCTGATACACTGAAAACAGGATTGAAACACAAGCTGTAAACTGTGGAAATGAACTGAAATCTCAAACTAGTGTTCACTAACAAGTTCACCAACTAACTACTTGCTGAAGGAAACCTAATTAAGTAGAAAACATTTCAGACAAGAAGGCTACAGCTAATACAAAGTTTCAGAAACGGAAATGAAATGGCAGAAATGAAGTTACAGCTAAGAAAACTGAAATTAACTAATTGAAACTACACCTCAATCACTCCCTAAGCTCAAAAATTTCTTGGTCGTCAAGCAAGAGCTGGCCTCGAACCCCTAAGCTCAGCAAATCAGTGGAGCGCAGCTTGGATTGATGAACTCTGCTCAAACTGCATCAGCTGGAAGAATTTCGATCCAAACTCTTCGATCTCAGCTTCATGAGTTGCGATGGTGATTTGGAGAAGACCTGAGCTCACCTGAGAACCCCTACAAGTGGCTCAAAATCTTCTTGCTCTGATCTGACCCAAACTTTCCAGATGTTGATCAAGGGTCAGGATCTGCGTCGTGGTAGCTCGGATCCTCCAGATTTGCAACGGATCGTCCAGATCAACCTAATCTTTGAATGGACGCTCTAGAGCCCTCTGAGCTTGATCCAACGGTTGATTGAGCTCTGATCTGGATGAAACCTTCAGATCTTGATCAGAATGCTTGATCAACCCTAACCCTAGCTCGGATTGCTTCAGATGGTCCCGGATGGCTCAGATCTAGCCGCTTTTGAATCGGACGGCCCGGATTAATCCGAAGCTTGCTAATTCGATCCGGTTCCACTTCCGACTCAAGTTTGACCCAGTATGCCCTAGGTCCAAGAGCCTTTCATGCCTACAAAAATAGATAAAAAATTTAGTGGCCAAATAATCCAATTTTGTGCAAATTTGCAATTAAGTCCAAAATAAGAGTAAGTTCTAAAACCTAGGGCAATTTCACAATTAAGCAATAAAAACATAGGTTAAACATGGTTTTTAGCAATTAAAATAATCAATAAAATGGTATTTATCAACTCCCCCACACTTAAGCTTGAGCGTCTCGCGAAACTACTAAATAAGTATCCCCTAGATTTTCTAAAGCATAATTAGAATCAAATGAAAAGAAATTACCTAAGGTTAAAGTTGTCACGAATGTGGTTCCATCAGAATTTAGAATTTATAAATGTGCTGGAAACCCTTTTTGTAATCAAAGAATGAAAACGTAGTAAAGGGGTCACAGGTCGTATTTTTCCTCGGGACTAGTTTGATGTCCTTCGATTCGTGCTTGTATTTATGTGTCGTTGATATTTTGGGTTTCAAATTAAAATCTGGGTTTTGGGTTACAATTGGAAATGAAATCGCAATAAAAAGGAGAGAAAAATTTATGTTCAACTTCGGAAATTTCCATTCAAAATCATTCTAATGTTAAATACGCAGCAACCATTCAATGCAAAGTTTCAATTGTTACCACTGCAGAAGCTGTGAACTGGCATGCAGAAACTGATGATGGAAACTCGAATCGAGCAGAATGCTAACAAGCTTAAATCAAATGCTATAGTTCACTGACAATTGTGTTGAACTTTGTACTAATTAGTGCTAAAGTGTACTTGATACAAGAGCAGCCTCTATAACCAAAATGCAGAAATGATATCTGAAAATCCAATAAAAAAAATTGATACTCAATTCACTTTGATAAGCTGATACGCAAGAGGAAGCTAAGACAAGGTTCAAAGATGATAAGCTGCAGTCTTGAAGTGTTACTTGATATAATAACAAAACTCCAACTGATGTTAAGCAATTAATGGTGAAGCAAACAGACTAAATGTAATTTCAGAACCAACTGAACTCAGAAACAAAAGTTCAGAGTTCAGTTGATGTGCAGAAATTCTTGAATGCAGAAATGAAATCCGGAAACTTCATAAGCATGACAGCAGAAATGCAGTAACAACTTAGATGAAGAATCGAGCACACCAACTGAGGTCAAACATACAAATCTAATGTTCAGGTAAGATCTAGAGACTGATGCTCACTTGGCACAAACTTCAAATGTGCTAAACGAGAAGTTGCAGAAACCAAACGAAACTGCACTATCCGAATTGCAGAAACTAAACTGCTAACGTGCAGGAATGGTAAATTGGTACGCAAGAAAAACTGCCATCATTCTGCAAGCAGATAAAGACTAATTCACAGAAGACTTATTGCAATTGAATCAAGTTGTTGTAAGCAACTAATATTAACTCAAAAACAAACTGAAACAGGGATGAATGCAGATTTTAGGAACCGAATGCAGGAGTTCAGATAAATGGAAAACAGAATTCAAGAATGCAATCAGCCACTAAACACAAAACAACAAAGCAAATTGGAATCGAATACTCCAAACTAATATTCAAATAAGATTGCAGAAAGTCTAAGCTAATTAATATAAAATGCAGAAACACTACACTTAAAGTTGGCACGCAACTACAGGGGCTGATACACTGAAAACAGGATTGAAACACAAGCTGTAAATTGTGGAAATGAACTGAAATCTCAAACTAGTGTTCACTAACAAGTTCACCAACTAACTACTTGCTGAAGGAAACCTAATTAAGCAGAAAACATTTCAGACAAGAAGGCTACAGCTAATACAAAGTTTCAGAAACGGAAATGAAATGGCAGAAATGAAGTTACAGCTAAGAAAACTGAAATTAACTAATTGAAACTACTCCTCAATCACTCCCTAAGCTCAAAATCTTCTTGGTCGTCAAGCAAGAGCTGGCCTCGAACCCCTAAGCTCAGCAAATCAGTGGAGCGAAGCTTGGATTGATGAACTCTGCTTAAACTGCATCAGCTGGAAGAATTTCGATCCAAACTCTTCGATCTCAGCTTCATGAGTTGCGATGGTGATTTGGAGAAGACCTGAGCTCACCTGAGAACCCCTACAAGTGGCTCAGATCGTCGGAATTGGGTTGTAGCCAAGATTTCAATGCTCGGACCACAGATGATGCCGAAACCCTCAAACACCTCTGTCTGGATGAAATTTGAGATGAATTCTTGATCGAAGCCGTCTTCCAAATATTCAGATGATGATCTGATGGTGAAATTGAGGGGTCGCGCCCCGGAAATGGAGAAAAACTTGAAGTAACTGAAGAACTACGAAGAAGGAGATGTTTGCGGCAAAGACGCGACAACGCTGAAGGCAGAGAAACGTTTGATTAAATACTTAAGCATGGACGACCCAGATTGATTTGAGGAAATCCAACGGCTGATCTTGCTCTGATCTGACCCAAACGTTCCAGATGTTGATCAAGGGTCAGGATCTAGCTCGTGGTAGCTCGGATCCTCCAGATTTGCAACGGATGGTCCAGATCAACCTAATCTTTGAATGGACGCTCTAGAGCCCTCCGAGCTTGATCCAACGGTTGATTGAGCTCTGATCTGGATGAAACCTTCAAATCTTGATCAGAATTCTTGATCAACCCTAACCCTAGCTCGGATTGCTTCAGATGGTCCCGGATGGCTCAGATCTAGCCGCTTTTGAATCGGACGACCCGGATTAATCCGAAGCTTGCTAATTCGATCCGGTTCCACATCCGACTCAAGTTTGATCCAGTATGCCCTAGGTCCAAGAGCCTTTCATGCCTACAAAAATAGATCAAAAATTTAGTGGCCAAATAATCCAATTTTGTGTAAATTTACAATTAAGTCCAAAATAAAAGTAAGTTCTAAAACCTAGGGCAATTTCACAATTAAGCAATAAAATCATAGGTCAAACATGGATTTTAGCAATTAAAATAATCAATAAAATGATACTTATCAACTCCCCCACACTTAAGCTTGAGCGTCTCGCGAAACTACTAAATAAGTATCCCCTAGATTTTCTAAAGGATAATTAGAAACAAATGAAAAGAAATTACCTAAGGTTGTCAATTCTCATAAATCTAAGCTCTATGGATTAGTATCTTGTCCTTAAATCAATAACTTAGCCTTTCCATCCATCATGAGTCATTGAGATGAATTTAAATCACTAGCCTTTCAAGGAAAATTTTGGGTGGCTCTCTCCTTAAGTTCTAAGTTGATGATGGAAGTGGAGCTCACTCAAACACACATGCTTCTTGCACTATCATAGGCTTGCTTATTATCTACTCTCCACCATTAGTCATGATTAGGATTCAACATCTACAAAAACAAATGAAAACATAGAAAATGGTAAGGAATGGAATAAAAGCCAAGAAAATGGATAAAGTGGAAGACTTGGTTGCTCAAAAATGTTTCCAATGTGCTTTGCCCTCTTGACAATCCTCTATTGATATGCGAATTGTGGTGAAGTCAAATTTGGATAATGCTTTTCATTTGGGGTGAAGAAAACTCCATTTGATCTCAATGTGCCAAGTTTGCTTTTTGTGTGCCACTTTTCTTTCTCCATTCTTCTTCCCTGATTTTTTTTTCTCTTTTCCCTTCTTTTCTCTACTAAAATCAGAAAGATGGTGGAACAAATCTTCAATTTGGATGAGAGACACTTCAATGATTTGATAGTGCCAAAGCTCAATGGTGTGCCACTTGGTTCTTCCTTTTCTTCTTTTTTTTTTGGAACTGTTTTCTCTTTTTTTTTTTGCTGCTCTCAAATCTTCTAATGGAGTGATTGGGGTTTGTATCAGAGAACATCTGATATCAAGTAAAATAGATACTCAACATACAACTTCCACTAAACACCCCTTGCAACTCACTCTTGATACACCTCCTTCAAATTGGCACATTTCGATTTCAATTTGTTTCTTTCTCTTTTCTTTTTTTTTTTCTTCTTGTAGCTCCACGGCAGATTCCTTGCCATTCTCTGATTTCTCAAACAATTAACATCAATTAGAATCACATAGTGTAGTGGAGAATTCGAATTGTTCCGCTTGAAAATTGTTGCTCAGCATATTTGAACTTTAGCCAAGCCACTGCACTGTCACTGCTTTTCTGCTCTGGTCTTTCTTTCATTCAGCAGTTTGAAATCTGCTCCCAAGAAGTCTAGTTCAATTGAAAACACTCGGCAAGCTCAGATTCAGCATTGCAAGCTCAGATTCAAGTCTCGGTAGCAACTCTTTCAATGCAGTTTAGATTTTCCTTTTAGCTTCAGATTCTTTTCTTCAGATCAGCCTTCCTTCAGATTCTGTTTAAATTCAGCAGTGCTTCACTGACTTTCCAAACCAGATTCAGGTTGAGGCAGATCAGATTCCTTGCATTCTTCACAACCATTACATCACATAATGGTAAACAAGTAGCCATATTTTTTTTTCTTTCTTTCAGCCGAATTCAACTTGAGGTTCAACTTCCTTGGATCTTCAAATGATGATAAAAACTCTAGATGCTTCAATTGATTTCCATCTTTAACCACTTCTTCTTGCTCAATTTTGACACCAAACTCAAATCAACTTTTGCACATGTAATTTCAAAGAATATTTTTTTTCTTGAAATGCCTCCTTGATACCAAACTTTTCCCAAAACACTAATCACTCCCCCACACTTAAATCTTTGTCCGTCTCGGGCAAAATAGCATTAAGAAACATCTCAAACAACAAGTCCATAGAAAAAATGGGGTTAAGAGTAGGAATAAAGAAAGGAAAATTGAAAAGAGTATGTACAAATTATGATCATTGCTAAGAATAATATGGAAAAAGGAAACAAATTGGTTAGCCTCTATAGATGTGATCCAATCATTGAAATATGGTTTTGAAAGAACCTAAGCAAGTTCTAGAGTACAATAACATGTATGTGTCACAAATATAAGGCTAATTCTCACTAGGCAAAAATAATTCATCTCAAATCCTCAATTAAGAATTTAAAACCAAGTAGCACTCAAGCATCCAAGAATTCATCCATGAGCTCAAACTCTAAGTTTTAACAACCAAATTTAATTTATTTTCCAAAAGACTCTAAAATGCTATGGGATAACCTAGAGGGATACATTTATTCCTAGTCATGCAAGAAAAAGTGACAAGAGAAATAACAAGGTATTTACAATGACCCCTATGCATTCTACTCTACTCATGCATTTATTAGCAAGGACTCAACTTAAAAGAAAGTTCTACTTCTAGAAAACATAAACGTGAAAAATGCAATAAAAGAAAATGCAAGAAAGAATAAACTCCCTATATTCTGGTGGACGGAGTCTATCCAGAAGTAGCCTCCATCGTGGTAGTGGAGGAGTCTGGGTGGCTGAGAGAATTAGGACTCCCCCACACTTGAACTTCACAAAAAATTGCTCTGGTGGCCTAAGGCGATTCAGGTTCAATAGCCATTGAAGGAATGGAGGGCTATGGATTAAAGTAAGATCTTCTCCTTCTTCTTGATGCCTTTCAGAAGTCCTTCCAGGAGGTTGAAGTCTGTTCAGTTGGAGCACCCACTCCTGAAGTCTTCTGGACCCTGCAAAACAATGTAATACCTCTCTCAAGCGTGCAGGGTACGAAGGAAATAAAATAATATCAGTCTCTGCATGAAATGAATCCAAAGCTGCATCATATCCAATTAAATCTATTCTTGGTGCCTCAATAAATTTTTCACAATTATTTTCTACAAAAAATGTATCTAGAAATTCATCACAAATAAAGAAATCAATTTTTGGCACTTCAATAGAAATATCACAATTATTTTCCATCAAGGATGTATCAAGCAATGTGTCACAGCCAATGAAATCAATCTCAGATACCTCCATAAGTTTTTCACATTCAACCTCAGCATAAGATATAGCAAGAGATTCATCAAAATAAATAACATCAATTTCAGGGACTTCTAAAAAATTTTCACTATCCATATCCACAAAAGATGTATCAAGATATTCATCATAACAAACAACATCAATTATAGGTGCCTCTAAAATTATTTCGCAATCCATATCTACAAGAGATGTATCAGGTAATGCATCATGACCAAGGAAATCAAATTTTGGTACCTCTATTGGATTTGCACAAACAATTTCTACATAAGGTATATCAATAAATTCATCATAACTAATAAAGTCAGCACTAGGTACCTTTTTGAATTTTTCTGAACAAAGAGGAGAAATACTTACCTGAGCGTGCTGGAGAATACCTGGAAGTTCTACAAGAGTAGATATATCCATGGCCTCCTCCTGATCAAGTACATGCTCCTCTTCAGCCTCAAGCTCTGGTGGATACTCAACTGGAATAGGTGATCCTTGGGTGCTTGCTTCCACCATGCAAGTCCCTACACTTTCTGGTTCATCTTTTGAATCTTCTAATGTACCAGTAAATTGTGGTGGTCCCTGGGGCTTAGTGCAATCCCCTACACCTGTGGAATCATCTCCTGTGTATGTTTCCTCAGTAATATCTGCAACAACAATATCAGAAAAATTAGGACCATCACTAATACTATCATCACCAAATAAAAGATGAGAATGGTCCTGTGGAGCTTCAGTTTCTTCTTCTTGAGCTGAAAAATTTGGCAATGGATTTTGAATAGGAATCTCCGGAGGGATGCATGCTGTAGGTGCCCTATATTTGATGATTTCTTCTTCTTCTTCCACCAAAATTCTAAGATCACTTGAAGAAGGACTTGGCCATGCACTAGGGTCACCTTGAACTGATATGAACTCAACTCCGTAGCCCTCAGAATTAAAAGGAACTTGAGAAGATAATTGTTCTGATCTTTGGGCTTTTATCTGATTCCATTGATCTACCAATTTTGCAAGTTGTTGTTGTTGTTGAAAATTTTGTTGTTGTTGTTGTTGTTGTTGTTGTTGAAAATTTTGCTGTTGTTGTAGAACTTGTTGTAACATCTCCATCATCCTTTGTTGTTGAGCCTCACTCCAATCAGGATTCTCAAAGCCTCCATGGTTAGTGTGGAACTCTTGTTGGTCTTGAAATGGAGCACAAGGCTGCTCAAAACTGTAAGTAGGTTGTGAAGTTTGAAATTGAGACTGTGGGGGCTGATAAAATGGTTGAATAGGCTGATTAAATCGCTGAAAACTTGGCTCACAACTTGGTGGAGATGGCTGAAAATTCTGATTCTGAAATTCTTGGATCTGAGGTTGAAATTGTTGTGGTGAACACTGAAATCGAGTGGGCTGGAAATTCTGATCTTGTGGCTGGAAATTCTGGTTGCAAGGGTGAAATTGCTGTGGAAATTGAAATGGTTGCTGGAAATTCAAATTATCTTGGTACCCTTGCTGAATTCCTTGAAAAAGTGATTGATCTTGTTGATAAGGTGGCTGAAAGTTGGGCTGAAATTGCTAAATTGGTTGCTCAAAACCTTGGAATTGTGGCTGCCCATTCTGATAAGGTGGCTGAAAATTTGGTTGATTTTGCTGAAAATTTTGGAAAGGCTGAAAAAACTGATTTGGTTGCTGAAAATTCGAGTAGGACTGTTGCAAATCTTGATTTGGTTGCTGAAATTGTTGGAAAGGCTGAAATTGTGGCTGAGGTGGCTGGAATGTAGGCTGAATCGGCCGCTGGTAAGTAGATGACTGAGCTTTATGTTTTTGTTGGTATTCCAACTCCTTACACCAACATTTCAACACCACCAATGCCTCTTTTATCTCTTTACAGAACTCTGGTGACCACATTTTGATCTTGCAGCCCTGTCATAAAACAAACAAGAAAAATAGCAGCAACCGTATACAAAAGATAAAGCAAAAGAAAATATGATCAAATGATATGCCCCTAAGTACACAAGCAAAAATCAAACAAATCAACTAGTTGCTTCCCCGGCAACGGCGCCAAAAATTTGACGGACCCAAAATACTAGGTTAAAGTTGTCATGAATGTGGATCCATCAGAATTTAGAATTCATAAATGTGCTGGAAACCCTTTTTGCAATCAAAGAATGAAAACGTAGTAAAGGGGCCACAGGTCGTATTTTTCCTCGGGACTAGTTTGATGTCGTTCGTTTCGTGCTTGTATTTATGTGTCGTTGATATTTTGGGTTTCAAATTAAAATTTCGGGTTTGGGTTACAATTGGAAATGAAATCGCAATAAAAAGGAGAGAAAAAGTTGTGTTCAACTTCGGAAATTTCCATTCAAAATCATTCTAATGTTAAATACGCAGCAACCATTCAATGCAAAGTTTCAATTGTTACCACTGCAGAAGCTGTGAACTGGCATGCAGAAACTGACGATGGAAACTCGAATCGAGCAGAATGCTAACAAGCTTAAATCAAATGCTATAGTTCACTGACAATTGTGTTGAACTTTGTACTAATTAGTGCTAAATTGTACTTGATACAAGAGCAACCTCTATAACCAAAATGCAGAAATGATATCTGAAAATCCAATAAAAAAAACTGATACTCAATTCACTTTGATAAGCTGATACGCAAGAGGAAGCTAAGACAAGGTTCAAAGATGATAAGCTGCAGTCTTGAAGTGTTACTTGATATAATAACAAAACTCCAACTGATGTTAAGCAATTAATGGTGAAGCAAACAGACTAAATGTAATTTCAGAACCAACTGAACTCAGAAACAAAAGTTCAGAGTTCAGTTGATGTGCAGAAATTCTTGAATGCAGAAATGAAATCTGGAAACTTCATAAGCATGATAGCAGAAATGCAGTAACAACTTAGATGAAGAATCGAGCACACCAACTGAGGTCAAACATACAAATCTAATGTTCAGGTAAGATCTAGAGACTGATGCTCACTTGGCACAAACTTCAAATGTGCTAAACGAGAAGTTGCAGAAACCAAACGAAACTGCACTATCCGAATTGCAGAAACTAAACTGCTAACGTGCAAGAATGGTAAATTGGTACGCAAGAAAAACTGCCATCATTCTGCAAGCAGATAAAGACTAATTCACAGAAGACTTATTGCAATTGAATCAAGCTGTTGTAAGCAACTAATATTAACTCAAAAACAAACTGAAACAGGGATGAATGCAGATTTCAGAAACCGAATGCAGGAGTTCAGATAAATGGAAAACAGAATTCAAGAATGCAATCAGCCACTAAGCACAAAACAACAAAGCAAATTGGAATCGAATACTCCAAACTAATATTCAAATAAGATTGCAGAAAGTCTAAGCTAATTAATATAAAATGCAGAAACACTACACTTAAAGTTGGCACGCAACTACAGGGGCTGATACACTGAAAACAGGATTGAAACACAAGCTGTAAACTGTGGAAATGAACTGAAATCTCAAACTAGTGTTCACTAACAAGTTCACCAACTAACTACTTGCTGAAGGAAACCTAATTAAGTAGAAAACATTTCAGACAAGAAGGCTACAGCTAATACAAAGTTTCAGAAACGGAAATGAAATGGCAGAAATGAAGTTACAGCTAAGAAAACTGAAATTAACTAATTGAAACTACTCCTCAATCACTCCCTAAGCTCAAAATCTTCTTGGTCGTCAAGCAAGAGCTGGCCTCGAACCCCTAAGCTCAGCAAATCAGTGGAGCGCAGCTTGGATTGATGAACTCTGCTCAAACTGCATCAGCTGGAAGAATTTCGATCCAAACTCTTCGATCTCAGCTTCATGAGTTGCGATGGTGATTTGGAGAAGACCTGAGCTCACCTGAGAACCCCTACAAGTGGCTCAAATCGTCGGAATTGGGTTGTAGCCAAGATTTCAGTGCTCGGACCACAGATGATGCCGAAACCCTCAAACACCTCTGTACGGATGAAATTTGAGATGAATTCTTGATCGAAGCCGTCTTCCAAATATTCAGATGATGATCTGATGGAGAAATTGAGGGGTCGCGCCCCAGAAATGGAGAAAAACTTGAAGAAACTGAAGAACTACGAAGAAGGAGATGTTTGCGGTGAAGACGCGACAACGCTGAAGGCAGGGAAACGTTTGATTAAATACTTAAGCATGGACGGCCCAGATTGATTTGAGGAAATCCAACGACTGATCTTGCTCTGATCTGACCCAAACATTCCAGATGTTGATCAAGGGTCAGGATCTGCCTCGTGGTAGCTCGGATCCTCCAGATTTGCAACGGATGGTCCAGATCAACCTAATCTTTGAATGGACGCTCTAGAGCCCTCCGAGCTTGATCCAACGGTTGATTGAGCTCTGATCTGGATGAAACCTTCAGATCTTGATCAGAATGCTTGATCAAATCTAACCCTAGCTCGGATTGCTTCAGATGGTCCCGGATGGCTCAGATCTAGCCGCTTTTGAATTGGACGACCCGGATTAATCCGAAGCTTGCTAATTCGATTCGGTTCCACTTCCGACTCAAGTTTGACCCAGTATGCCCTAGGTCCAAGAGCCTTTCATGCCTACAAAAATAGATCAAAAATTTAGTGGCCAAATAATCCAATTTTGTGCAAATTTACAATTAAGTCCAAAATAAGAGTAAGTTCTAAAACCTAGGGCAATTTCACAATTAAGCAATAAAAACATAGGTCAAATATGGATTTTAGCAATTAAAATAATCAATAAAATGGTACTTATCAGGCGCCCCCAAGGTAAACACAAAGCACATGAAAGCAAAGCAAGCTTCGACAGCTACTATCCCGGGCGCCCCCATGCTCCCAGGTGCCCCCGCTGCTCTCGGGCGCCCCTAGCGCTCCGGACGCCCCCAATAGCAAGCATCGAAGCACAAGCCAGCGAAGCCAAGGGATGAGGTTTGACCCAGTCAACCCGGGCACCCCCAACGTCCCTGGCGCCCCGGTCAAAGCTTGATCCCGAGTTTTAAGGGATCAGAGCTGACCGAGACCGAGGCGGATCGGATGACACGTGGGGGGGGGGGGGCGCCCCCGACGTTCCGAGCGCCCCCAGGCCCTATAAAAAGACCCTCGAACCAAGGCTTCAACACAACACTTTCATTCAACGCTTCTACGCTCTTCTGCTTCCGCGCTCTGCTCCGGCAACCTCCCGACTCAAGATACAAGTGCCGACGACGTCCTACTGCTCCGGAAAAAGTAATCTACATCGGATGTCAGTAAAAAGAAGAGCTTATTTTCAGTACTGCACTTAAACTGTAATTCAATTTCTGTAACTGCTTTTGCGCGATTATAGTATTGCCCGCAGTAAACTGTCAGCGACCGTGGGCCTTGGAGTAGGAGTCGACCTAGGCTTCGAACCAAGTAAAACCACCTGTGTCTGTGTGTTTTTAATTTTAATCTTCCGCTATACATTCTCTTTTCAAATCCGAACGATTTCCGATATTCACCCCCCTCTATCGGTTCTCTCGATCCAACAAGTGGTATCAGAGTGGGGAAGTTCAAATCTGGTGCAACCACCCGTTTGAAAATTTTTTCGGATTTTTCTATTTTATTTTCCTTTTTTTCGAATTTCTTCTAAATCTTTCGTTCGAATTTTTTTTTTTGTTAATCGAGGTTGGTGCAACACCCCTCGTTATTTTATTTTCCTTATCCCGCACTACTAATCCAAGACCAAGTCTTGGGAAATTTTTTTTAGTTATCTTTTTCAGATTAAATGGCCATGCAAGAAGGATTCAGCATCGCCAGACCTCCACTGTTCAGTGGAGAAGACTTTTCTTACTAGAAAAGTCGAATGCAGGTCCACCTGAAAACTCAAGTGGACATGTGGATAATCATCCAGTCCGGACTAGAGATTCCGAAAAACGCCGAAGGAGTACCTCAAAGCTACTCAGAATGGGACACCGCTCTGAAGCGCAAAATAGAAGCTGATGCAAATGCTACACAGACCCTACAATGCGGCATAACAAAAGAGGAGCTGAACTGGGTGGGCCCCTTCAACAGTGCCAAGGAGCTGTGGGTAAAACTGATCGAGCTGCACGAAGGAACATCAGACACTCGCATCAGCAAAAGAGACCTGCTTCTGAACAAATTGTATACCATCAAGATGGCCGACAACGAAACAGCTGCTCAGCTTCACGCCCGGATTCAAGAACTAATGAACGGCCTTCACACTATAGGTCACAAGGTCGAAAACCGTGACCTAATAAGGTATGCTCTAAATGCTTTCCCGAGAAACACCTTGTGGGCATCTATGGTAGATGCATACAAGGTTTCAAGGGACCTTTCAAAAATAAAGTTAGATGAATTATTTTCCGAATTAGAACTTCATGAACAGACTAACTGCAATATGGCCGAGAAAGGTATTGCCTTTGTTGCAGGAAAAAATGGGAGGTCAACAAAGAAGAAGCCTCAACCGGAACCTGAGTCTAACTCAGACTCAGACGCAGAAGACGAAGAAGGAGATCGATCTGAGCTGGTCCGACTGGCCCGAAGCTACTATAAAAAATTGAAGAACCAAGCCAACACACGGAGGACAAGCCGAAGAAAGGACGAACCAGCTGAACCCGCAAGTGACAAAAACAAGCCCAACGTGACCTGCTATGAGTGCAAGAAGAAGGGCCACTACAAGACGGAGTGTCCAAACCTAAAGGAGACCAAGAAGACAAGAAGAAAGAAAGCACTCCAAGCAACCTGGGACGAATCTTCGTCAGAAGAAGAAGAAGAAGCACCCCAGTCAAACCTACTAGCCCTGACCGCCTCAGAAGAAGTCGAGACCGAGTCAGAATCAGAACAGGACGACGGCAGACTAACCTTTTCAGAAGACGGCGAGATCAAGGTAAGTGGTTTCAATAGAAGTTAATTAAACGAACTTATTTCATATCTTTCTCTAGATTTGGCGAAAGCCAAACTCCGAGTCGAATCCCTCCGACAGGAAGTAAAACTCCTGAAAGAGGGAGCTGACTCTAAATCCTTAACCGAGAAAGTTCAAGAAGGAACTCCTACTCAAGTTGAAAAACTTGAAAAGGAGAACTCCTCCCTGAAAACTCAGGTTAAGGATCTTAGATCAGCTTTAGAACGATTCACATCTGGTTCCAAGGGTCTTGACATGATTCTTGGAAAGCAGAAATCAGTTATAAATCGATCAGGACTTGGCTATAGAACCAAATCTAGACAAAGATCTTACTTTGCTGTACTGAATCAGTCCAGAAGTAAAGTTCAGGCATGGGTACCCAAACTGTGCCTGAACAAACCGACTGGATCAAATCAGTATTGGATCCCCAAGGACAAGATTCACATCTTGCCTAACCATCATCGTGGCTTTAGTCCAGGGGGAGCCAAACTGAAAACTATATTTATTGTTAGATAAAATTTAATTCTTGATTGCAAATTGCATGTTTGATTGTTTATTTAAATTTCTGCAATTTACCATGCTTAGACTTAGGTTAGTATAAGGACTGAACAAACTTAACTGAAACTTGAAAACATAGTATTGGGTGGAGGTGAGATGATAGTACGTTAGGGAAACCAATTCTAATAAGATCAAGTTTACTTGGTCTCTTTAGACTGGTGAAACTAGCCGAAGCTACCGATCCAAAATCCAAACTAGTTAGACCAGAACTTTTTCAAAGATTAATTTTGAAAATGAAATCTCATTAAACGGCTTTGTCAAGGAAAGGGTTGATGATCCAATAAGGCTATGGCCAAAGAAGGCCTAGTGCCTCGCCAAGACCTGGAAGCCAATTTTTGAATTTCAAATTCAAATTACTTTTTGTCAAATTCAAATCTAACACAAATTTTCAGTTAGGTATAGATTCAAACATTCTCTTTCAAAATAAACTTAACTATTTTCAAAAATTAATTCAAGGTTTTCAAAATAAATAATAATTTTTCAAAATAAATTTTACTTATCAAAACCTGTCTCACAAAACCTATAAGGCTAACATGATTGAAAACCCTAGATTGGGTGAGACAGACTAGGCAGTGAAACTCAATTTAAGCTATTCCTGACTCTAATTGGATCCAAATCAATAAAACTCTTTATGTGTAGTAACATAAAGATTTGGACCAATAGATGTTGGATAGCGGTTGCTCAAGACACATGACTGGAGATAAATTGAAGTTCACCAAACTCAAGTTCAAGAACTTAGGCTCAGTAGCATTTGGCAACAATGCTATACTCAAGGTAATTGGGTCAGGTAATATTGAACTCAAATCTGACTTTGTCATTAAGAAAGTTCTTTTGGTTGAAAACTTCAATTTTAACTTATTTAGCATAAGTCAGTTATGTGATTCTGGTTATATAGTCACCTTCAACAATTCTAACTGCCTGATTAGAAATGTACAAGACTCAGAAATCATGCTTAAGGGCACTAGAAAAAATAATGTATACTCTATAAACCTACCCCTAGTACCCAAATGTATGTTAACTCAGTTAGAACAATCAAACCTCTGGCATAGGAGATTAGGTCATACCAATCTGAGAACTACCTCAAAAATCACCCAACTTGGATTAATCAAAGGTATCCCCAAAATTAAAAATAATGAAAACCTAATATGTGAATCATGCAATCAAGGCAAACAAACCAAATCTAATCACAAATTAATCCAATCTGATTTAACTCAAACCACACTTGAGCTCCTGCACCTTGACCTATTTGATTCACATGGAGCCAAGTCACTAAATGGGAACCGATACTGCTTAGTAATAGTTGATGATTACTCTAGGTTCACCTGGGTTAGGTTTCTAAAAACCAAAGATGAAACCCTAAACTACCTATTTAATGAATTCTGCAAACTAATTGAAAATCAAAACGATACTAAAATTAAAAAACTTAGGAGTGACCACGGAGGAGAATTTGAAAATCAACGGTTCGAGGAATTCTGTAAGGTAAATGGGTATTTACATGAATTTTCATGTCCCAGAACTCCCCAACAAAATGGAGTAGTTGAAAGAAGGAATAGAACATTACAGGAAGCCGCTAGGGCTATGCTCAACGAATTTAGCCTAGCAAACCAATATTGGGCAGAAACAATTAGTACGGCTTGTTACATCCAAAATAGGGTTCTGATTAACAAACGACACAACAAAACACCCTATGAACTGTACTACCATAGACTCCCAAATCTACACTACCTAAGGGTCTTTGGATGCAAAGTCCATATCCTAAACACCAAAGACTATTTAGGAAAATTTCAGTCCAAGTCAAACCCAGGTATCTTCCTAAGATACTCAACCACAAGTAGAGCCTATAGAGTTTACAACAAACAAACTAAGAAAATTGAAGAAACAACAAACTTAATATTTGATGAAGAAATCAACTCAACATCTGATAATTCAGACCTAACTTCATCAAATTCTGATCAAGAAAATAATGAACAAACAAGTGAATCTTTAATTGAACCCTTAAATGAACTAACTATTGAACCAATTAATGAGTCAACTGAACCAATTATCGAACCAACAAATCAACCAGCCCAAAGAGTCGAATCCAATAGTGAACCAAACCGACCAGCCGGACTTGAGGCTCAACCAAGTTCTAGAAAAACTAAGAAACCCAGACTTAGTCACCCAACCGATCAAATTGTGGGTGATCCAACTCTAGAAGTCAGGACTAGATCCTCCTACAGAAACCTTAGTCAAATAGCTATGATATCAAAAATTGAACCAAAACTATAGAGGAAGCCTTACTTGACCCTGATTGAATCATAGCTATGCAAGAAGAATTAGCCCAATTTGAGAGGAACCAAGTCTAGGAACTAGTGCCTAAACCTGAAGGCAAATCCATCATTGACACTAAGTGGGTCTTTATGAATAAGCTAAATGATCAAGGAGAAATAGTTAGAAATAAAGCCCGCTTAGTAGCTAAGGGATTCAGCCAAGTAGAGGGGTTAGATTACGATGAAACATATGCCCCAGTAGCTAGACTTGAGTCCATTAGAATGTTGTTAGCCTTTGCATCCCATAAAGGATTTAAGCTATACCAAATGGATGTAAAGTCAGCTTTCCTAAATGGATTCATTAAAGAAGAAGTTTATGTAGGACAACCCCCTGGGTTTGAGGACTTAGACAAACCTGACCACGTTTACAAATTAACTAAAGCACTATATGGATTAAAACAAGCACCTAGGGCTTGGTATGAACGTCTATCAACTTACTTAACTTCTAAAGAATTTGAACAAGGACAAATTGACTCAACCTTATTTATTAAAACCCTAGGAAAAGATATATTTATTGCCCAAATTTACGTAGATGACATAATCTTTGGATCCACCAACACAAATTTCCTAAAAGAGTTTGTCAAGATAATGGAAAATGAATTTGAAATGAGCTTAGTTGGTGAGCTTACCTTTTTCCTAGGACTACAAATCAAACAAACTAGAGATGGAAATTACGTCTATCAATTCAAATATGCTAAAGAGTTAATAAAGAAATTTAAAATGGATAACTCTAAAAGCATAAGTACCCCCATGGCCACTAATGTAAAAATAGATAGTGACCCTGATGGTAAGGCAGTAGACCTCAAACTATATAGAAGTATGATAGGTAGTCTACTGTACCTTATAGCCAGCAGACCTGACATTCTTTTTGCTGTAGGGATGTGTGCTAGATACCAAACCTGTGCTAAGGAAACGCACTTAGCAGCCCTAAAAAGAATACTATGATATGTAAAGGGCACCCTAAATCTAGGGATTTGGTATCCTAGAACCTCAACCTTCAATTTGTCAGGATACTAGGATTCTGACTATGCTGGTTGTAAATTAGATAGAAAGAGCACAAGTGGAAGCTGCCAGCTATTAGGAAAAAGTCTAGTAAGTTGGTGCAGCAGAAAACAACACTGTGTAGCTCTGTCCACAACTAAAGCTGAGTATGTAGCCTTAGGAGAGTGTGTAGCACAACTTTTATGGATGATGCACACTCTTAAGGACTTCAGCTCAACTACACCCAAACTCAAGTATTTATTGACAATATAAGTTCAATTAATCTAACTAAGAACCCAATCCAACATTCCAGAACAAAACACATAGAAGTTAAACATCACTTCGTAAGAGACCATGTAGCCAGGGGTGAGATAGTACTTAAACATATAGACTCAAAATCCAATTTAGCTGATATATTCACAAAACCCTTACCTGAGTCTGAGTTCTGCTCACTAAGAAGGCAATTAGGATTGTGCTCTGTAGAATAGATTAACTCTACTTTTGTTTTTTTAATTTAAAAATCAGTTTCTAAAAGAATTTTGAAAAACTGTTGTTTTTAAAATCAACTTTTTTAATCTTTCTCGACTTAGTTTTATTTTAAAACCACCCCCTTTTCAAAACTAGGGCTTTTTCGTAAATGAACTTAGCCTATGCCCTAACCCTAGAACTGCATGCACCTATAGATTTAGAAGCCAGCATCTCACAAGCACTTTAGGGTACTTTTGATTGATAACCTAGAAAGGGTTGAGATGCTTAGGTCTTTGCCTTAATTCAAAATGCTTTAAGTCAGTGCATCTGCAGTAATTGGGGCACTAAATACAACTTACACAGCAATCAAGTTAAGTGTCATGTTTAGAAAATCTAACTTGAACAGAAACACTTAACTTGACTAACCCTAGCAAAAACTACTACTTATAACAGTTAGTGAGTAGCTAATTGGGTTAGACAGGTCCCTACAAGAGAAAATCAACTGATTTGGTTTAAGTCTTATCATGAATTGGTTCAGTACAGCAAAATCATATTTTTCCTTTATGAAAATTATTCTCTTTATGCAATTTTAATTCCTGCTATACTTATCTGTTTTTGATATATGGCAAAGGAGGAGAGATAAGAAAGGATAGAATTTTAAATTTTTTATTTTTGTCTCTCAAAATTTCAAAATCTATCCCTTATTCAAAAAGGTACTTAAGCCTTTCAAAATCTCTAAGTACTTAAACTTTTCAAAATTTTGTAAGTACTTAAGCTTTTCAAAATTTCAAAGTACTTAAACTTTTCAAAATTTCTGTAAGTACTTAAGATTTACAAAGTACTTAAACTTTTCAAAATATCTGTAAGTACTTAAGATTTTCTAAGTACTTAAGCTTCTCAAAAATTTACTAAAGTTTTTCAAATCTTACTAAGTACTTAAGCTTTTAATCTTTCAAATTTAAAGCCTTCAAAAACTTTTGAGTACTTTAAAACTTAAGGCTTCAAAATTTTTCTAAGTACTCTAAACTCATGCTTCCAAAAATCTTCTATGTACTTTTAAAAAATTAAGTTGTCAAAAGATTTCCAAGTACCTAAACTTAAGTTTTCAAAAGTGTAAAAATCATTTTTGAAAATACAAAAGCCTTTTGTTGAAAAATTCTAAGTACAATTTTCCTTAAACTTAGAACCCCACAAATTTTTGAAAAATCTAGGGCGAGAGTCCTTCCAGGGGGAGGAAACAAAATGTTTTTACATGCTTTGATTAAACTTAACTTTTTGAACTAGGGTTGCCATAAATCAAAAAGGGGGAGATTGTTGGTGCAGAAGGCACCCAAGTCAAACCTGTGTTTTGATAATGGCAACAGGGTTCAAAAGTTAAGTCTTACTTGTTATCTAACATGTCACTCTAGTGTGCAGTGTAAAAAGTCCTAGCGAAGGACTGCTAGGCACTGGCGAAGGAATGCCAGGGTAAAAAGTCCTAGCGAAGGACTGCTAGGCACTGGCGAAGGAATGCCAGGGTGAAAAGCCCTAGCGAAGGACTGCTAGGCGCCAGGCGAAGGACAGCTTGGGAGTAAAGCCCTAGCGAAGGAATGCTAGGCATCGGGCGAAGGACAGCTCGGCATCCAAGACCTGGCAAAGGACCGTCAGGCAAAAGTCCAACCAAAGGAGCGGTTGGCATCAGGTACATTCTCCCGAGAGGAGTAGGTGAGGACGCGTTCCCCGTCGAGAGGAAACAGTAGGCGTCGGTTCGACCTAGGGCTCCATTTGGGAGACCCAAAGTCAGAACCAAGACAGCTAAGGTTGTGTAAACTAATGTTTTATTGTTTTATTGTGTTTTGGACTAACCCTGGATGCAGGACCGAAGGAACGAGTGTCTGCAGCTCAGAGAGCCTCAAAGGAATGAGGCAACAGCTGATCAGGGCGCCTGGAGTGTCCCGGGCGCCCCCAAGGTAAACACAAAGCACAAGAAAGCAAACCAAGCTTCGACGGCTACTATCCCGGGCGCCCCCATGCTCCCGGGCACCCCCGCTGCTCCCGGGCGCCCCCAGCGCTCCGGGCGCCCCCAGCGCTCCGGGCGCCCCCAATAGCAAGCATCGAAACACAAGCTAGCGAAGCCAAGGGATGAGGTTTGACCCGGTCAACCCGGGCGCCCCCAGCGTCCCGGGCGCCCCGGTCAAAGCTTGATCCCGAGTTTTAAGGGATCAGAGCTGACCGAGACCGAGGCGGATCGGATGACATATGGGGGGGGCGCCCCCGATGTTCCGGGCGTCCCCAGGCCCTATAAAAAGACCCTCGAACCAAGGCTTCAACACAACACTTTCATTCAATGCTTCTACGCTCTTCTGCTTCTGCGCTCTGCTCCGGCAACCTCCCGACTCAAGATACAAGCGCCGACGACGTCCTACTGCTCCGGAAAAAGTAATCTACATCGGACGTCGGTAAAAAAAAGAGCTTATTTTCAGTACTGCACTTAAACTGTAATTCAATTTCTGTAACTATTTTTGAGCGATTATAGTATTGCCCGCAGTAAACGGTCAGTGACCGTGGGCCTTGGAGTAGGAGTCGACCTAGGCTCCGAACCAAGTAAAACCACCTGTGTCTGTGTGTTTTTAATTTTAATCTTCCGCTATGCATTCTCTTTTCAAATCCGAACGATTTCCGATATTCACCCCCCCCCCTCTATCGGTTCTCTCGATCCAACATTAATTAATATTAATCAAATTTTAAAAAATCATTTACCTTACGTTTTTACTGAAAAATGTTTATATATTAATCAAAGTTTTAACCAATCGGCTGAAATATTAAAAAATGTTTATATATTAATCAAGTTTTAACTGAAATATTTTTTTAGTTTTTACCTTTCGTTTTTAGCGCCGATTCCATAATATATTATTTTAAAATAAAAGTCTGAACAAGCATGTGCACGGACGTCTCGAAATTTGTTACTGAGAGAGAGAAAGAGAAAGACAGTAGTTAGAAGGAGGGGTATAAGAGGAAGTTCACATAAAGGCCTGCGCCCTTTGGTAAATTAGAAACCATGATACGGAATTGGTAATTTCCAATTCTTAGGTACGCCCTTTGGTAAATTGCCGTTTAAAGATAGATTAAGTATTTACTAACATAGAGGTGAAATTGAAGTCCTACAGTTGCTCTTTCTCTGACTGCCTGTCTACTGCATCTTTACTGCCTTCCTCTTCCTTCTGTTGCCTTCCTATTGACTTCTACTACCTTCTCTAGTTGGATCTCTACTGTCTTTCTATTGCATTCTTGATCCAACATTCTCTCTCTTCTCTTTTCACTCTAGACATCGATTTTGGCATTCGTGACACTCCTCACTACTGATTTTGTCTGGACAATTAAGTTTGATCAGTAAGTTAGTATTTAGTCACTAGTTACTATGGATTCAATCTTTTTATTACTTAACAACAGTATCGTATACTTACGGTCTGCACACACATCAAGTTTTTAGCATCATTACTGGGGATTGATTTAGATTGATATTAGCTGAATTTCAGACTGATTAGATTAGGCTATTTCTTTTCTTTTTATTTGTTTTTATTTTGCATTTGTTTGCATCTGCCTTACTCTGTTCCTTTTCTTCTTCTTTTTAAGGGATCATTCTAGTATATGCGTAGAGCCACAAGGGTAGGAGAATTATTGCCCTTCAACCCCAAAATTGATCGTACATATCATCAAACATTCAGATATCAACAAGATATGGTACATAACCAGAATTAGAACACCCTAACTTACACATGGCAAAGAACAATAGACCCCATGGGGATTATGCATCACCAAGCATGAGGGGTTTCAAATCAAGTATTGCTTCGGCCTACTATAGAGGGGAATAATTTTAAACTTAAGCCAGGTCTAATCCACATGGTTCAACAATCCCAGTTCAGTGCAGCCCCTTGAAGATCCAAATTTGCATTTGGTAAACTTTTTGAAATTTGTGGCACACTTAAGAAAAATGGAGTTTCTGTTGATGTGATTCGGCTTATGTTGTTCCTGTTCTCATTGAATGACAAAGCCAAGCTGTGTTTTCATCACTTCCTCAATAATGTATACCCATGTGGGATCAATGTGACTTGAGATTCTTGAGCAAATTCCATCCGCCAAGCAAGAGAGCTCATATGAGACATCTAATCACTATTTTATGCAAAAGGATGGGAAGTCTTTGTTTGAGTCCTGGGATCGGTACAAGAGTCTTTTTCAACAGTGCCCACACCATGATCTTGAGAGATGGTTGTTTATACACCCTTTAACAATGAGATTTCATATTTTGCGAAAGTATCTCTTGATTCAACCACCGGTGGATCCATAATGAACAAGATGCTCGAAGAGGTCAAGGAGATCATAGAAAGTGTGGTATTTAACCATCATCAATGAGCCAATGAGAGAAGCACTCCAATTCAAGCCCCAGGAATGCATCAATTAAATCAAGTGGATTTGATGGCAACCTGATTGGATGCTATGAGCAAATGGTTGGATACATTAAATATAAATTTTGCAAATGCCATCGTTTCTTCTTGCGAGATTTGTAGAAATTCTGGGCACAATGGAGAAAATTGTTCGGTGTTGGCATCCATGCAAGGTAGCCAAGTGGAGAATATTGATGCAATCAATAACTTTAATCAAAGACCAAACAACTCCTATGCAAATACCTACAACCCGGGATGGAGGAACCATCCAAATTTATCGTATCTCACCAATCAATGGCAATTCCAAAGTCAAGGGGACTATTAGCAACCTTCTGAATCTCAACCACAAAAATTATGATTGGAAAAGATGATGAGGTAATTTATTGTGACTCAATTTGAAGTTAATGAGAAATTTTGTCAGCAACACTCGATCACAAATCATGATAAAAGAGTTGAGGATGTGAGTTGATACAATGACAAATCACACAGATGTTAGAGACTCAAGTTGCTAAGTGGCAAATTCAGTGTCAAAGATCCCTGGGAAGTTCCCAGGCCAAATAGAAGTAAACCCAGTTGAGCATTGCAATGCAGTGAACCTAAAGAGTGGGAAGGTGTTGCAAGACTTAAAGGGAAAGATGATCGATGAATTAAAAAATCCTACTAAAGAAAATTGTTCCAGAAGGAGTCATCGGCGATGGCCAGTAACCGAGGTTCTGCTCACATGGAAGTGGTTGCGCCAAGGAGGGAACTTGTGACCCTGCGAAGTTAACACAAGCGTTAGTAGACACGCCGGCAAGGGTCCGGCTGAGTCCACTCTAACGCTCAAGTTAGTAGATTGTCCGAAGAGTAATGGTAGTGAGAAAGAAAGACAGTCTGTGAAAATGAGAGATTGTAACCCCCTTACCGGAGGGGTTGGTTTACCTTTTATACCGATGACGCCAGGATAGACGTGGCCCTCGATTTGTGCCACATCTCCGATACATAAGCCACGCCCCCCTCCTCTTTCGGTGGTTATGGGATATCCTTTGGAAACAGTCTGCAACGTTATCGGCTTCTGCCCGTTTCGAGATACAAGGGTCGTGAAGACCTTTCATGACGGGGGTGCTTATCCGTACCTCGAGGGAGGGGTCCATGTCTGAGGTCGGTTATTGCGGGGACTCCACCCCCCGAGGAGAGCTTGGGGTTTTCATGCGTCACAGCTCCCGATGTGTTCTCGAGACCTAACCTCCTGGGGGTGCTCCCGAGAAGGATCTTCAGCTGCTCTTCCCGGGCGCGTCGCCTTCAGGGATTCCCGAGACCCGGGCAGGAGGGTCGTCGTGCCCTACCATTGTTGTGTCGGGCAGCCTCTTCATCCTTCGTCCTGGCCAGGGCTCATTCAACCCTATCTTGCTCTCGAGACCCAATTTCTCGGGGCGAGCCCGAGGGGGTCTTCCGGCCGACTGTTCTAGGCGAATCTCCGAGGAAGATCCCTTGGCCCGAACAGGAGAGTCTTTCCGATTTGAAGTGTCTCGTCCTTCAGCTTCTTCATCTCACATGCCCGCCACGGGCTTATTCAACCCTATCACAAGTCCCTTCCTTCAAATCTGATCGAAGAAAATGCGGATGACTGATCGGACTATAGTGATGATGGAGAAGTTGGGCCCCGTCTTTTTCTCTTTTTTTTAAGTTTCGACCAGGCTTTCTGACATATCCTACGAGTCTCTCGACTCGGGCTAATTTTTTTAAATGTGTCTCTTACTTCTGCGAGCTTTACGGCAGCCAAGGTGACGCAATTGCCCAGCGCATGCAATGACGCCACATGTCTTTTTCCTCGCTTTGCAATGTACTACAGGCCATACGAAGCGATGGCGATTGAAGGCTAGCTGATCCCCTAGACAGCCTATTAATACCCTTGACATGCTGGCCCTTGATTGCTTTGGGGGAGGTGTCATATCCCTATAAAGGTGGGTGTAACGGCGCCCTGCGGCAACCTTACCCTAGCTGCCGTGAAGAGTTCTCCTCACTTACTTATCCTTCTCGTTAGCGTTCTTCCGACGGGAGTACTTTCTCCTTTGCTCTGTCCGTCCCTCATTCCTTCCCCCTGGATCCGATGGAGAAGATAAAGAAATCTTCAGACGCTGATGAATGCTCTTTGAGAGAATTGGGGTTTCATCCCGAGTGGTATGAGACCATCTCCTCCAAGGTTAAGTCGGATTCCCTCCAGGTTGCTTGTCAAAAATATGGCATTCCGATAGATTGGGAGGTAAGGGTCCCCATCGCATGTCAACTGCCGGTAACCACCGGTGAGGATTTTTACACCTTTTTCCTGGGGCAACTGGAACTAGGGCTTCGTTTCCCTGTCCACCCCTATTTCATGAATGTTGCCCATTATTTCCGCATCCCTCTCCAACAGCTAGCCCCGAATGCTTTCGCCCAGATGAGTGGGGCTCTTGTTCTCTTCAAACTTTTCGACATTCCTCTAACCCTCCAATTTTTCCATTTATTCTTCGTCCCTGTTGGATTTCACGGGGCATTTGGCTTCACTGCTCATGGTGGTCATAGATTTCTAGGGGGCCTTCTATCCTCTAACAAGGGGTGGAAGGAAAGATTTTTCTACATCCGGCTTCCCGAGCGTCCTTTCAGCGACATCCATTGGACGGAGAACTTGCCCCCTACCCTCGACCTGGGTGATTTTTAGCAGGACGCGGGATATCAGAGGAATAAGAGTATCTTGGCAGGGATGAAATTCCATAGGCTCCAGTTGGTGCAGTACGAGGAGCTCCTTTATCGAGCAGAGATTAGTCCGAAGACTACCCCCCTCAGCTTCAACCTACATGAGTTACTTTGCACCTGGTATAGTGCTCGGTTAATGCTTGCTGATGCCCTCCTGCCTTTTACCCTGCAGGCGACATCATGTTCCCTCTTGTGAAGAATAAGTTCCTAAAGTGGGACCAGGCTAATGAACAAGCACTGGTCCCCGGGTTAGTACCTTCGACCCCCACAGGAATCCCCTCCGAGGGTGGCGAAGGGGAGGGAGAGCTGTCAGCGGGCCCAGCAGTGCCGGAGGTCCCCCAGGGTGATGACATCTTGGCGTCGCCCCTGATCCTTAATGGGAGGCCACCAGCCAACATTCCGGAGGCTTCCCAGGAAAATGAGGCATCTTCTTCGTCTAACATGGCTTCTGATGTCCCTGTGCCTGGAAAGAAACGGCGAGAATGGCAGTCCCAACGGGATCGCCCCTTGAAAAGCTTGAAAAATGGCTTGCGCTCGGCCACCTCCGAGGATGCGACCTCCCAGTCTCCGATCGTCAGGACAGGATCCTCCTCCCCCGTCATTGTTATGTCTCCTCCTGTTACCGATGCCATAACCCCTATGGTCGACCTTCCTCATGGCAAGGAGGTGTCCACGGGGCTGCCCCGCTCCCACCAGAAGGCTCCCTCGGCGACGAAGAAAATGACCGACAGTTCTCAGTCTATCCGCATAGAGGGAGTCACTACAGAGGCGTCACCGAGCGCTTCAAGTTCAGAGGGAGATGTTCCCCACCCCTATGACATCCCTGGCCCGTCCGAGCCCCATGCTGAGGGGACTCCCATTCTATCGTGGTGGCTAGCCGGATCAGCCCACTACCTGGGCATGTTGCATCAATCCTTACTGGCGATAAATGTTAGTGATATGAGAGAAGTGTCCTAAGGCAATCGCCTTATGATTGTAAACATTTATTTTAATAAATGATAATTCACTATTTGAGTATACATGTTTGTGTATTTGATTGAGATCTTAAACTCATCTACTGAATGTCCGCAATGCAATTCACAGCATAAGAGAATTTGTGATGGGATCACAACTAGTGATTATCTCTAAATGTGCAATTGTGAAGTATTGAAAATATCCCTAGTCGAGGAATTGATAAATACGGACACTATCAATTCTGTTGAGACTAGCATGGGTTATTCTCTAATCAGCTGATTCTCACTGGCTGGTGACATTGGGATGTCCGGAGATGAACATGGATGCTAGTTAAGGGAACTAGTTCATTGGAGTGGCTAGCTGTAAAACTTCATATAGTAATCTATATAGATATGTCACTGAAGTTCTTACTGTGGCTTAAGTGCGATGGTCCTTTGACTTGCGGTGTTCAAGTCATCTTGGTCATGGAGACTTATACTTTAACATCTTAAGCAAGCATCTCCTAGGAGGTGTGGACTCAGGATGATTGGGTATAAGCCGAGGTGCCCGAAGATGTTTGAGCATCCTACAAAGGATTCACCACTCCTTGCGAGGAGATGTATACCCAGGCCTATCGTCGGATTGTTACTCAAAGCCTCTGGCCAGAGCATATCATGTTTAGAGTGCGAGTTTCTTAAATACATGAGAGTAATTAGAAATCCAAAGGACGAGAAAGACACTACTTGGGCTAGGTGTGACGTAGTCAGCCTAGTGGGGACTGACACAAATAGACCGTGTCCTGAACCAAGTGGGTATAAGATGGTGAAGGGAATGGGGCACGATTCATTAGAGCTGCTGAAGGGATTCAGAATTACTTCTGAGGTCAAACCGTTGATCTTTCGATTAATTGGGGGTCATGATGTACTACTAGGTGCCACTCATGATCGTTCTATAATTAGTTGATTATAGACGGCCAATATAAATCGAAAGTCTATTTAGTCACATGCACTACGAGTAATCCGAGGGATTTAAAACGAGTTAAAAATTGGATTTTCCAATCAAGAGAAATAAGTCGAACTGAGTTAATCAGAGGCGCAACGGAAACTTAAAATGGCTAAGTCTTTTGAAGGCTTATTGGGCGAATTAAATGAGTTTAATTCTCGATCGGTTCGGCTCGGTTTGGCCGACCAAAGAGGGTGCCAAACCCCTTGGGTTGGCCGGCCACAAGAAAGGGAAGAAACCAATTTAATTGGTTTAATTAATAAAATAAATCTAGCACGATTTGTTTTATAAATTATGGATAAATAAATTTGTGTAAAGAAATTTATATAAATAAATTTATAGAAATTTATTCTTTTATGGAAATTAAAAGTATCCATGGAATGGTTTATTTTAATTGTATAAAATCAATTATGAATTGATTTTTCTATAATAAGAAAGTTTATAAATTTCTTGTAAAATTTATTCCATAATAAAAGGAGAGATATAATTGTTTTATTATAAAGTTAGTTATAATAAAACTTGGTTTAAACGGAATAATTTATAAGAGAATTTATAGGATAAATTTGTTATGAAAATTCCGTTAAGAGAATTATTTTATTATAAAGTTAGTTATAATAAAACTTAGGTTAAACGGAATAATTCATAAGAAAATTTATAGGATAAATTTGTTATGAAAATTCCGTTAAGAAAGAGAATTGATTTTATTATAAAGTTAGTTATAATAAAATAGGCATAACGGAATAATTCATAAGAAACTTTATAAGATAAAATTCTTATGATAATTAATTCCGTTAAAGAGGAGACTTAGCAAGGGAGAAGCAACTATATAAGGAACCAAAGGCAAGCCTTTAATTCCCAATTTTGATAATTGAGTTATCAAAAGATTAGAAGCTCCCTCTCTCTCTTATTCTCTTCTCTTCTCTTCTCTCTTCCCCATTAGGGCCGGCGCCCCTTAATAGGATTAGGGCCGCCTCCCCTTCATCTCACCTAGGGCCGGCGCCCCTAGCACACCCTAGGGTGGTTGCCGTGAGCTATCAAGAAGAAGGAGAAGCCAACCAAGAAGAAGAAGAAGCGGATCACATCTTCTTCCTTCTCGGAATTCGATTCCGATTCTTGGTGGTTAGTTTCCTTTCTTTTCTCTTGACCTTCTAGTTGTGCCTTTAGAGAATCTAGTAGTTCTCGTCGGCACAAAACTCGTGGCTTTGCGAAGTCATCCCGAAGAGAACTCGGCGTGGACGCGAATAGAGGCGAAGCTTCCAAGGGACGCTACGGTTGGATCTCGTCCCTTACTTCGAGTTACGAGAGGTACTTAGTAAATTAGTTTACTTTTCTGCAAAGTTTTAATTTATGATTATGTCAACACATCATAAGGTTGCATGCTAGATACGTGGTTAAAATAATTTAGGAAATTATTTTATGCTAATTCTTCCGCTGCACGTAAAAATTTAAAATTTTACGAACCCGTATCCTTGTCGACATGCACCCGGTCCCAACAATAAATATCTCGCGCGCGCTCCTCACTTTATCTTGGCATCCTTTTACTGGCTATCTGTATTCACCCCACAAGTTGCTTCAACCGTGCAGGCACGAGCCGCTTGCTGCATGCCGGAGGGATTATTGAGGATCTCCTGCGGCGGGTGGCGGATGCTGAGGCAAAAACCGGCCGGGCTCGTGAGGCCGACCTCCTGCAGCTGGAGTTCAGCCGGGCCCTTCGAGAGAAAATTGATCATTACCTGTCCGCCTTAATAGCGGCCGAGGATACCCTGCATGGGTACAAACTCCGGGAACGCCTGGGGTCCGAGAGGAACCAGGCACTGGAAGAGGATTTGCGAAAATTATCGCAAGAGCGGGAGCAGCTCCCGGCTCGCACTGGGGAGCTATCTGATCAAGTCAATCTCCTGGAGTCTACTAAGAAGATCCTGGAGGACCGGGGCGCAGAACAGGAGCGCTTGATGGCTTTACGAGAACACGACTTGGAACTGTCGAGCTCTTACACAGCAGATCTCCAAGATCAAGTAATCCAAGATAATGCGCAAGCTGCTGCTGCTTCCTAGAAGCTTCACGAAGTACAAGAAGTTCAGGCGCGTCTGCTCCTAGAGGTGGAGGCACTGAAGCTTGCCAAGGCAGAAGCCGAAGCCAGGGTACAACAGCAACAGAGGGATCATGTACTTCAAGTATCCCAGATTAAGGCGGTATACAAGGCCAAATTTTTGGAGTCAGAGGAGTACGCCGAGCTGGTAGCTGCACAAGCATTTAAGAGCCTCAAACAGGGCTTCTATGGCGCCATCAAGCAGTTGGAGAAAGACCAGTTATTGAAACCTGGCTACGACTTGCATGTAATAACTATTCAGCGTGTCTGGGATGATCTTTCCCTCAAAGAGCGGGCTTTATAGGGTGCACCCCTATTGTGTGCATAGCCTCCCCCGATCCTCCCTTGGCTGATGTAGCCTATTCTTATTAAGCTCTCTTCTCCTAGGACAAATATTTGCTTGATTTGCCATTGAACTCCTTATTTTTGGCGTGATTTCCTATTTTCTTAAAATGTTCAGTTTCGGTCTAGGGGGACTGGAGCAGGCATGAGGCTTCTATCCGTTTTTGGCAAGGTATGTACAGTGTACCGCTCCGAGGCCAAGCCTGCACACTGAGAGGCTATAGGATTTAATCAACCCTTGGCCAGGCGTGCATAGCTCCGAGGCCAAGCCTACACATCGAGAGGCTGTAGGATTTAAACAGCTCTTGGTCGGGCGTGTACAGCTCCGAGGCCAAGCCTACACACTCAGAGGCTGTAGTATTTAATCAGCTCTTGGCCGGGCGTGTACAGCTTCGAGCCCAATCCTACACACCGAGAGGTTGTAGGATTTAATCAGCTCTTAGCCAGGCGTGTACAGCTCCGAGGCCAAGCCTACACACCGAGATGCTGTAGGATTTAATCATCTCTTGGCCGAGCGTGTACAGCTCCAAGGCCAAGCCTACACACCAAGAGGTTGTAGGATTTAATCAGCTCTTGGCCAGGTGTGTACAACTCCGAGGCCAAGCCTACACACCGAGAGGCTATAGGATTTAATCAGCTCTTGGCCAGGTGTGTACAACTCCGAGGCCAAGCCTACACACCGAGAGGCTGTAGGATTTAATCAGCTCTTGGCCGGGCGTGTACAGCTCCGAGGCCAAGCCTACACACCAAGAGGCTGTAAGAATTAATCAGCTCTTGGCCGGGTGTGTACAGCTCTAAGGCCAAGCCTACACACCGAGAGGCTGTAGGATATAATCAGCTCTTGGCCGAGCATATATAGCTCCTAGGACAAACCTACACACCGAGAGGCTGTAGGATTAAATCATCTCTTGGCCGGGCGTGTACAGCTCCATGGCCAATAATTTATGAGTTTCGGTCTTATTCAAATCAACATTTACAATCATGGGGTAAGTGGAGTTTGGTCCTAGAGATTCATATATAAGGTTCAGAGGATGTGGCGTTAGCTCAACATGAGGAACTTTCACATTTGCTTCTTTATCTTCTCTTGATTCAGAATTCACAAGATTCTCTTCCACCATGAATGAACCTGGATTTCTATCCATACCCTATGATAAGTTAAGATCTCCTTCCTATCCATATAGTTCTTCATTGATCTTTTCTTGAACAATTGTATGTAATACCTCCACTCTACAACAAGTATAGACTTCAGAAGGAAACCAAATAACCCTAGATAAATCAAATTCAATTTTCACTCCACATATCATTAATGAGAGTTGATGGTTCTTAACATCAATGAAGACACTGGTTGTGGCTAGAAATGGTCTCCCTAATATGAGGGGAATCTGCATGTCTTCTTTCACATCCAATATCATAAAATTATCCAACACCATGTACCCTCCAATCTTTAATAGTACATTCTCTATTATCCCCAAATGATGCTAGATTGATTGATCCACCAACTATAAGGATACATTTGTAAGTTTCATTTCATCTAGTCAAATTCCTCTATATAATGTGTGTGGCATGAGACTTACACTAGATCTCAAATCATAAATGGCTTTGTCAATATTGATGCTACCAATGGTATATGGTATTGAAAAGCTCTCAAGATCATTAATTTGAGAGGTAGCGATAATGTCTCATTACTTTGTTCCACCAATTTATCTTTTAGGGACAATTCATGTTTTAGGTGTTGGTGTAGAATGCACCCAAGTCGAACCTGTGTTTTGATAATGGCAACAGAGGTCAAAAGTTAAGTCTTACTCATTTTCTAACAAGTTAATCTAGTGTGCAGGAAAAGCCCTAGTGAAGGACTGCTAGGCACTGGCGAAGGAATGCCAGGGTGAAAAGCCCTAGCGAAGGACTGCTAGGCACCAGGCGAAGGACAACCTGGGATTGAAGCCCTAGCGAAGGAATGCTAGGCACCGAGCGAAGGGCAGCTCGGCATCCAAGACCTGACAAAGGACCGTCAGGCAAAAGTCCAACCAGAGGAACGGTTGGCGTCAGGTAAATTCTCCCGAGAGGAGTAAGTGAGGACGCGTTCCCCGTCGAGGGAACAGTAGGCGTCGGTTCGACCTAGGGCTCCATTTTGGAGACCAAAGTCAGAACCAAGACAGCTAATGCTGTATAAACTAACCATTTAATGTTGTTGGTGCAGAATGCACCTAAGTCAAACCTGTGTTTTGATAATGACAACATAGATCAAAAGTTAAGTCCTTCTTGTGTTCTAACAAGTTAATCAAGTGTGCAGTGAAAGCCCTAGCAAAGGACCGTTAGGCACTGGCGAAGGAATGCCAGAGTTAAAAGCCCTAGCGAAGGACTGCTAGGCACCAGGCGAAGGACAGTCTGGGACTAAAGCCCTAGCGAAGGACTGCTAGGCACCGGGCGAAGGGTAGCTCGGCATCCAAGCCCTGACAAAGGACTGTCAGGCAAAAGTCCAACCAAAGGAGCGGTTGGCAACAGGTAAATTCTCCCGAGAGGAGTAGGTGAGGACGCGTTCCCCGTCAAGGGAACAGTAGGCGTCGGTTCGACCTAGGGCTCCATTTTGGAGACCAAAGTCAGAACCAAGACAGCTAAGGCTGTATAAAATAAATATTTAATTGTGTTATTGTGTTTTGGACTAACCCTGGATGCAGGACCGAAGGAACGTGTGTCTGCAACTCAGAGAGCCTCAAAGGAGTGAGGCAGCAGCTGAGCAGGGCGCCCTGAGTGTCCAGAGCGCCCTCAAGGTGAACCAAAATCAAGCGAAGCAAAAAGGGCTTCAGCTGCTTACTGGGCAAGGCGCCCTCAGCAGCGAAGGCGCCCTCGTGAGCGAAGGCGCCCTCAGCAGCCAGGGCGTCTCCAGCCCAAGACTGCGAAGCTCCAGCCCTATCCAGCCAAGAAGACCGGGTCAACGAGGGCGCCCTCGGCGACCAGGGCACCCCAGAGGTCAAACTTCATCCCTATTTAGGTGGGATAAAGCTTGACCGAGCAAACTCCGGATCGGATGACACTTGGCAGGGCGCCCCCGACGTCCAGGGCGCCCTAGGGGCTATAAATAGCACCCCCTCGACCCCAAGCTAAACATCAACTTGATTCCAAAGCTTCCACGCTCTTCTACGCTCGTGCCTTGCTCCAGAAATGCCTCATCTCGAGCCTACGACGTCCCGCTGCCTCGAAAAAGAATCGACACACTCCGGACGTCGGTAACGAAGAGCTTAATAGTTTATTATTATTTGATTGCACTCTCTTTGTAATTGAAATCATTGTAACCTATTTGCGCGACTATAGAATTGCCCAAAGTAAACGGTCAACGACCGTGGGCCTTGGAGTAGGAGTCGACACAGGCTCCGAACCAAGTAAAAATCACTGTGTCTTTGTGCTGCGTCTCATATTTTTGTTTCCGCTGTGCACTTACTCTTAGTTTTCCGAAAAAGAGCGATTTCCGATATTCACCCCCCCCTCTATTGGCTTTTCACGATCCAACAAGTGGTATCAGAGCGGGGAAGTTCAAACCTGGTGCAACCACCAGTTTGAAATTTTTTTTTCGGATTTCTTTTTTTTAATTTTATCATTCTATTTTCTTTATCTTACGAATTTTCGATAAAAAAAATTTTCATTCATTTTTTTTTGCAAGGTTGGTGCAACACCCCTTGTCTTTAATTTATCCAGCACTGCTAATCCAAGACCAAGTCTTGGCAGATTTCTTTTTAGCTTTCTTTTTCAGTCTAAATGGCCATGCAAGAGGGATTCAGCACCGCAAGACCTCCACTCTTCAGTGGAGAAGACTTTTCCTACTGGAAAAGCAGCATGGAGGTCCACCTGAAAACTCAGGTGGATATGTGGATCATTATCCAGTCCGGTCTGGAGATCCCCCGAAACGCTAATGGACTTCCTCAAAACTACTCCGAATGGGACAACTCCCTTAAACGCAAGATAGAAGCCGACGCAAAAGCGACACAAACACTACAATGCGGGCTGACAAAGGAAGAGCTGAACCGCGTGGGCCCCTTCAACAGTGCAAAAGAGCTATGGACAAAACTGATCGAGCTGCACGAAGGGACTTCAGATACTCGGATCAGCAAGCGGGATCTGCTATTAAACAAATTATACACTATCAAGATGGCGGACAACGAATCAGCAGCCCAACTCCACGCACGGATCCAAGAGGTAATGAACGGTCTTCACTCAATAGGTCACAAGGTTGAAAACCGTGACCTAATAAGGTACACTCTAAACGCCTTTCCTAGAAACACCTTGTGGGCATCTATGGTAGATGCATACAAGGTCTCTAGAGATCTCTCTAAAATAAAACTAGATGAATTATTTTCTGAACTAGAACTGCACGAACAGACTAACACCAATTCGGTCGAAAAAGGTATCGCTTTCATTGCAGGTAAAAACTTGAAGACAACGAAGAAGAAAACTGAACTTGAACCCGAGTCTGACACAGACTCAGAAGATGAAGAAGGAGATCAAACTAAACTGGTCCGGCTCGCTCGAAGCTACTACAAGGAGCTGAAGAACCGAACCAACAAACGAAAAACCGACCGAAGAAAGGACGAACCAACTGAACCAGCAAACAAGCCCAATGTGACCTGCTACGAGTGCAAGAAAAAGGGCCACTACAAGTCAGAGTGTCCTAACCTAAAGGAGACGAAGAAGCCGAGAAAAAAAAAGGCGCTACAAGCAACCTGGGACGAGTCTTCCTCAGAAGAAGAAGAAGAGGCACCCCAGTCCAACCTCCTAGCTCTGACCGCCTCAGATAAAGTCGAGACAGAGTCAGAATCAGAACAAGAGGACGGTGAGCTGACCTTCACAGAGGACGGAGAAATTAAGGTAACTGGTTTTAATAGATTACAGTTAACTGAATTGATTTCTTTTCTTTCTCGTGATTTGGCAAAAGCCAAACTCCGGGTCGAATCCCTCCGACAGGAAGTAAAACTCCTGAAAGAGGGAGCTGACTCTAAACCCTTAACCGAAAAGGTTCAGGAAGGAACTTCTATTCAAGTTGAAAAACTTGAAAAGGAGAACTCCTCCCTGAAAACTCAGGTTAAGGAATTTAGAACAGCTTTAGAACGATTTACATCTGGTTCCAAGTGTCTTGACATGATCCTTGGAAAACAGAAATCAGTTCTAAATCGATCTGGACTTGGCTACCGAACCAAATCCCGACAAAGATCATATTTGTCTGTACTGAATCAGTCCAGAGGAAGAATTCAGGCATGGGTACCTAAACTATGCCTGAACCAACCTACTGGATCAAATCAGTATTGGATCCCCAAGGACAAGATTCACATCTTGCCTAACCATCACCGTGGCTTTAGTCCAGGGGGAGCCAAACTGAAAACTATTTTTATTATTAGATAAACTTGTTATTCTTGATTTAAATTGCTTGATTGATTGATTGTTTATTTTCTGCAATATACCATGCTTAGACTTAGGCTAGCTTAAGGACTGAACAAACTTAGCTGAAATTTGACAACATAGTATTGGGTGGAGGTGAGATGATAGTACGTTAGGGAAGCCAATTTGGCGGAACTATCCGAAGCTACCGATCCAAAATCCAAACTAGTTAGACCAGAAATTTTTCAAAAAATAATTTTGAAAATGAAATTTCATTAAAAGGCTTTGTCAAGAAAAGGGTGGATGATCCCATAAGGCTTCGGCCAAAGAAGGCCTAGTGCCTCGCCAAGACCTGGAAGCCAATTTTTGAAATTCAAATTCAAATTAATTTTTGTCAAATTCGAATCTGACACAAAATTTCAATTAAGTATAGACTTAAACATCTTTTCAAAAATTTCAAAATTAATTAATTAAGTTTTCAAAATTGAATTATCCTTCAAAATTAATCAAAATTTTCAAAATTTTCAAAACTATCAAAACCTGTCTCACAAAACCTATAAGGTTAACGTGATTGAAAACCCTAGATTTGGGTGAGACAGACTAGACAGTGAAACTTAATTTAAGCTATTCCTGATTCTAATTGGATCCAAATCAAGAAAATTCTTTATGCGTAGGAACATAAAGATTTGGACCAATGGATGTTGGATAGCGGTTGCTCCAGACACATGACTGGAGATAAATTGAAGTTCACCAAGCTCAAACTCAAAAACCTAGGCTCAGTGGCATTTGGCAATAATGCCACACTCAAGGTAATTGGGTCAGGTAACATTGAGCTTAAATCTGATTTCATTATTAAGAAAGTTCTATTGGTTGAAAACTTTAATTTTAACTTGCTTAGCATAAGTCAGTTATGTGATACTGGTTATAGAGTTACCTTCAACAGTTCCAACTGCCTAATTAGAAATGAACAAGACTCAGAAATCATACTTAAGGGCACTAGGAAAAATAATATATACACTATAAATCTTCCTATTATACCCAAATGTATGTTAACACAATTAGAACAATCAAACCTCTGGCATAGGAGATTAGGACATACCAATTTGAGAACTATCTCAAAAATTACCCAACTTGGCTTAATCAAAGGTATCCCCAACATCAAAAATAATGAAAACCTAATATGTGAATCATGCAATCAAGGTAAGCAAACCAAATCCAATCACAAACTAATTCAGTCTGATTTAACTCAAACCACACTTGAGCTCCTGCACCTTGACCTATTTGATTCACATGGAGCCAAGTCACTAAGCGGGAACCGATACTGCTTAGTAATAGTTGATGATTACTCTAGGTTTACCTGGGTTAGGTTCCTAAAAACCAAAGATGTAACCCTAAACCTATTCAATGAATTCTATAAACTAATTGAAAATCAAAATGACACTAAAATAAAAAGACTTAGGAGTGATCACGGGGGAGAATTTGAGAATCAACGATTCGAAGAATTCTGTAAAATAAATGGGTATTTACATGAATTTTCATGTCCTAGAACCCCCCAACAAAATGGGATAGTTGAGCGAAGGAATAGAACCTTACAAGGAGCCGCTAGGGCTATGCTCAACGAATTTAATCTAGCAAACCAATTTTGGGCAGAAGCAATTAGTACAGCCTGTTACATCCAAAATAGGGTATTAATTAACAAGCGACACAACAAAACCCCCTATGAATTATACTACCATAGACTACCAAATTTACATTACCTAAGGGTCTTTGGGTGCAAAGTCCATATCCTAAACACCAAAGACTATTTAGGAAAATTTCAATCCAAGTCAAACCCAGGCATTTTTTTAGGGTATTCAACCACAAGTAGAGCCTATAGAGTTTACAACAAACAAACTAAGAAAATTGAAGAAACAACCAACTTAATTTTTGATGAAGAAATCAATTCAAATTCTAATAATCCAGAACCAATTTCATCAAACTCTGACCAAGAAAATAATGAACAAACTATTGAACCATTAATTGAACCCCTAAATGAACTAACTATTGAACCAACCAATGAATCAACTGAACCAAGAATCGAACCAACAAATCAACCAGTTGAAACAAATAGTGAACCAAACCGACCAGCCGGACCTGAGGCAGAACCAAGCACTAGAAGAACAAAGAAACCCAGACTTAGTCACCCAACCGATCAAATTGTGGGTGATCCAACTCTAGGAGTCAGGACTAGGTCCTCCTATAGAAACCTCAGTCAAATAGCTATGATATCAAAAATAGAACCCAAAACTATAGATGAAGCCCTACCTGACCCTGATTGGATCATAGCTATGCAAGAAGAATTAGCCCAATTTGAGAGGAACCAAGTTTGGGAACTAGTGCCTAAACCTGAAGGTAAATCCATTATAGATATTAAATGGGTCTTTAGGAACAAACTAAATGATCAAGGAGAAATAGTCAGAAATAAAGCCCGCTTAGTAGCTAAGGGATTCAGCCAAGTAGAGGGACTAGACTATGATGAAACATATGCCCCAGTAGCTAGACTTGAGTCCATTAGAATGTTATTGGCCTTTGCATCCCATAAAGGATTCAAGTTATATCAAATGGATGTAAAGTCAGCCTTTTTAAATGGATTTATTAAAGAAGAAGTTTATGTAGGGCAACCCCCCGGGTTTGAGGACTTAGACAAACCTAACCACGTCTATAAACTAACTAAAGCCCTATATGGATTAAAACAAGCACCTAGGGCTTGGTATGAAAGACTATCAACTTACTTAACTACTAAAGAATTTAAATAAGGCCAAATTGACTCAACCTTATTCATTAAAACCCTAGGAAAAGATATATTTATTGCCCAAATTTACGTAGATGACATAATCTTTGGATCCACCAACACCAACTTTCTAAAAGAATTTGTCAAGATAATGGAAGATGAATTTGAAATGAGCTTAGTTGGTGAACTTACATTTTTCCTAGGACTACAAATCAAACAAACTAGGGATGGTAACTATGTTCATCAATTCAAATATGCTAAAGAATTAATAAAGAAATTTAAAATGGATAACTCTAAAACCATAAGTACCCCCATGGCCACTAATGTAAAAATAGATAGTAACCCTGATGGTAAACCAGTGGATCCTAAACTCTAGAGGAGTATGATAGGTAGCCTACTGTACCTTACAGCCAGCAGACCTGATATTCTTTTTGCTGTAGGGATGTGTGCTAGATACCAAACTTGTGCTAAGGAAACGCACTTAGCAGCCCTAAAAAGAATTTTAAGATATGTAAAGGGCACCCTAAATGTAGGGATTTGGTAACCTAGAACTTCAACTTTTGATTTAACAAGATACACAGATTCTGACTATGCAGGCTGTAAGTTAGATAGGAAGAGCACAAGTGGAAGCTGCCAACTGTTAGGTCAGAGTCTAGTTAGTTGGTGCAGCAGAAAACAACACTGTGTAGCTCTATCCACAACTGAAGCTGAGTATGTGGCATTAGGAGAATGTGTGGCTCAACTTTTATGGATGATGCACATACTCAAGGACTTTCAGCTCAACTACACCCAAACTCAAGTATTTATTGACAATATAAGTTCAATTAATTTAACTAAGAACCCAATTCAACACTCCAGAACCAAACATATAGAAGTCAAACATCATTTTGTAAGAGACCATGTAGCCAGGGGTGAAATAGTACTTAAGCATATTGACTCTAAATCCAACCTAGCTGATATATTCACAAAACCCTTACCTGAATCTGAGTTCAGTTCACTAAGAAGGCAGTTAGGATTGTGTTCAGTAGAATAGTTTAACTCAATGGTTTTTACTCTACTTGATTTCAAAAATAAGTTTACTAAAATTTTCTATTTTTGAAAAATTGTTTTATTTAAATTTCAAAATCAGCTTTATTTCAGAAATCAATTCTAAAATCTTCTCGACATAGTTTTATATTTATGTTAAAACTACCCCCTTCAAAACTAGGGATTTTTCGAAAATGGACTTAGCCTAGGCTTTAACCCTAGAACTGCATGCACCTATAGACTTAGAAGCCAGCATCACACAAGCACCTTAGGGTACTTATGATTGATAACCTAGAATGGGGTGAGATGCTTAGGTCTTTGCCTCAATTCAAGATGCTTTAAGTCAGTGCATCTGCAGTAATTGGGGCACTAAATACAACTTATACAGCAATCAAGTTAAGTGTCAAGTATAGAAAATCTAACTTGAACAAAAACACTTAACTTGACTAACCCTAGCAAAAACTACTGTTTATAACAGTTAGTAAGTAACTAATTGGGTTAGACAGGCCCCTACAGAGAGAATTGATTGATTTAGTATAAATTTAAGTATAGATTGATTCAGTACAGCAAAAATTTTACTTATTTCCTTATTTATGTTGTATTTAATTGTTTTGATATATGGCAAAGGGGGAGAGATAGGAAAGGAGAGAGTAAAATTTTCTTTTCAAAATTTTCTTAACTCTATCCTTTATTCAAAAAGTCTTTCTGAAAGATACTTAAGCTTTCAAAACTTCTACTTTCATAATTACTTAAGCCTTTTCGAAACTTTTACTTAAAGCTTTCAAAAATTTTGTAAAGAACTCTAGCTTCAAAATTTTTTTCAAATTTTGCAAAGAACTCTAGCTTCAAAATTTTTTTTCAAATTTTGCAAAGTACTCTAGCTTCAAATTTTTTTTTCAAATTTTGCAAAGTACTCTAGCTTCAAAATTTTTTTTAATTTTGCAAAGTACTCTAGCTTCAAAAATTTTTTCAAACTTTCAAATTTTGCAAAGTACTCTAGCCTTTCAAAAGGTTTCTACTTAAGCTTGTCTTTACTCTAAAGCTAAAGTTTTTCAAATTTATTAAGTACTAAAGTGTTTCAAAACCTACTAAGTATTTAAGCTTGTTATATACTACAGAGTATTTAAGCTAACATTTTGAGTACTGTAAAACTTAAGACTTTAAACTCAAATTATGCCTTAAACTCTACTATGTATTTTTAAGTTACCTAAACTTAAGTACAAGTAAAGTGTTTAAAACCCCACAAATTTTTGAAAAACATAGGGGGAGATTCCTTCCAGGGGGGGGAACAAAACTTAAAACTTTTTCATGTCTTGCTTAACTTTTTGAACTAGGGTTGCCATAAATCAAAAAGGGGAAGATTGTTGGTGCAGAATGCACCTAAGTCAAACCTGTGTTTTGATAATGGCAACATAGATCAAAAGTTAAGTCCTTCTTGTGTTCTAACAAGTTAATCAAGTGTGCAGTGAAAGCCCTAGCAAAGGACCGTTAGGCACTGGCGAAGGAATGCCAGAGTTAAAAGCCCTAGCGAAGGACTGCTAGGCACCAGGCGAAGGACAGTCTGGGACTAAAGCCCTAGCGAAGGACTGCTAGGCACCGGGCGAAGGGTAGCTCGGCATCCAAGCCCTGACAAAGGACTGTCAGGCAAAAGTCCAACCAAAGGAGCGGTTGGCAACAGGTAAATTCTCCCGAGAGGAGTAGGTGAGGACGCGTTCCCCGTTGAGGGAACAGTAGGCGTCGGTTCGACCTAGGGCTCCATTTTGGAGACCAAAGTCAGAACCAAGACAGCTAAGGCTGTATAAAATAAATATTTAATTGTGTTATTGTGTTTTGGACTAACCCTGGATGCAGGACCGAAGGAACGTGTGTCTGCAACTCAGAGAGCCTCAAAGGAGTGAGGCAGCAGCTGAGCAGGGCGCCCTGAGTGTCCAGGGCGCCCTCAAGGTGAACCAAAACCAAGCGAAGCAAAAAGGGCTTCAGCTGCTTACTGGGCAAGGAGCCCTCAGCAGCGAAGGCGCCCTCGTGAGCGAAGGCGCCCTCAGCAGCCAGGGCGCCTCCAGCCCAAGACTGCGAAGCTCCAGCCCTATCCAGCCGAGAAGACCGGGTCAACGAGGGCGCCCTCGGCGACCAGGGCACCCCAGAGGTCAAACTTCATCCCTATTTAGGTGGGATAAAGCTTGACCGAGCAAACTCCGGATCGGATGACACTTGGCAGGGCGCCCCCGACGTCCAGGGCGCCCTAGGGGCTATAAATAACACCCCCTCGACCTCAAGCTAAACATCAACTTGATTCCAAAGCTTCCACGCTCTTCTACGCTCGTGCCTTGCTCCAGAAACGCCTCACCTCGAGCCGACGATGTCCCGCTGCCCCGAAAAAGAATCGACACACTCCGGACGTCGGTAACGAAGAGTTTAATAGTTTATTATTATTTGATTGCACTCTCTTTGTAATTGAAATCATTGTAACCTATTTGCGCGACTATAGAATTGCCCAAAGTAAACGGTCAACGACCGTGGGCCTTGGAGTAGGAGTCGACACAGGCTCCGAACCAAGTAAAAATCACTGTGTCTTTGTGCTGCGTCTCGTATTTTTGTTTCCGCTGTGCACTTACTCTTAGTTTTCCGAAAAAGAGCGATTTCCGATATTCACCCCCCCCTCTATCGGCTTTTCACGATCCAACAGTGTTGTGTTTTTGGACTAACCTTGGATGCAGGACCGAAGGAACGAGTGTCTGCAGCTCAGAGAGCCTCAAAGGAGTGAGGCAACAGCTGACCAGGGCGCCCGAAGTGTCCCGGGCGCCCCCAAGGTGAACACAAAACACACAAGTAAAAAGCACGCTTCGACAGTACATGCTGCGGGCGCCCCCGTTGCTCCCAGGCGCCCCCTGCGCTGCGGGCGCCCCCAGGGCCAGCTACCGAAGCTCCCCTCGAAGCCAAGCAGATAATGCTTTGACCCGGTCAATCCGGGCGCCCCGAGCGCTCGGGGCGCCCCGAGCGCTCCGGGTGCCCCGAGCGCTCCGGGCGCCCCGAGCGCTCGGGGCGCCCCGAGCGCTCCGGGTGCCCCGAGCGCTCCGGGCGCCCCGAGCGCTCCGGGTGCCCCGAGCGCTCCGGGTGCCCCGAGCGCTCCGGGCGCCCCGAGCGCTCCGGGCGCCCCGGTCAAAGCGGATCCTAAAGATTAGGGGATCAAACGCTGACCGAGACTTTGACAGATCAAAGGACACGTGGGGGGCGCCCCCGACGTCCCGGGCGCCCCCAGGCCCTATATAAAGGGCCCTCGACCAAGGCTTCAAGGCATCAATTCTCTCAACGCCTCAAAGCTCTTCTGCTCTCGCGCCTTGCTCCGAAAACCCTCCAACTCGAGCCGACGACGTCCCGCTGCTCCGAAAAAGTTGATCTACTCCGGACGTCGGTAAAGAAGAGCGTTTTTATTTACTGCACTTATTTTTGTAAATCAAATATTGTAAATTGTTTGCGCCTATATAGAATTGCCCAAAGTAAACGGTCAACGACCGTGGGCCTTGGAGTAGGAGTCGACACAGGCTCCGAACCAAGTAAAACCTCCTGTGTTTGCGTTGTGTGTTTTTAACTTCCGCTGTGCAATTGCTCTTTACGTAAATCCGAAAGTTTTCCGATATTCACCCCCCCCCCTCTATCGGTTTTCTCGATCCAACAAGTGGTATCAGAGCGGGGAAGTTCAAACCTGGTGCAACCACCAGTTTGAAATTTTTTTCGGATCTTTATTCTCTATTTTTTCGAATTTTTTCGTTAAATATTTCGTTCGATTTTTTTTAAGCGAGGTTGGTGCAACACCTCTCTTTATTTAATTTATCCAGCACTACTAATCCAAGACCTAGTCTTGGAAAATTTGTTTTTCTGTTAGTTTTTCTGTTACAGATTAGATTGGCCATGCAAGAGAGATTTAGCACCGCCAGACCTCCACTTTTCAGTGGAGAAGACTTTTCTTACTGGAAAAGTCGCATGGAGGTCCACCTGAAAACTCAGGTGGACATGTGGATCATTATCCAGTCCGGTCTGGAGATCCCCAGAAACGCCAAAGGACTTCCTCAAAGCTACTCAGAATGGGACAACACCCTAAAGCGCAAGATAGAAGCCGACGCAAAAGCAACTCAGACTCTCCAATGCGGATTGACAAAAGAGGAGCTGAACCGGGTGGGCCCCTTCAGCAGTGCTAAGGAGCTTTGGGCAAAACTGATCGAGCTGCACGAAGGGACATCAGATACTCGAATCAGTAAAAGAGATCTGCTACTGAACAAATTGTACACCATCAAGATGACCGACAATGAAACAGCAGCCCAACTCCACGCACGAATCCAAGAGCTGATGAACGGTCTTCACACTATAGGTCACAAGGTCGAAAACCGTGACCTAATAAGGTATGCCTTAAACGCTTTCCCTAGAATCACCTTGTGGGCATCTATGGTAGATGCATACAAGGTCTCAAGGGATCTTTCTAAAATAAAGTTAGACGAATTATTTTCAGAATTAGAACTGCACGAACAAACTAACACCAATGTGGTCGAGAAAGGTATTGCTTTCGTTGCAGGTAAAACTGGAAGGACAACAAAGAAAAAGCCTGAACCTGAACCCGAGTCTAACTCAGACTCAGACTCAGAAGATGAAGAAGGAGATCAAACTAAGCTGGTCCGACTAGCCCGAAGCTACTACAAGGATCTGAAGAACCGAACCAACAAACGGAAAATCAGCCAAAGAAAGGACGAACCAGCTGAACCCGCAAACAAGCCCAACGTGACCTGCTAGAGTGCAAGAAAAAGGGCCACTACAAGTCAGAGTGTCCTAACCTAAAGGAAACTAAAAAAATGAGAAGAAAGAAAGCACTGCAAGCAACCTGGGACGAAGTTTCCTCAAAAGAAGAAGAAAAAGCACCCCAATCAAACCTACTAGCTCTGACCGCCTCAGATAAAGTCGAGACTGAGTCAGAATCAGAACAGGATGACGGCGAGCTGACCTTTACAGAAGACGGCGAAATTAAGGTAACTGGTTTTAATAGATGTCAATTAAGTGAATTAATTTCATTTCTTTCTCGAGATTTGGCAAAAGCCAAACTCCGAGTCGAACCCCTCCGACAGGAAGTAAAACTCCTGAAAGAGGGAGCTGACTCTAAACCCTTAACCGAGAAGGTTCAGGAAGGAACTCCTACTCAAGTTGAAAAACTTGAAAAGGAAAACTCCTCCCTGAAAACTCAGGTTAAGGATCTTAGATCAGCTTTAGAACGATTCACATCTGGTTCCAAGGGTCTTGACATGATCCTTGGAAAACAGAAATCAGTTCTAAATCGATCCGGACTGGGCTATAGAACCAAATCCCAGCAAAGATCTTACTTTGCTGTACTGAATCAGTCCAAAGGCAAAATTCAGGCATGGGTACCTAAGCTATACCTGAACAAACCAACTGGATCAAATCAGTATTGGATCCCCAAGGACAAGATTCACATCTTGCCTAACCATCACCGTGGCTTCAGTCCAGGGGGAGCCAAACTGAAAACAATATTCATTATTAGATAAGAATTTAATTCTTGATTGCAATTGCTTGACTGTTTGTTTATTTAAAGTTATGCAATTTACCATGCTTAGATTTAGGAATGGTTAGTATAAGGACTGAACAAAATTAGCTGAAACTTGACAACATAGTATTGGGTGGAGGTGAGATGATAGTACGTTAGGGAAGCCAATTTGGCGGAACTAGCCGAAGCTACCGATCCAAGACCCAAACTAGTTAGACCAGAAATTTTTCAAAGAATAATTTTGGAAATGAAATTTCATTAAAAGGCTTTGTCAAGGAAAGGGTGGATGATCCCATAAGGCTACGGCCAAAGAAGGCCTTGTGCCTCGCCAAGACCTGGAAGCCAATTTTTGAAATTCAAATTCAAATTATTTTTTGTCAAACTCGAATCTAACACAAATTTCAGTTATTTGTAGATTTAAATCAAGTTTTCAAAATTTAATTGTTTTCAAAATTAATTAAGTTTTCAAAATTTAATTAATTTTGAAAATTAATTTTAACTATCAAAACCTGTCTCACGAAACCTATAAGGCTAACGTGATTGAAAACCCTAGATTTGGGTGAGACAGACTAGTCAGTGAAAATCAATTTAAGCTATTCCTAACTCTAATTGGATCCAAATCAATAAAACGCTTTATGTGTAGGAACATAAAGATTTGGACCAATGGATGTTGGATAGCGGTTGCTCTAAACACATGACTGGAGACAAATTGAAGTTCACCAAACTCAAGCTCAAAAACCTAGGCTCAGTAGCATTTGGCAACAATGCTACACTCAAGGTAATTGGGTCAGGTAATATTGAGCTCAAATCTAACTTTATTATTAAAAAGGTTCTTTTGGTTGAAAACTTTAATTTTAACCTGCTTAGCATAAGTCAGTTATGTGATTCTGGTTATATAGTCACTTTCAACAATTCTGACTGCTTGATTAGAAATATACAAGACTCAGAAACCATGCTTAAGGGCACTAGGAAAAATAATGTATATATTATAAACCTTCCCCTAGTACCCAAATGTATGTTAACTCAGTTAGAACAATCAAACCTCTGGCATAGGAGACTAGGTCATACCAATTTGAGAACTATCTCAAAAGTCACCCAACTTGGCCTAATCAAAGGTATTCCAAAAATTAAAAATAATGAAAACCTAATATGTGAATCATGTAATCAAGGCAAACAAACCAAATCTAATCACAAATTAATTCAATCAGATCTAACTCAAACCACACTTGAGCTCCTGCACCTTGACCTACTTGATTCACATGGAGCCAAGTCACTAAGCGGGAACCGATACTGCTTAGTAATAGTCGATGATTACTCTAGGTTTACCTGGGTTAGGTTTCTAAAAACCAAAGATGAAGCCTTAAAACTATTTAATGATTTCTGTAAATTGATTGAAAATCAAAACGATACTAAAATTAAAAGACTTAGAAGTGACCACGGGGGAGAATTTGAGAATCAACGGTTTGAGGAATTCTGTAAGATTAATGGGTATTTACATGAATTTTCATGTCCTAGAACCCCCCAACAAAATGGGATAGTCGAAAGAAGAAATAGAACCTTACAAGAAGCAGCTAGAGCTATGCTCAACGAATTTAATCTAGCAAACCAATTTTGGGCAGAAGCGATTAGTACGGCTTGTTATATCCAAAATAGGATTTTGATTAACAAGCGACACAACAAAACCCCCTATGAATTGTACTACCATAGACTCCCAAACCTACACTACCTAAGGGTCTTTGGATGCAAAGTCCATATCCTAAACACCAAAGACCATTTAGGAAAATTTCAGTCCAAGTCAAACCCAGGTATCTTCCTAGGATACTCAACCACAAGTAGAGCCTATAGAATTTACAACAAACAAACTAAGAAAATTGAAGAAACAACAAACTTAATTTTTGATGAAGAAATCAACTCAACATCTAACAATCCAGATTTAACTTCATCAAACTCTGACCAAGAAAATAATGAACAAACTATTGAACCATTAATTGAATCCTTAAACGAACTAACCATTGAATCAATTAATGAGTCAACTGAACCAAGTATCGAACCAACAAATGAACCAGCCCAAAGAGTCGAATCAAATAGTGAACCAAACCGACCAGCCGGACCTGAGGCTGAACCAAGTTCTAGAAGAACCAAGAAACCCAGACTCAGTCACCCAACCGATCAAATTATGGGTGATCCAACTCAAGGAGTCAGGACTAGATCCTCCTATAGAAACCTTAGTCAAATAGCTATGATATCGAAAATTGAACCCAAGACTATAGATGAAGCCCTACCTGACCCTGATTGGATCATAGCTATGCAAGAAGAATTAGCCCAATTTGAGAGGAACCAAGTCTGGGAACTAGTACCTAAACCTGAAGGCAAATCCATCATAGATACTAAGTGGGTCTTTAGGAATAAGCTAAATGATCAAGGAGAAATAGTCAGAAATAAAGCCTGCTTAGTAGCCAAGGGATTCAGCCAAGTAGAGGGATTAGATTACGATGAAACATACGCCCCAGTAGCTAGACTTGAGTCCATAAGAATGTTGTTAGCATTTGCATCCCATAAAGGATTCAAATTAAATCAAATGGATGTAAAGTCAGCCTTTTTAAATGGATTCATTAAAGAAGAAGTTTATGTAGGACAACCCCCAGGGTTTGAGGACTTAGACAAACCTAACCATGTTTACAAACTAACCAAAGCATTATATGGGCTAAAACAAGCACCTAGGGCCTGATATGAACGGTTATCAACCTATTTAACTTCTAAAGAATTTAAACAAGGCCAAATTGACTCAACTTTATTTGTTAAAAACCTAGAAAAAGATATATTTATTGCCCAAATTTACGTAGATGACATAATCTTTGGATCCACCAACACCAACTTCCTAAAAGAATTTGTCAAGATAATGGAAGATGAATTTGAAATGAGCTTAGTGGGTGAGCTCACCTTTTTCCTAGGACTACAAATCAAACAAACTAGGGATGGTGACTACGTTCATCAATTCAAATATGCTAAAGAGTTAATAAAGAAATTTAAAATGGATAACTCTAAAAGCATAAGTACCCCCATGGCCACTAATATAAAAATAGATAGTGACCCTGATGTTAAACCAGTGGACCTTAAACTCTATAGGAGTATGATAGGTAGCCTACTGTACCTTACAGCCAGTAGACCTAATATTCTTTTTGCAGTAGGGATGTGTGCTAGATACCAAACCTGTACTAAGGAAACACACTTAGCAGCCCTAAAAATAATACTAAGATATGTAAAGGGCACCCTAAATGTAGGGATTTAGTATCCTAGGACCTAAACTTTTGATTTGACAGGATACTCAGATTCTGACTATGCTGGCTGTAAATTAGATAGAAAGAGCACAAGTGGAAGCTGCCAACTGTTAGGACAGAGTCTAGTTAGTTGGTGCAGCAGAAAATAACACTGTGTAGCTCTATCTACAACTGAAGCTGAGTATGTGGCCTTAGGAGAGTGTGTTGCTCAACTTTTATGGATGATGCACACACTTAAGGACTTCCAGCTTAACTACACCCAAACTCAAGTATTTATTGACAATATAAGTTCAATTAATTTAACTAAGAACCCAATCCAACACTCCAGAACCAAACATATAGAAGTCAAACATCATTTTGTAAGAGACCATGTAGCCAGGGGTGAAATAGTACTTAAGTATATTGACTCTAAATTCAACCTAGCTGATATATTCACAAAACCCTTACCTGAATCTGAGTTCAGCTCACTAAGAAGGGAGTTAGGATTGTGCTCAGTAGAATAGATAAATTCTTTTTGCTCTACTTGATTTAAAAGTTTTTTATATATAATTTGAAAAAAAAAATATTTTACTTAATTTCAAAATCAATTTTCATTTTTCAACTTAGTTTTATTTTTTTCAAAACTTCCCCCTTTTCAAAACTAGGGACTTTTTCAAAAATGGACTTAGCCTAGGCCCTAACCCTAGAACTGCATGCACCTATAGACTTAGAAGCCAGCATCTCACAAGCACCTTAGAGTACTTTTGATTGATAACCTAGAAAGGGTTGAGATGCTTAGGTCTTTGCCTTAATTCAAGATGCTTTAAGTCAGTGCATCTGCAGTAATTGGGGCACTAAATACAACTTACACAGCAATCAAGTTAAGTGTCAAGTTTAGAAAATCTAACTTGAACAGAAACACTTAACTTGACTAACACTAGCAAAAATTACTGTTTCTAACAGTTAGTAAGTAGCTAATTGGGTTAGACAGGTCCCTACAGAAAAAATTGACTGATTTAGTTTAAGTCTAATTATGAATTGGTTCAGTACAGCAAAACCTTACTTATTTCCTCTATGCAATCTTATTTCTGCTATATTTATCTGTTTTGATATATGGTAAAGGGGGAGAGATAGGAAAGGATAGAGAAAAATTAATTTTCTTCATTCAAAAAGTTTTCAAAAATAGGAAAGGATAGAGAAAAATTAATTTTCTTCATTCAAAAAGTTTTCAAAAATTAATTTTCTTTATTCAAAAAGTGTTCAAAAATTTTTTTTATCCTTTATTCAAAAATACTTAAACTTTTCAAAATTGACTAAAGTACTTAAGTTCTTAAAGCTTTCAAAATTCTTTAAGCTTTCAAAATTTTGCTAAGTACTCAAGCCTTTCAAAATATTCTTACTTAAGTTTGTTAAAAAAAAAAATTCTATAAGTACTTTAAAGCTTAAAGTTTTTTCAAAACTGTATAAGTACAATGTTACTAAGTACTACTTAGGCTTTTCAAAATTATTAAGTACTTAAAGTTTTTCAAATGTACTTTATTTATTCCAAACATACTAAAGTGGTTCAAAGTTTACTAAGTACTTAAGATTTTTAAATTCTACTAAATACTTAAGCTAACACTTTCAAAACTCATGAGTACCTTAAAACTTAAAGCTTCAAACTTTTTAAGTACTCTAAAATCATGTTTTAAACTCTCCTATGTACTTTTAACTTAAGTTATTAAAAGATTTCTAAGTACCTAAAACTTAAGTTTTTAAAGTACAAGTTTTTAAACCCCACAAATTTTTGAAAAATCTAGGGGGAGATTCCTTCCAGGGGGAGGGAACAAAATTTAACCTTTTTCATGCTTGCTTAAACTTAACTTCTTGAACTAGGGTTGCCATAAATCAAAAAGGGGGAGATTGTTGGTGCAGAATGCACCCAAGTCAAACCTGTGTTTTGATAATGGCAACAGAGGTCAAAAGTTAAGTCTTACTCGTTTTCTAACAAGTTAATCTAGTGTGCAGGAAAAGCCCTAGCGAAGGACTGCTAGGCACTGGCGAAGGAATGTCAGAATCAAAAGCCCTAGCGAAGGACTGCTAGGCACCAGGCGAAGGACAGCCTGGGATTGAAGCCCTAACGAAGGAATGCTAGGCACCGAGTGAAGGGCAGCTCGGCATCCAAGACCTGACAAAGGACCGTCAGGCAAAAGTCCAACCAGAGGAACGATTGGCGTCAGGTAAATTCTCCCGAGAGGAGTAGGTGAGGACGCGTTCCCCGTCGAGGGAACAGTAGGCGTCGGTTTGACCTAGGGCTCCATTTTGGAGACCAAAGTCAGAACCAAGACAGCTAATGCTGTATAAACTAACCATTTAATGTTGTGTTGTGTTTTTGGACTAACCCTGGATGCAGGACCGAAGGAACGAGTGTCTGCAGCTCAGAGAGCCTCAAAGGAGTGAGGCAACAGCTGAAACGGGTGCCCGGAGTGTCCCGGGCGCCCCCAAGGTGAACACAAAACACACAAGGAAAAAGCACGCTTCGACAGTACATGCTGCGGGCGCCCCCGTGCTCCCGGGCGCCCCCGTTGCTCCCAGGCGCCCCTGCGCTGCGGGCGCCCCCAGGGCCAGCTACCGAAGCTCCCCTCGAAGCCAAGCAGATAATGCTTTGACCCGGTCAATCCGGGCGCCCCAAGCGCTCCGGGCGCCCCGGTCAAAGCGGATCCCGAAGATAAGGGGATCAGACGCTGACCAAGACTTTGTCGGATCAAAGGACACGTGGGGGGCGCCCCCGACGTCCCGGGCACCCCCAGGCCCTATATAAAGGGCCCTCGACCAAGGCTTCAAGGCATCAATTCTCTCAACGCCTCAAAGCTCTTCTGCTCTCGCGCCTTGCTCCGGAAACCCTCCAACTCGAGCCGACGACGTCCCGCTGCTCCGAAAAAGTCGATCTACTCCGGACGTCGGTAAAGTAGAGCGTTTTTATTTACTGCACTTATTTTTGTAAATCAAATATTGTAAATTGTTTGCGCCTATATAGAATTGCCCAAAGTAAATGGTCAACGACCGTGGGCCTTGGAGTAGGAGTCGACACAGGCTCCGAACCAAGTAAAACCTCCTGTGTTTGCGTTGTGTGTTTTTAACTTTCGCTGTGCAATTGCTCTTTACGTAAATCCGAAAGTTTTCCGATATTCACCCCCCCCCCTCTATCGGTTTTCTCGATCCAACATTAGGAACTTTGAATAACTTGACAATTATACCGTCTTATTTTGTGAAATTATTTTAGTATGAAAACTCTTCCCAAATTCTTAGACCTCACTCTTCTTGCAATCTGACCTACCCAACATCATCTCGTGTGGAGTGTGATGTTGATTTAAGCAGTCTAACGGATGCTCTATCCCCTTGGAAACTATTCTCCCAACTCTTTGCTTTCCCACATTGATGTCATGGTTCATAACCTCAACATTTGTCTTTATTTGTTCTAAATCTCTTTCTGGGTTCATCTTGTGCATGACTACATATTGTGCGACAACCTCAATATCTTTCTTGCCTCCGTAGGAGGGACTTCCTCTTATATATCCCCCTCCCCAAGCATAGATTTGATGTGACTTCCTCAATAAGTCAATAAGTGAAAAAGCTTCCTCCACAGTCTTTGTCATCAAAGAACTGTTGGAGCAATTGGCTCTAAGATGGTTCGGAGTGACCATAGGTTTTGATGTTTGGGCAAAGGGTTTAAGTTAGGTTTTTCCTTGTATTTGATATACGTATGTTGAGTGTGCAGGTTGTACAGGTTACACATATGGACTTGACTGGACGGCCTCAGTACGGTGAAGGATGGCATGGAGGCCAGCTGGAGGTTGGCGTGCGCATCTGAGGGACCATGGAGTGCAGGGACGATGAGCTGATGGGCACAGACTTCGAGGCATACGTGAAGGGTGGCATGGAGGCAAGCTGGAGGCTTGCGTGCGCATCCGAGGGACGAGGGCCGAAGATGAAGAGGGCGCGAAGGCAATAGTCGAGGCTGCGGATGAGGAGTCAGTTGAGTCGTGAGGATCGAGTGTTGTGTGAATGTACTCGGGAAGGGATTCAGCTGGGGACCAGTCGACTGCTCTGGGGGCAGTCGACTGGTAGGTGGCTGGTGAGCTGGCAAATTCGAACGTTGAGAGTGTCAACGGTCGAATTTGGCTGGCACCAGTCGACTGCCCTAGGTGCAGTCGACTGGTAGCGAGAAATCAACCTCGAGTCCTATTTAAAGAGGACTTCGTGGTGGCTGAGTTTCTTGACGAAACTTGCTTGGATAGGGCAAGTTAGTAGTCTTGTGTGCTCAGGAAAGTGTTTGGTGATTGTGAAGAGGTTTCTCCACCCACAAGGAGCAACACGTTCTAGCCGGAGGTTATCCGGGGTTTGATCCACCGACGGATTGTTGAATTAGTCACCCGACCGGGGTGGATACCAACTAAAATCGGTTTGTTAGCAGTGTTTTCATTGTTGTTAGTTTTATTATCTTGTATTTCCGCTGTGTAAACTAACAACATAGGTTGAAAGAATCGAAGAAACGCTATTCACCCCCCCCCTCTAGCGTACGGAACGATCCTTACAAGAACCTCCTGCCACCAAATCCAATGAAAACCTAGCTTCTTTAAAGATTCTCATATAAAATAAATGAATTATGAACCACTCTTCCAGACCGTGATGAGGGCACTATAACAGTAATCCTTTGAGCCTTTCCCAAGTTGTAAATAATGATTCTCCTTGTGCTTGTTGGATGTTTGTGATCTGGCTTCTCAATTTTATCGTTTTAGTTGGTGGGAAAGATTTTAAGAAAGTACTTCTCTATTTGTTCCCAAGTCGTGATACTTCCTGGTGGGAATGACTAGAACCAATCACTAGTCTTGCTTGTTAGGGAGAAACAGAATCCCATTAATTTGATTGCATCATCAGAAATAATATCCAGCTTTACTATATTATAACATGTTAGATAATGATTCAAATGTCGATATGGATCTTCCAAAAGTATGCCTCCAAATTACTATTGCTGCATGATAAGAATTAGCCTTGAGTTAAATTCAAAATCTATAGCTTCAATCAAGATCCTCACAATGCAAGATCTCAAAGCCTGAGATAGGAGTATGGAAAAATCCTTGAGAAGTTTAGGCTGCGTTTGGTATGTTTGTTTTCCATTTTCATTGTCTGTAGAAAATGTGATTTTCTGGAAAACGTGTTTGTTTTGCATTTTTCAACCTTGTTTTCCAGAAAAAGATATAACGTTTTCTGGAAAATTAGAGAATGAAATAAAGTCATTTTTCAGAAAATGAGAAAATGTGATTTTCTGAAAAATAAAAATAGAAAATGGAGCAAATCAAACGCCCTCTTAGTATTGTCAACCACTCTCATTGCTTCCACTTAATCACCAACACATTTCAAACCCAATTCGATTTTCCCTGAAAAAAACAAGAGACAAAGTTAAGACAGATGTAAACAAATGCAAAAATAAAAACTATGAAAAAAAATCATTTAATCTAATCAATTTAAAATTCAGCTAATATAAAAAATATTAGTCCCTGGTAATAGCCCTAAAAACTTGATGTGTATAAATCCACAAGTGTATAGAGACATCATCAAGTAATAAATATATTGAACCCACAAGGACCAATGATCAAGAACTATCTTACTAATCAAATTTAATTGTCTAGACCAATCACTAGGGTAGAGTATCAAGAATGAGAAAATCAAAGGACTTGGGTGAAGAGAGAAGAGAGAGAAGGTTGGATCAAGAAGATAGTAGAAAGACCGAGTGAATTAGGAGAAATCAATTGGTGAAGGTAATTTTAGGATTTTGGTTCTGTCCCTATGCTAGTAAACACTCGATCTATGTTTAATTTCCTATTCTCAATGGTGATTCATGTTGGTGGATTATCTTATATGCCCAATGTAAACTTTTGAAACTACATTAGTGTATAAATTCCAATTCTTCGCCTACTTTTGGAGTAGTTGAAATTAGGGATTTCTTTTCTAAGGGGACCCTATCACAAGATCCCACAACCCCGAATTAACCTTTCTTCTACTTTGTGATGATAAATTGGGATTGATCCTTTAAGATCTATGACAACCTTGGATTTCTCGCAGCATACCGATATACTCTCATAGTCGACTCTCCGCATCTTGAATTTCTATGGGTCAAAGATCAAGTTCTCCATTCGATTCATCCTTGGATCGTCATTGGATACGAATCTTATACTTTTGGCATTGAGTTCGTGTTTCTTGGTAGATCTCAACCACAATTCATCATATCATTGAAATAGTAAGATCAAACAATTATAGATCAATTTAAGAGTATTTACATCACAAAAAGCTAATCTCTAATCCTAGAATTAAGAGTCTACTTCATAAAAATGGAGTTACAATCAGAGATCATGTTCAGATAGCAACAATTCAAACACAAGTTTAGAAATTCATAAAATGAGAAGAAAATCATAGGTTTGTCTCAAGATTGCTCCTCTAGATACTCCCAATCTCTCCTCTAAGTGTCGATGGCGTTGAATAAACCCTAGATCACCCCTTGAAGCTTTCTTGGGGCACTTGGACGGTCCCAGGTCGAGATCTCTCTTTGAAGAGGGTGTGATCAGTCTTTTATAGGCAAAGGAGCGGATGCTCGACATGGGCCATGTAGGGTGACACAGGTGCCTGTGTCGAATGGCACGGGTGCTCGTGTTGGGCGGCACGGGTGCATGTGTCGGGTACGATGGCTGCAAAAATGGGGCAACACCCATGGCCTGTTCGACTGAAGAGGCATGGCTCATGCCGGTTGGCACAGGCTCTCTGATCTGGTCTGCCGTGTGGAACACAACCCGTTTCGACTGGCACAGGCACTCGTGGCAGGGTTGTTGAATGGAACACAGTCTGTGTCGGCAGGCACGGGCTCTCCGTTATGGATCGTCGAAAAGAACATAGCCCATGTCACCTAGAACGGACACCTGTGATAGACTTGGGAGCTTCCAACCTTGATCTTCAATCTCCATTTTCACTCCTTTTCGCATCCTACAATAAAAAATATACGAGAGCAATTTTCGAAATATGAAAGTATCAAAACGAAAAATAAAGATATAATATCGTGAAATATATGTATATTATAGAACGTATTAAAACTCTATCTAAAATATGCCAATCATTTATCCTCATGGTTGGTCAAAAACTTTTATGGAGCGCCGGATCAATCCTATCCAAAATTAATTAATTTGAAAAGTTGGATATATAAACAAATAGAAATTAAAATCAAATTAAATTAATTAGTCAGATTAAATTTACTAAAATCAGACTTCATAAGATTATACTTAATTAAACAAAGATGAATAGTAACAATTAAATCTGAAGTGACAAGTTTCATCTGATAAAAATTTTCTATTATATGTCAGCATAAATCAAAAATTATTTGTGATGCATCTCCAAAAATTTAACTTCTCATAATTGCACATAATATTTTTTATTATCTGTCAGAATAAATCATAAAATATTTGTGATGGACATCCACAAATTTACTTTCCATAATTACACATCACATTTGAAAAAAAAAAAAAAAAATCTAAGAGCTGCAAGAGGACAAACTTAACGTCCTCCGACCCCATTGTAATCAATAGGGCAAACTTAATTAAAACAAATCCGTAGGTCACGTGGAAGATATATATTTGGCAATTGGCTTGCTCTCTGTCTAGCCACAAAATCTAGGAGATATCTGTGCAGCCAGCAGCCGCAAGCTGCGTTATGTATGCCCTTTCCTAGTTCCAATTTGAATCTAGCGACTGTGCTCATGAACAGAAAACGGAAATGGTACTGACGAATTGCCAAGTCCCTGCTCTGCCGGAATCTTCACTGCTGTCTTCTAAAACTTCCAAATTCACCTGCAAAGCCATAATCGATACTGGTAAGTATCGTTCTAGCTCGCGTACCTTATCCAAAAACAAAAGCCTGACGGAAGCATCCAAGTGTGGAAGTTTGGAGTTGGAGAGCAGAGCTCTAACGCATGATTCGTTCCATGCTGACGCTTTAGAAACCTTCAAGAAGATGTTGCACGGGGGAGTTCAACCGACACCGCTGACTTTTAGCAGCTTGTTGAGGTCCTGTGCTGATGCAGGATCTCTCTGCATGGGGCGACAAATCCATAGCCAGATCATTGTCCATGGATTTTCTTCAAACACTATCTTAGAATCTGCACTAATTGATGTTTATACAAGATGTGGAGAAGTAGGAAATGGAAGGCAAATCTTTGAAACAATGGGAAGGAAAAATGCGATCACTTGGAATTCTATGATCAGGGGATACTCCCAGATTGGGAACCACGAGCAGGCCTTGAAGCTGTTCGGGCAAATGCGAAGAGACGGCCTTGCTCCGGATAGTTTTACATTCCCTGCTTTACTCGCCGGAGCTACTTCTGGAAGCGAACTACTTGGAGAATTCACAGGCGTACATGCATATGCCATCAAGGTGGGATTGGAGAGAGATTGTTTTGTTGGTTCTTCTCTGATCGCCATGTATTCGACGAATGGCTTCTTTCAGGATGCAAGACAAGCATTTGACAGTGTCAGCTCCAAGGACGTTGGTGTCTGGTCTTCGATTATCTCGGCAAACATTAAGGCGCAAAGGGCAAACGAGGCCCTGGATTTGTTCACCGAGATGCTGAACTTGAATTTCCAACCGAACCAATTCATCTTCTCGAGCTCGCTAACAGCTTGCGGCCAGCTGTCGATCCTGGAAACCGGGAAACAGGTTCATGCCCGCAGCTTGAAGAGTCACGATGCCATGGATACGGCGACGCAGAATTCCCTCATCTCCATGTACTCAAATTGCGGGTGCATCCAAGAAGCAAGGAGAGTCTTCAACTCGTTAGAGAACCGGCGCAATGTAATTTCATTCAATTCCATGATCTCTGCTTCCGCGCAGCATGGATATCCAAAGGAAGCCGCAGAACTTTTCGAGCAGTTGCAGCAAGTCGGACTGAGGCCCGACGGCGTCACCATGCTAAACCTCCTCTCCGCCTTCAATCACGCGGGTCTCGTTCGCGAAGGCGCGTCGTTGTTCAGTGCCATGGTGGAAGGGGCAAATGATCAAGTAGGATACCGGCATTACGCCTGCATGGTGGACATGCTGTCGCGGGCTGGAAAGATCGACGAAGCTTTGAGGTTTATCATCAGAGACATGCCTTTCGAACCAGACACCCCTCTTTGGAGAATCGTGCTCGGAGCTTGCAGTAAACACCGAAACCTGCAAGTGGCGAAGCAGGTGGCCAGGTTGCTGCTGGGAAGGGAACCAGAGGAAGCTGCAAATTATGTACTCCTCGCCAATGCTTACGCGCGATCTGGTAGATGGCGACAAGCCGAAAAGGTGAGGCATTTGATGAAAGGTAAAGGCATAGAAAAGGAAGCAGGTTTCAGTTGGATTGAGATTGACAAAGCGACTCATACGTTCGGAGTAGAAGATCGGTCGCATCCATTGTCAGCCAAGATATACCAAAAGTTACAAGAACTGATCAGTGGCATCGAGGCAGTGGGTTACGTGCCAGATATCAGCTTCACGCTTCATGATTTGGATGGAGCTGGAAGAAGACAATCTCTCTACTACCATAGCGAGAAGCTGGCCTTTGCTTTCGGGGATCTGTCGGCTGATCGAGGGGTTAAGCTTCGGATCATGAAGAATCTTCGAGTGTGTGGAGATTGCCATAATGCTTACAAGCTCTTCTCTTTGATCACCGACAGAGAGATTGTATTGAGGGACAAGTACAGGTTTCACCACTTCAGTCAAGGGGCGTGTTCCTGCGGTGACTACTGGTGACAATTTTAGCTTTTTTTCTTCTTCTAAAGAACAGCAAAAGAGAGAATGATCGATCGGATCATCGATACGTACAGCACTGGTTTATTCTTGGTTGAACTAAAATTGAGACTTGTCCTTTTACGTAGGACTCCTCTCAATTATGGATGCTTTAGCCCGATATTACTTGGTTGAAAAACTTATTCTCTAGTAGAATTTATCTAATAAATTGGAATTTACATATCTAGTTTATTGTTGATGACAGATTCATATCTTAAAAGCTTTACATGTAATCCCAAAGAATAGATTCCATCACTCCAAACACAGCAACTAGAATCAGTTCAAAATCGAATTGACTAAACTGGTCCAACTTTATTATTAAAATCAAATAAATCAAATCGATATAAAATTCATTAATTTGTGTGATTATCAAATTAACTAAATTTTTTTATCAATCGACTCATACTACATATCAATAGATTGATCCATCAATCGTCGATTTAGAGTCAAGTGGCGATTTAGAATTTTTTTTTAAACATCGATGATTCACATATATCAATTGACTCCTACAACATAGCATCCCATTGATATTAGTTGAATTTAATTAATTCTAAATTTTTAAAATCGAGATGGAAGATATTGAAATTGTAAAAAACTTACAAGAATTTTTTTGGAATTTGGATTCACAAATGCACAAGATAAAGCACCACACATAAAAGATCCACTCTTGTATTCACCATCACAAGATATGTTATAAGGAGAGTATTATAAAGAAAAATGAAACTTCTCTTGCAAAAGGGAAAGATTGTCCCTCTTGTATGAGAATAAGAAAAGTAGAGAAAAAGAACTTTGCAAGCTTTCTTCGAGAAGAGGAAATAAGAATTTCTTGATCATTTCCAAGAGGGATAAGAGTCTCATTTTATAAGAGGTAGAATGGTTAATTAGTCAATATCAACCAACCCAATAATAGTTGCATTACTGCTAATTAATGGCAAGTAAATCAACTAATTAATGGTCGAGTTGACAACCAATTAATGGTTGAAAACTAGCCAAATAGGAGTTGATTTTACAACCAAACAACGGTCGGTTGACTAGCCAAATAAAGATAGATTTCTAGATGGATAAAAGTTGATTTCAAGTTGAATTATGTTTCTTATTTTCAAAACTACCCCTCAAGTTTGATGAATATATAATATCTATGAAACCCAACTTGATGAGGATATTCTATATATGATTAACTATAGTTCCCTTAGTGGAGATTCAACAAGCTGCTCATGCTTTTGCACATAAAGAGTAACTATGATTTTTGTCTTCTATCTTTTGATGTACAAAGTGACAATCGACTCCAATGTGTTTGATTTTCTCATGAAAGATCGGATTCGAAACAATGTGGATGACTAATTGGTTGTCACAATATAGTTTGATAGGAGTTGTGAACATAAATCCTAACTCTTCGACTAAACCCTTCAACCAGACTATTTCACTGGCTGCAGTTGCTATGGCCCTATATTTTGCCTCTGTGCTTGATCTAGATACCACTGATTGCTCATTGCTTTTCTAGGATATTAGATTTTCTACAACTAGCATGCAATATTCGGTAGTCAATTTTGTATCTTAAGTGTCACTAGCCAATATGTATTACAATAACCCATAATATTTGAGCTTTTGTTGTTCTTCATGCAAATTTCTCTTCTTAGAGATCCCTTAAGATATCTGTGGATTTTTTCAATTACTTTTCAGTGACTTATCTTAGGTGTGCGTATATGTTGGCTGATTTGGCTAACCACATATGCAATATCTGGCTTGGTAATAGTCAGATAGATGAATCTATAAACTAACCTCCAATACCTTTGTATATCAATGAAGGGTTCTTCCTTATTCTTCTCTTCATCATACGTAGAGAATGAACTATTAGCTAGCTTTGCTCCTAGCTTACCTATCTCCTGCAAAAGGTCAAGAGTATATTTTCTCTGAAATAGAACTAGCCCTTTAGAGAGTAAGCTAATTATATACTTAAAAAATACTTTAATTTTTCTAAATCTTTAAATTCAAATTTAGATATTAAGAAATTTCTAGCTTCATTAGTGTGATTCATGCTACTTCCAATAATAGTTATGTCATCTACGTATATAAGTACAATAGTGAGTATCCCTATCATAAGTTTTAACAAAAAGAGAAGAGTCACTAATACTTTTTTTTTGAAATTGAGACTAATAAATGCATGACTTAAGTTTGCATACCAAGCTTGAGGAAATTGTTTCAGCGCATAGATAGTCTTTCTTAGTCAACAAACCTTTCCTTTCTCTCTTGGATGGAGCCCTAGAGGTAATTGCATATATACTTCTTCTTCCATCTCCCCTAAGAAAAGAATTTTTGACATCCATGTGATACATTGGCCATCTTTTGTTGGTGACCAATGATAAAAGGACCCTTACAATGTTCATCATGGCCACGAAAACAAATGTTTCAATATAATCAACACCATAAGTTTAAGTGTTCCTTTGGCCACTAGTCAAGCTTGAAAGTGATCTATTGAATCATCACTCTTATGCTTGATTTTGTAGATCCTTTTATACCCTACTGCCTTCTTACCCTCATGTAAGGTTGTAATTTCCCAAGTCTTGTTTTTTATAAGAGCATCTAACTCTTCTTGCATTGCCTTTTTTCAATTCTGGATGTTCATTGGCCTCATTAAAGTTGTTGGGTTCCTGTAATTGATCAAAATCACTCAAGAATACTCGATGACTTAAAGAAGTATGATTAGTAGTATAATAATTAGCAATTGGATGAGATTTAACCTTAAAGTTATGATAATCTACCCATTTAGATAGAGAGAATCTTTGCCTTGTGGATCTTTTGAGGGAAGGTAGAGAGATGTTGAACCACTAGTTTCATTGTTGACCTCCCCATTGATCAGTTTTTGTTTCAGTTTTTGAAAGGTTGGGTTCATCATATTCTCTTTGTTCAAGAGTATTGTGTCCTCCTTTCTTAGAGTCCATAGTGTTTTCATTGTCACTTGACATGCAAAGTAAAACTCATTCTGTACAAATATCACATCTATCGATGTGTATATCTTATTAGTAACATGTAAGGCATATATATATATGTAGGATCGAAGAAGCACTACAGGATGGTGAATAGTGTGTTTCACACTTTTACGATTTTTGAAAAGTACGCAACGGACATAACAAAAAGATAAGCACAAAGTTAACACAATTTTTTTTGTACGTGGTTCACAGCACAACAGTTGCTAGTTCATAATCTTCTTCTTCGAACAGCAATTCAAAGATGAAGACTCATCTTTTACAATAGATAAGGATCGATAACACTTTTACCATCCTTAGATAGCAAAGCACGAAAAGCCAAAAGTAGTACAAAGAAAATACAATTATACAGACACCAAGTAAAGATCTGAAGTAGAGCATCAATGTCGAAGCAGTGCTTTCGACGTTGTAGTAGAATTTTTGAGCAGCACGAAGAATGTTTGAGATTGGAAAAGTGATGTCTGAGCTGCTGGTCGAAGGCTTGTTTTATAGGTCATTCCAACGCCTAGATCAGCTCCAGGCACCTCCACTGAGGCCAATTAGATCGACCTACATCGTTGAGTTATCCAACTTCGAGCGTTTGGACCACCTTGGAGCACCTGGACTGCTAACGTAGCTATACTTGGGCGAAGATCTATCTGAGTCGCCTTTATCCCTTTTTGGGCGTTTGGATCCGTTCCAAATTCTTAAAAGTTGGCATGCTCCAACCAATCAGAGTCTTCCATCTCAAATGCACACGTGGTTGAGTTTGAGCCATTTCGGGCACCTAGATTCATCTGATCAACTAGACCTCCATGCGCTTGGATCCCTTCTTGGTGCCTAGAATCCCTTGACTCTGGCCACCTCCCTGCATCACAGAGTCAGTACAATAGGCATAATATAAAAGAAGAAATAATTTGATAGGCTAGGAACTGTCCAGTCTTGACTTTTGGATTTCAAGTAAAACCCTAGGTCCCTATAGCTCCCTTCAAGGGAATGCATCCTCACTTATTTCTCTTAGAAGAAGTTAGTTGACTTGCCAAATATTTGGTCCTCCAAACCTGTTTGAATTTCCTACTCAACATACAATCCTCTAACTCCCAAGACTTCCTCTCGATGTTCAGTCTTCAAGGTCCGTCGAACTACTAAACATCTGGTCCTATAGACTCGTATAAACTTTCCACCTGGAATACTCTATCTGCCAAGTCTTCTTGCCCAGCCCCATCGATAAAGACTTCCTTGCTCAGTCCCACCACAGAAGAATTCCTTGCCTAGCATCATCTAGGACTTTCTGGTTGAGTTTCTTGCACACTTAGTCAACCTTGTTAGATCATAACACAACTTAACTTTGAACATTGTAAATATCAAAACACAGGTTCAAACATTTGATGCTCCTTGCTGTTAGGACCAGTAGAGCTAGGAAGGGGGGTGAATAGCTCACTTTGATTCTTCTTTGCAGTAGATACTTGAAACTGAAAACACCACCCAATGCTAAACCTTGATTTATTTGGTCTCTACCTCCTTGAGGTGACTAATCTAAGGGTCTACACTAACAATCACCTATCCTTCTCAGAACAACACCGAAGGTGGAGAAATCTTTTTACAACAAGCTTTTAAACCCCTCAAAGAAAGATAGCAACATGGAGAAGAAGAAGAAAAGATTACAAGTTTTGGATTGGATCTCCTTCTCTTGATTGTTTGAAGATGATGATGAGAGGTTGGGCACTAAGTTGTGCAGATGAATCGCAGTAGAATAGTATCTCGCTTCATGCTAAAATCCCCTCTTTTAAAATGCTTCAGAATAGTTGTTTCTCTGCTTTTTGTCGCCACCAATCGATTGGAGAATGCCTCAATCAATTACCAACTAATCGTTAAGCGCTATTGATTTTAGATCGACAACTGAGATAATTCCATTTTGAATCTCAATTGATTGATATTATGCACTAATCAATTAGCCACCTTAATCGATTAATCAATCAATTTGAAAGCATTTTGTTCTTGCAAAGAATATATCGTAATCGATCAACTAATCGATTGGTAGTTCCCCAAGCGATCAGCTAATCGATCTGAGAGCTTTCTATTCTTGTGATGAAACCTTCTCAATCAATCGACCAATTGATTGGTAGTTCTCTAGCCGGTCAGCCAATCGCTCTAAGAGCCTTCTATTCTCACGAAAAATAACTTCTCAATCGATCAATGAATCGACTGTTTATTCCCCAATCAATTTGAAAGCCTTCTGTTCTCATGAAGAAATCTTCTTAATCGATCAACCAAACGATTGGTAATTTTCCAATCAATTGACTAATCGATCTGAGAGCCTTCCATTCTCGCGAAGAAAGCTTTTCAATCGATCAGCCAATCGATTGGTAATTTCCCAATCGATCAGCCACTCGATCTGAGAACTTTTTGTTCTCTAGAATTTAATTACCAATTGGTTAGCAGTTGTGTCAATCGATTGATACACTCTTTTGCTTCTAGATTTTGGGTTTTCCCCTTAAACCCTTGATCACATGATCCCAAGTACCTCATGCTAGATGAACCTCCAGTTCCCTAGACTTTGTGCTAGAAGCTTCCTCATCTCTAGGTCTTCATGCCAAGAATTCGATCTCCGATCTTTCCCTGAACTTAGTGCCTAGAGCTTCCTATCTCTGGGTCTTTATGCCAAGAATTAAGTCCTGACCTTCTTGGTCTTCCCTTGCCTTGTATCTGGTCTTCCGACCTACACAAACTTCTTTCATCATTGCACACTTGGAACTCAATATTAGATCCAACGTATTAGCCTAAGCCTAAATAATTGTCAATCATTGAAACCTCTTATCTAAGGCATGGTTGCACCAATAATCTCTCCCTTTTTGATGTTTGACAATTTATTTAAGTTTAAGTTAATTTCTAATATATCATAATATCAATAAGATGATATCAACACAACAAACATAAATATTGTAACATCAACTCATAATCAACAAATGTGAAAAGATCATGTCAATACAATAATTCTCCCCCATTACCAAATATCAAAAACAAAGTGAACATAGGAATGATGACTATGATATCAAAGAAAAATATACACAAAAAAAAGGATACACCCCTATAAACTAGAGAAATCAATACACAAACAAGGAAAGGGTGCACTCCCCCTAAACCTATAAAGCGATGGCAACCAAGTAATCCATGGAGTATGAAAGACAGAGTATATCACGACATAAACTCATACAACTAATATGTAATATAGCATCCATAAACCAAAATATCACATAGATCCAAAATCATCCATACAAATATCAAGTCGAAAGTCAATACATACATCAAGTCATGGCCTAAAATAGAACTCAACTAGACCAATCACGGGATCAACAACTGGGGATACATCATCAACAGGAGGAGAAGAACTCCCTGGAGGAGCACCACTCGCTAGAGGAGGAGCATCGCCTGGAGGAGGTGGCTTAGGAGGAGGATGGCCCAACATCCATGAGCACACTAGATCAGTCAAAGAAATGATGTTCGTCTGAATGGTAGCAAGCTCCGTGTGTATCTCAGCCATATCATGGGCGCAATCTATCCACAACTCCTCAAAACGTGTATCCATGGTCTCCTTGAGCTCAAGGATGTGAGACCAAGGATCCTCAACACCATCAGGTTATCCCTGGGTCGTGCTCGTGGTCTCTCACCTAGCGGGTGCCCATCACTCCATCTCACGATTTGAAAATCAACCACCATCCCAGATTTGGAGAATGAGTGTAGAGAAATTTTGGAAAAACTGGCTGTCATAGGCTCTATCTTCCCGCAGGAAACATCAATATGCATGGATGCCAATCACTCCATAATGATGTTGCCAAAGGGTATATGGATTGTACCATGTACCCGTTGGATGAAGTGAATGATGCAATGAAAGATGTTCAATGCAATATTGATGTCAAGATTACCCTGAAGGGCATATAACATAAAAAAGATAAGATGATCTAATCGTAGCTAGGGCACGAGAGATAATGGGTAAGAGACAGTTGATAACCACCTTGAATAGTGCATTATCCCCAGTTGAGATTTCAACTATAGAGAAAGTATTGATATTATCACTAGGTCCATCTGGCATCTGGACGACGGCATTCAAAGAAATGTTTATGCATAGAAGAGATGGAGAGATGGTCAAAAGGTGAGGGCAACAACTTAGGCAACACCGAATAGAAAACAAACTCACTAGATGATGGACGACAACCCAAAAAGTTTTGAAGGATTTCAACAGGAAATCTATGTTATGCTTGGCAACACGGGTCCGGTATGTCGATCCATCAAAGGTATGTAAATTATGTAGAATTTAGAAACTAACCCCACATTGACACTACGTTCATAGTAAACTATGGACTCAAGTTTATAGTCTCAAATGTTGTGAAGATATCAAAGCAGTGATCATAGTAGAATTGTCTGTCAATGAACCTAGGTGTTATGAGTTTGAAGATATTCTTGCTAAAGGATTGTTGGAATGCAACATTAGGAAAATGAGCATAAGTTGGCAGTTGAGAGTGGGCTGATCCCTAATCGAAATCATTTGTCTTTTGTTTCTTTCTACTCATGATGAATGAACAAATGCAACCAATCACAATATGACAAATGATGCATGAATAAAGAAAAAAACAATACGTTGTCATTAGGAACTAACAAATAAGCAAGAACAAGGAACAAAACAGGAGATTAGAGTTTAGGGTTTACTTTGGTGGTGTGATGATCGTAGATTAGATAAGTTTTTATCCATGTATTAATGCTCATTCACTTGCTTTTAATATTTTTGATATGCGTAGTTATGCCCCTTCTTATTATTTTGTCAGCATAATTCTTCTCTTTGTTCAGAGATTTATTCTATGTGTATTTTCCTTGATAGGAGGCCATTCAGAGTGAAAATGGAACTAAGGCAGAGAAGGACGAGAGCCGAAGCCCGACCAGAAGCCAGGTTGTGTGGGTTCACATGGTCATGTGCCCCCCCCCTACACACCCGGGTTGTGCCTCCTGGCACGATCTGTTGGGTCCGGGTGCATGTCGACAAGGATACGAGTTCGTAAAATTCAAAATTTTTACGTGCAGCGGAAGAGTTTGCATAAAATAATTTCCTAAATTATTTTAACTTCGTATCTAGCATGCAACCTTACATTGTGTTGACATAATCATAAAATAAAACTTTGCGGAAAAGTAAACAAATTTACCAAGTACCTCTCGTAACTCGAAGTAAGGGACGAGATCCAACCGTAGCGTCCCTTGGAAGCTCCGCCTCTATTCGCGTCCACGCCGAGTTCTCTTCGGGATGACTTCGCAAAGTCACGAGTTTTGTGCCGACGAGAACTACTAGATTCTCGGAAGGCACAACTAGATGAACAAGAGAGGAAAGATAGGAAACTAACCAATGAAGTAACGGAATCGAATTCCGAGAAGAGAGGAGTCTCTATCCGCTTCTTCTTCTTCGTATTCGGGTTCTCCTTCTTCTTCTTGAAGCTCACGGCCTCCTCCAAGGAGTCCTTTGTGCGCCGGCCCTAATCCTCTAGGGTGGGCGCCGGCCCTAGGCAAGAGAGGGAAGAAGAGAAGAGAGAAGAGATTAAGAGAGAGAGGGAGAGAATAATTAATCTCTTAATTTTGGAATAAGGGCTAGCCTTTGGTTCCTTTATATAGTAGCAACTCCTTTGCTAAGTCTCCCTCTAAACCGAATTAACGGAATTAACGGAATTAGTTATAAGAAATTTATCTTATAAATTTTCTTATTAATTATTCCGTTTAAACCGAGTCTTTATTATAAACTAATTTATAATAAAACTAATTCTTCTTCTCTTTAAATTATGGAATAAATTTTATAAGAAATTCATAAACTTTCTTATTATGAAAAAATCAATTCATAATTGATTTTATAAAATTAAAATAAACCAATTCATGGATTATTTTAATCTTCCATAAAAGAATAAATTTCTATAAATTTTATTTCTATAAATTTCTTTATACAAATTTATTTATCCATAATTTATAAAATAAATCGCACTAGATTTATTTTATTAATTAAACCAAAATTAATTGGTTTTCTCCTCTTTATTGGCCGGCCACCAAAGGGGGTTTTGACACCCTCTTTGGCCGGCCAAACCAACTCGAACCGCCGCGAATTAAACTCATTTAATTCGCCCAAAAAGCCTTCAAAAGACTTAGCCATTTTTAGCTTCCATTGCGCCTCTGACTAACTTAGATTCGACTTATTTCTCTTGATCGGAAAATCCAATTTTCAACTCATTTTAAATCCCTCGGATTACTCATAGTGCGTGTGACTAAATAGGCTTTCGATTTATGTTGGCCATCTATAATTTAACTAATTATAGAACGATCATGAGTGGCACCTAGTAGTACATCATGATCCCCAATTAATCGAAAGATCAACGGTTTGACCTCAGAAGAAATTATTCTGAAACCCTTCAGCAGCTCTAATGAATCGTGCCCCATTCCCTTCACCACCTTATACCCACTTGGTTCAGGACACGGCCAATGGTGGCAGTCCCCACTAGGCTGACTACGTCACACCTAGCCCAAGTAGTGTCTTTCTCGTCCTTTGGATTTCTAATTACTCTCATGTATTTAAGAGACTCGCACTCTTAACATGATATGCTCTGGCCAGAGGCTTTGAGTAACAATCCGACGATAGGCCTGGGTATACATCTCCTCGCAAGGAGTGGTGAATCCTTTGTAGGCTGTTCAAACATCTTCGGGCACTTCGGCTTATACCCGATCATCCTGGGTCCACACCTCCTTGGAGATGCTTGCTTAAGATGTCAAAGTATAAGTCTCCATGACCAAGATGACTTGAACACCGCAAGTCAAAGGAACATCGCACTTAAGCCGCAGTAAGATCTTCATTGACATATCTACATGTAGATTCCCATATGAAGTCTTACAGCTAGTCACTCCAATGAACTAGTTCCCTTAACTAGCATCCATGTTTATCTCCGGACATCCCAATGTCACCAGCCAGTGAGAATCAGCTGAATAGAGAATAACCCATGCTAGTCTTAACAGAATTGATAGTATCCGTATTTATCAATTCATCGACTAGGGATATTTCCAACAATTCACATTTGCACATTTAGAGATAATCACTAGTTGTGATCCCATCACAAATTCTCTTATGCTGTGAATTGTATGGAGGACATTCAGTATATGAGTTTAAGATCCCAATCAAATACAAACATGTATACTCAAATAGTGAATTATCATTTATCAAAATAAATGTTTACAATCATAAGGCGATTGCCTTAGGACACTTTTCTCATATCACTAACAAACTCCCACTTGGCCTAATGCCAATCGCTACGGTATCCAATACCACAGGCTCTAACATGACCCTCAAACTTGCTTTGAGGCAAGGCCTTAGTTAAAGGATCCGCTATATTCCTTTCAGTGGGAACTCTCTCAATTTGTATGTCATTCCTACTTATAATCTCTCTGATCAGATGATAGCGTCGAAGCACGTGTTTGGATCACTGATGAGACCTTGGTTCCTTCGCTTGTGCAATAGCTCCATTGTTGTCGCAGTAAACTGGCACTGCTTCATCAATGGATGGAACCACACCAAGTTCGGAGACAAAGTTCTTGATCCAAACTGCTTCCTTTGCTGCTTCCGAAGCTGCGATATACTCCGCTTCCGTGGTAGAATCCGCTACGGTGTCTTGTTTGGAACTTTTCCAACTTACTGCGCCTCCATTCAAAGTGAATACGTATCCAGACTGAGATTTGGAGTCATCCTTATCTGTCTGGAAACTGGCATCTGTACACCCACGTATTACCATATCTCCTTCTCCATATATTAGGAACACATCCTTAGTTCTTCTTAAGTACTTAAGGATTGTCTTGACAGCCGCCCAATGATCCATTCCTGGATCCGACTGGTATCTGCTTGTGACGCTCAAAGCATACGATACATCGGGCCTAGTACATAACATAGCATACATGATAGATCCTATCGCGGATGCATAAGGAATCTTATTCATGCAAATCCTCTCGTCTTCTGTGCGCGGACACATAGACTTTGAAAGGTTGATCCCATGCCTGATGGGAAGGTAACCTTTCTTGGATTCCGACATGCTAAACCTTTTTAGCACTCGGTCTATATATGTAGACTGCGAAAGACCAAGCAACCGTTTTGATCTATCTCTATATATTCTAATCCCAAGGATATAGGTTGTTTCTCCCAGGTTTTTCATGGAGAAAGTTTTGGACAACCAAATTTTAACTGTCTGTAAAACTGATATATCGTTTCCTATAAGTAAGATGTCATCGACATATAATACTAGGAATACGACTGCACTCCCACTAACCTTCTTGTACACACAAGGTTCGTCAGGATTTTGTGAGAAATCAAACTCTTTGATTGTCTCATCAAAACGGATGTTCCAGCTCCTAGATGCTTGCTTCAATCCATATATGGATCGTCGAAGCTTGCATACTTTGGTTTTATCAACCGATGTGAAACCTTCAGGTTGTATCATGTATACATCCTCAAGCAGGTTTCCGTTAAGGAAAGCTGTTTTCACATCCATTTGCCATATCTCATAATCATAATGAGCTGCTATGGCTAGGAGCATCCGAATGGATTTAAGCATAGCTACTGGCGAATAGGTTTCGTCATAATCAATTCCTTGTTTCTGACGATATCCTTTTGCCACTAATCTAGCCTTAAAGGTAACAACATTACCTTCCATGTCGGTTTTCTTCTTGAAAACCCACTTGCACCCTATGGGTTTGATCCCTTCAGGTGGGTTAACCAAGTCCCATACTTGATTTTCGTACATGGAATCCATTTCCGACTTCATGGCCTCAAGCCATCTGTCCCTTTCTGAACTTTTCAGAACATCTTTATAACTGATAGGTTCATCATCACCAATGAGCAACACATCGTTCGATTCACTTACGAGAAATCCGTATCTCTCTGGAATGTTGTGTGTCCTATCAGACCTACGAAGAGGTGGTGTAGTTTTAGGTTCAACTGATAGCTCATCACTATGAGTTCTCGGTTGTGGGTCTAGACTAGGTGTCTCTGTAATGTCTATTGGAGTTTCTTGAACCTCATCAAGCTCAATGCCACTCCCACTGTTTTCTTGTAAAAGAAATTCTTTTTCCAGAAATACAGCATGCCTTGAAACAAACACCTTTTGTTCCAAGGGATGATAGAATTGGTAACCTTTCATTTCCTTAGGGTATCCAATAAATAGACATTTATCAGACTTAGCATCCAATTTGTCTGATACAACCCGCTTCACATAAGCAGGACAACCCCATATCTTAAGGTGAGTTAAGTGAGGTTTCTTACTATTCCAAATCTCATATGGAGTAGTAGAGACTACCTTGGTCGGGACTCTGTTTAGCAAGTAAACAGCTGTCTTAAGTGCATAGCCCCAAAAGGATTTTGGAAGAGTTGCATGATTCATCATCGACCTAACCATGTCCATCAAGGTTCGGTTTCACCTCTCAGATACACCATTATGCTGTGGTGTATACGGCGGAGTCCATTGGGATAATATCCCATTGTCCCTAAGATAATCTTGGAACTCTTGACTTAAGTATTCTCCACCCCGATCGGATCGAAGTATTTTAATACTTTTGCCAAGTTGTTTCTCTACTTCATTTCTGAATTCTTTGAATTTATCAAAAGCTTCAGATTTGTGTTTCATCAAGAACACATAACCGAATCGTGAGTGATCATCGATAAAGGTGATGAAGTAATTATAGCCTCCTTGTGCTTGAGTTGACATTGGTCCGCATACATCGGTATGTATTAGACCAAGCAACTCTCCCACTGGATTACCCTTTCCGAGAAAGGGTAATTTGGTCATCTTGCCTTTTAAGCATGATTCGCATGTATCAAATGAACCGGGTTCAAATGATTCCAAAATTCCACATCGGTGTAATTCGGTCATGCGTTTCTTACTTATATGGCCAAGACGACAGTGCCACGTGTAGGAGTCTATTCGATTATCTATTCGAGCACGTTTGTTGCTAACTTCGATATTGAAAACGTCACTGGATAAATCTAACGTGTAGATGCCATTGCACAAAGTTCCATTCCCATAAAGAACGTCATTTAAAGTTATGTAACAACAATTGTTACTGAAAGTTAAATGATAACCTTTTTCATTCAAACATGAAATAGATACAATGTTCTTTATTAATGAAGGAACAAAATAACAATTATCCAATTCTAAGACACGTCCAGTGGGAGCTTTAGAAATAGGTTCCGATGGCAACAGCAGCAATCTTTGCTCCATTTCCAACTCGCATATTTGCTTCTCCTTTGACAGTCTTCTTCTATTCCTTAGCCCCTATATGTCATTACATATATGTGAGCTACACCCAGTATCAAGTACCCAGGTATTTGAGGAAATAGAGTGACATTCAATAACGAAGATACCTGAAGAGGAAGGGGCATCGGATGCCTTATTCTTCAAGGACTCAAGATAAGCCTTGCAGTTTCTTCGCCAGTGACCTTCCTTGCCACAATGATGGCAAGTTCCTTTTGGTTTCTTTTCAGTCTTCTTGGCCTTTTTCTTTTTCCCTTTGTTCTGTTCTTTGGCCTTCCTCTTAGAACCTTTCTTTGAGGAACCAACTAACAGTACCGCTTTTGATCCTGCTTTACAGCGGCTCAACAGCTTCAGCATGTTGATTAACTCAGGAATGGTAGTCTCCAGTTGTTCATCCGATAGTTCATCACAAATTGTGAACAACTTTGGACGGACAATTCAGAATTAAGTCAATACTTAGTTCATGATCCATTGCAAAGCCGAGTGTGCCCAGTCGCTCAATGTACCCCAACATCTTTAACACGAATTGTGAGGCAGAAGTGCCTTCCTGCATCTTTGAGGTGAAGAGGAGTCTGGAGACCTCGAACCTTTCGGATCTCGCCTGCTCTTCAAAAACTCATGAAGATGAAAGATGATGGTATAAGCATCCATATGCTCATGCTGCTTTTGCAGCTCAGGTACCATAGATGCTAGCATGATGCAACCGCATTTCAGAATCGGTCACATGTTTCTGATAGGCCAACAATTGGTCTGGAGTTGCATTCTCTAGAGGATGGTTGGGAAGTTGATTTTCAATGACATAAGCAAGCTTTTCCGCCTTGAGGACTATCCTTAGGTTTCGAAGCCAGTCCATGAAGTTCGGCCCAGTCAGTTTATTGGTGTCCAAAATGGAACGCAAATTCAGAGAAGACATGATCGAGTGATTAACCTAGAAATACAAATTGAGTTTATGTGAGAAGATTGATTAAAGAATGTATCAATATACATTAATAAAATCCTATTTATTTTTCAAATTGAATAACCCTCATTATCAATTCGGAAGATCGTAGGAACATCTCCAAATAGGTTGATATCCAACCATAGATAAGAACCACCATGGCTGTGGCCCATCAAGTTTTTCTTAGCTCTGAAGGTAGGTAATTATACCGATTACATATCACATATGCAACTATCAGATTATGCTATCAACTAATTGAATGTTTCAATAAATCATTGGGTTGCTAACTCATTAACAAGTATGCATCATATACATAGCACCCAATTGCACCTCTTTTCGCATCGACCTTGGCTGTGGCACAACAAATCGATGCTCCAAGCTTAAGGCTGACCCATTAATCAAGAAATAGTTTTAACATGGTTGGAGCTCATTCAACCGTTTAGTCAGGCTTGGATGTGTCCAACAACCAAAACTAAGGATTGACCTCTGACTCCAACTATATTATTCATAAACTAATTCCATGGTTTGAACATGTTGAGGTTCAAGTCGGGCATGGATGTGTCCATCAACCCAAACGAGAAACAAAACTCCGATTCTAACCATATTAATGGAAGGTGTTGGCCTTAATATTTTGTAAGGGGTTTTGGGTCTCATCTTTTCTAGGCACATTCATGACATATGTCATGACTAACGATTTCCTTAATAAAGTATGTATGTGACTTAAGTTATCAAGTCTCATTAATTGAATTAGGAACCGGATTTCCTAATTCCAATTTCATACTTAATTAAAGGAATTGTTTTGGGAAACAATTTCCTAAATTGTCATAATTAATTTCGGAAATAATATGTTCAAGACTTTGATTTCTCTAAATCAAAACTTATTAAATTAAGAGACAATTCCCTTAATTCAACCACATATTATTTTCACGAAAATCTCATTTAAGAAACTCTATAGGAAACCATTTTCCTAATTAATTTTGGAGACAACAATATGTAAGAGCATCACCTCTTCAACATATTTTATTCATGGATTTAATTAATTACAACAAATCATTTTCTAAGGGTGGCTCCCCGAGGCTCAGATACCCAAAGAAAAGTAATGTGTTGTAAATCCAATTGGACGGCTCCCCGAGGCTCAATCCAAATCATACATGACAATTTCAATTAAAATTGGGAAATTAAATTACAACAACTAACTTTAAATTGGACGGCTCCCCGAGGCTCAATCCAAAATGAAGAATTTTGTTGTCAATTTAAAAACCAATTCAAATCTAATTGTCAATTAACTGTCCATGAATTTGTCTAGACTTTCTTAAAAGAAAGTGCCCAAAATTGCGAGATTTCAAAAATAGGTTTTCAGAATAATTGTAAGTTTCCGGTAAAAAGAAAACTTACATATTTCCAAAATTAGAAAATTTCTAAAATAGAAAATTTTCCAAAATTTGGAAAGTTTCCAAAGATGGTAAGTTTTCACAATTATCATAAAATTTTAGAAACTAGAAAATTCCAAACGTTTGCGAAATTTCATGAAGATTTCCAAACCTTGAAATTTCTAAATCTAAAATCTATTATAATTTGAAAGTTTCCATAATTGAAAATTTTTTCCGAAATTGAGATCATGACAAAGTGTTCCGTAAAATAATTATATGATAATGTCGAACACTAACCGGCTCTGATACCACTGTTGGGTCCGGGTGCATGTCGACAAGGATACGAGTTCGTAAAATTCAAAATTTTTACGTGCAGCGGAAGAGTTTGCATAAAATAATTTCCTAAATTATTTTAACTTCGTATCTAGCATGGAACCTTACATTGTGTTGACATAATCATAAAATAAAACTTTGCGGAAAAGTAAACAAATTTACCAAGTACCTCTCGTAACTCGAAGTAAGGGACGAGATCCAACCGTAGCGTCCCTGGAAGCTCCGCCTCTATTCGCGTCCACGCCGAGTTCTCTTCGGGATGACTTCGCAAAGTCACGAGTTTTGTGCGACGAGAACTACTAGATTCTCGGAAGGCACAACTAGATGAACAAGAGAGGAAAGATAGGAAACTAACCAACGAAGTAACGGAATCGAATTCCGAGAAGAGAGGAGTCTCTATCCGCTTCTTCTTCTTCGTATTCGGGTTCTCCTTCTTCTTGAANGGTTCGCCACGGTTCGAGATTATTATATTAAAAAAATTAAAAATTAAATTTAAAATATAAAATTTATTAAAAAAAGCTTGCACTTATATAAGTTGTTTACGTATCCCCTTAGGGTGTAGGGGAATCAAAGCTCACGTAGTTCTTTTACATTTTTACCCTTTTATAATCTTTATCACTCACTTCCATTTCCTCCCATTCCCGTTGTATTCGTTCCTTCGGTATCAAATTCTTCGACTTCATCTTTTGAAAGTTGCATTCCTTGTGTTCCGGAAGGAGTCGTCGACGATGGCCAATCACCGAGGCTTTTACCCGCGCGGAAGTTGCTGCACTGGGGAGGAACTTGGGGGGCCTACGAAGTTAACACAAGCGTTAGGGGACACGCTGGCAGGGGTTCGACGGAGTACACTCTGACGCTCAAGTCAGTATCTGCCCGGAAGGAAAGGTTGAGTAAAGGAGTGGTTTAGAGTTGAGAGTGCGTAACCCCTTTATCGGAGGGGTTGGACTATCTTTTATACCGATGGCGACGGACTAGACGTGCCCCTTGGCTGGTGCCGCATCTTCCGTACTTGACCCACATCCCCCCCCCCCCTCGTTCGGTGATCATGGGATATCCTTTAAAATGGTCTGTGCTGTTATCGTCTGCGACCTATTACGAGATTCAGGGATCATGAAGACCTTTTCTGACGGGGGGTGCTTATCCCTACCTCGAGGGGGGTAAGTATCTGAGGTTGGTTATTATGGGGACTCTGTCCCCCGAGGAGAGCTCGGGGTTTTCACCTGCCACAGCTCCCGAGGGGTTCTCCAGGCCTAACCCAAGGAGCTCCTGAGAGGGATCTCCCACTGCCCTTCCCGGGCGCGTCGCCCTCGGGGATTCTCGGGACCCGGGAAGGAGGGTTGTCTCAAGCTACCACTGGTGTGTCGGGCAGCTTCTTCATCCTTCGTCCTAGCCAGGGCTCATTCAATCCTATCACAAGTCTCCCCTTCAAGTCTGATCGAAGGAAGTGTGGCTGACTGATCAGACTAGTACAAAGATGAAGAAGTTGCGTTCTTACTGGCCTTCACCTTTTAGCCCTCAGTGGTCATGAGGGGCTTTTGGATCGCATCATCCTTGATCGTTGTTCTTAAAGATCCCCTTTTGTGTCTTCTTCCTTTTCCAAGAAGGCTACTTTGATTCTCGAAGGCTTACAACGACGCCTATCTCCACGTTATAAAGGTGCATGATTTCTTTTTCGAGGGCAACTAGGCGCATGCGCGAATGCCTTACTGCCACGTGTTCTAAGGGTCATCTCCACAAGCCCTCATGATCGTGTGCCGGTATGGCTGGCTCGCGACAATCGACTGCCTAGGCGAGGTGGTTTCTTTCTTTCCATGTGTCATTTCCACAGTGTGCTCAGGCAAGCGGCTACCGGGGTATAAGAGAAGAAAAAAGGCAGACGTTAGCCTCCACTTCTACTTCAGTGACTGGGTGTACTTCGTCTTCGTCCTTGTAAAGCTTTTGTTGTGCGTGAGTAGCTTGTCTCCTTCTTGCCTTTTCTCTTGTCTTCTTCCTTAGGGATTATGGAAAACTACCGCGCGGAGTGGAATGAGTCCCTCTCCTTGAGAGTGAGACTTGAAGCCTTATAGACGGCTACCGAGGCCTATGGCATCCGGGCCGAGATGGCCATGGTCATCCCAAAAGTGGGCCAGACACCCGTGGAACCCCCTGCGGGCATGCTGACCTTTTTCCTACAGCAGATGGAGTTAGATCTCTGTTTCCCTATTCCTCCTTTTTTCACGAACATAGTTTCTTATTTTGATATCCCCCTTCATCAAATGGCTCCCAATGCCTTCGCCCAGATGGGGGGAGCGTATATCATTTTTAAGCTTTTCAATCTTCCTCTGACCCTGCATCTCTTCCATTCTTTCTTCGTCCCGTTAGGGTCGAGAGGGGTCTTTAGTTTCGCGGCCCGTCCAGGCCATAGGTTTTTAGGAGGGTTTGCTTCCTCACATAAGGGGTGGAAGGAGAAATTCTTCTTCATCCGACTGCCATCATTACCTTTCAATCCTCTGTGTTGGATAGCGGATTTGCCGACTCTACCTCTCCTAGAGAGCTTTCTTCGTAGCCCGGTGTACCAGCATGCTAGAGAGGTACTTTCTGGTATGGAGTTCAGTGGCCCAGGGCTGGTGCAGAGCGAAGAGCTTATGTATCGGGGGGGGGGGGGGGGGTCTTAGCCCCAAAGTAACGCGGATCAGCCCTACCCTAGGTATGCCCGCCTTGTTCTCTCATGCACATTGGTTTTGACTGATGTTCTCTCTGTTTGGATTCTACAGAGGAAGACATGTTCGCCAAGGCGATGAGCCAGCTCATCAAGTGGGAGGCCAACAAGGAGGCACTGAACCCTCCTCTGGTCACTCCCGACGCTCCACAAGCTCCCGCAGAGTCCCTTGAGGGGGCTACTGTCTCGCCCCGTGGGGTCGCCTCACTCGAGAGGGTCGAGGTTACTGTTACATCCCCGCCGGCTGGGGGCCAAGGGTTTCCAGCTCAACAGCCTGATCAAGCGGTGGATCCTCCCTCCGGGGGTGGCTCCTCCCCGAGAGGAGTCCGCCCTGAAAGGGTGGACGAGGAGTCTCCCCCTTCAGATACTCCTCCGGCTGCCCAGTCCTTCGGTCGGCAGAAACGGCGACTACCCAAAGGCTTGGGCCCTTCATGGAAAAATCAGCGTTCGACACGTTCTTCTTCTCTCCCCTCGATACCGGAGGAAGAGACTCTACCAGCTGAGCCGGTAGCTTCTCCCTATGCTCCTCCAACCTCCGCTCCAGAAGCAGTCGTCCCGGTGCCTCCTACCAGCTGCCTCAATCCAGCCACCTCTCCCATGGGTAAGAAGATATTGTGCACTCAATACCGGATGAAACTAGATCGATTGAGGGAGAGGTTGGATGCAGCGTTGGAGGCCTCCTTGTGATCTTCCCCTTCGGTGCAATTAAGGGAGACCCCGACTAAGGGGGTTTTACCGGAGGAGACTTCTAGTTCTGAAGGGGATGGCTCCAGCCCCTCCATCGTGCCACCGGAAGCTCCCATTGTCCAACGACTTCCCCCTCGCCAGAGTTCACCGCTGTTGGAGGGGCGAGGCGACACACCCAGTACTCTGGAAGGGGTAGTCGTGCAAGCTTCGGCTGGACCGCTAGCCGGTCACCGAGAGACACTCCTGAAGGTGCGAGTTATTATTGCATCGGCTGCTTTCTTGCTCGCCTGTTAACCTTTCGGTGTGATGACAGGCAACTGAAGAATGTGTAATAGTTGGTCGGGCCAATATTCTGGGCCCCAAGTGGAGGTCTTACTCCATCGAGCCTTGCGGGAGGAAGTGGTAGCTGATTATGAACATCAGTCAGGAGTGATGCGGGCAGGCGTCAGCAGAGCTCTTTGTGAAGAAGTCGAGTGCCTGCAGAAGCTCCTGCAGGACCAGGAGCTGGTTCTTCAGAATTCCCGGCATAAAGAACGCTTGGCGTCCGAGAAGGTCGTGTCGATCGTCGAGGACCTTCTCCAAGTGACACAGGAGAGAGATCAACTTCAGGCGAGAGAGAAGAAGTTATCAGCCCAAATGGAGTCTGCCCTCCTAATAGCCACTGTCCGAGCCTCTGTCCTGGAGGATGATCTGATTCAAGCTCGATCGGACGAGCGGGCCACCTCAGAGAATCTCAGGGAGGCCCTGTCCGATCAATCGGAGATGGCTGCTGAGTTGACCTGGATAAGGCGTTCTTACGAAGCTACAGAGGCTGAGCTCCTGACCCTCAGGGTAGCCAAAACTTTTGACTCGAGGGAGGCTGAGCTGGGCTTCAAAGTGAGGTTCCTAGAGTCGGAGAAATTCCGCGCCATTATAGTCGGCCAGGTGATGGAGCGCTTACAGCAGGGCTTCCATGGAGCCATCGATAAGTTGAAGAAGGAGCAGCTCCTGCCTTCTGATGCTGACCTAAGATTGTAGAGGCCCTCCAAACTAGGTAAAGGTCTTTCCCCGAGGCCCCGAGCGACCAAATTGTTGCCCGGGAGACAAGTCCGGTTGTACTGACTTTGACTGAGTGTAATCATTTTCCCTGCTCCCTGTGTGTGTGCTCTTGTGATATGCACCTTCTGCCTTTATGTACGTACTCAACCAGCCGTAGATTGTCTTCGAGGATGATTCTGGTGTTTGATAATTCTTTAAGTCAGATCTTCGTACCCTACATTTATGTCTGCGATGGGTCCTCACCGGTCCTTCCTGCTGAAACGTGTGGACGGTTTCCGAACCATCCTCTCCATATTATTCGCAATCTCATTGATTAGACTCATTAAGAGTCATGGGTTCCTAGACGCAGCATGGGCACGCTAGTCGAAACGACGCTTTGGCAACTGATGGCGTGATTGCCTCCTCCCTACATTAACTGCTTGGAGAAGCAACCACCCCTATAAATAGGGGGAGAGGGGTGTGACATCTCCTCCACCTCTTTCGCTTGCTTGCTTCTTTCTTCCTCGTTGGTATCCCCAATGCCCAACCTTGGAGATACCGTAGTGCTCTTGGCTGAGGGACCCCTGAGAGGTAGATGCGTCTATATTATGACTCTCACCAAGAGCATGGTGGAGATGATACCAGGGTCTCTCTGAAGATTATCGGGGATGTGAGATTCTCGGGATATATGAGGAGTCCAGAAAAGACCCCACATGGTCCGCCAGGGGGCATGGGGGAGATGATCCCTCCTGCTGATCACCAAACCCCCTGGTCGGCCCGTGGCAAGGTACCCCACGCACCATCAGTTGCTCGTTTACTCAAAGCTTCGGGCAGATGAAGGTGTCTGTGGGGTATGTTGTCACCAAGAGGGAAGGGGCTGCAACCATTTTCTTTTCGTTGAGAATATTTCCATCTGGTTGTTGTTCCCTTCCTTTGGTAAGGTGATTCCTCCTTGTGTTTTTTCTCGACCTGGGGAGAATCGCGGTTGCTGCGACCTGGAGTTGTGTCCTTCCAAGCTCCGGAGAGAAATTGCAACGGCCTCTTCCCCTCCTCTTTTTTCTACCTCTGGTAGGTGGTATCACCTCACACTTTACGAAAAAGAGAGGGGGTGTTCCGATGGGCTCGAGCTACCCATGTGTTACCTCAGGAGTCCATCTTTGTCCCGAACTACTCGGAGGGAGTACTCGAACAACTCATGTGTTACTTCAGGAATCCATCTTCATCTCTGACTACTCGGAGGGAGTACCCAAACTACTCATGTGTTACATCAGACATCCATCTTCATCCTTGACTACTCGGAGGGAGTACCCGAACTACTCATGTGTTACTTCAGGCATCCATCTTCGTCAGCTTCCAAAAACGACTTCGGGCTCCGGGACTCTATAAAAAAGGTGGAAGTGGCGCGGAGAAGAAACCTGAATAGAAGGGTGCTTTTTCCTATCGGATACTCGGCGTGCGTGTGTCTTAGTAATTTTCCGAGATGTATATCTTTATGTACTTCTTCATGAAAATCAAATAAACAATTCTTTCGACTAGCTTTTATGTGTGTATAACTGTCTTGTGTCGACATTTTGATACTTTGCTACAGTTGGATATGTCATATTGTCTGTGTTTATGACCTGGTTATGCCTCCCGTGTGCCCGAGAAGGCAGCTGCTACATAGCGGAGTAGTAGAATATGGGTTACCTGGTCGAGCGCATATGTCCCAAACCAAGCCTAAGTACCCCGGGTGTCGGCTATACCGCAGAGTATTAGGGTTTTGGCTCCTTGGTCGGGCGTGTAAGTCCCAGACCAAGCCTAAGTACCCCAGGCATCGGCTATACCGCAAGGTATTAGGGTTTTGGTTCCTTGGTCGGGCGCGTAAGTCCCAGACCAAGCCTAAGTACCCCGGGCGTCGGCTATACCGCAGGGTTTTAGGGTTTCTGTTACTTGGTCAGGCGCATATGTCCCAGACCAAGCCTAAGTACCCCGGGCATAGGCTGCACCGCAGGGTATTAGGGTTTTGGTAATTTGGTTGGGCGCGTATGTCCCTGACCAAGCCTTAGTACCCCGAGCATAGGTTGCACCGCAGGGTGGTTTTGGTCACTTTGTAACGACCCAGAAAATTTTCTCAAGATTTTTTTTAAAAATATTGACCATGCCTAGATGGATTCTCGAGGAACATAGGGACACTAGTGTAAACCTTAGTATGATGCTCCATGATTTTCGATATAGAATAAGAAGCTAGGTGCTAATAGACATTACATGGGCTTTTCTAGTAACATGGTTATTAGTGGATTCTAGGTAGAATTTAATATAAATAAAAACAGATTTTAATTAGGAATATTAGCATGATTATGAGTGGTTCTTAGGAGAATTTTCGAAAATAATAATAATAAAATAAATAAATAAATAAATAAAGTGCATGCACCAAGGATTGAACCTTGGACCTAGTATACCATCATGCATATACTAACCAATTCACCTAGCAAGGGAGTGCTAGGGGAAAAGGGAAGGGATTTTAGTTGAGGCTAAATGAAGTGAAGAGTCATAGCATCATGTCTCTTCACTTGCTTCCTTCATCTAGTATATAAGAGGGAGGAATGGAAGAGACACCTTAGCACTTAAGCATTTGTCTCTTTATCCACCAAAACTCCTTCTTCTCTTCTTCTTTCTCCTCCTAGCCGAAACCTACAAGGAGGGTTTCCCTTTGGAAAAGTCTCACAAGGAGACCTCTTCTTCAAGATCTAAGAGCTTTCTACAAGGCTACAAGGGATAGGGGTAATCTAAGTCAAGGAAAATTCTTTTGGCTTTTCTATTCAAGGTTTATAATCAAGATCAAGAAAAGTAAGACTCCCTCACCTGTGGTATGATAGCTTCCAAGTTGTTTGTCATGATCTAAGTTCTTGTTGGCATACTATGTTCATAGTTAGGGCTTGTGAAGGTTTCGGCCAAGCAAGTTTTTGAGACTAAAATCATATTGAAAACCCCTATTATGTTTCCTAATATTTATTCATGATGAGTTAAGCATAAAAGTATGATTTTGGAAGTTTTGTAGCACCCTAAAACCCCCCTTAGGGTTTCGGCCACATCAAGGTACCATGGCTAGGTGTAAACTCCAACCCTTCAAGCATGATTAGTATGTTTCCTATGATATCTTATGGGTAATAATGGTGATTTATATGAATTTTACCTATGGGCTTAATACCCTTCTAGGGTTTCGGCCAATACATGGTTTAGGCCTAGGACTTAGGGTTAAATCCAATCAAGGGTTCAAAGGGTTTTCTATGGCATAATATGTAGTGTATTGGATGTTAATCATGACCTATGTGAATTTCTCCATGGACCCATGGTGCTTTAGGGTTTCAGCCAAGTCCCTAATCTAAGGCTTGGATTGGGTTAAGGTGTCAAGGATGCATGTTTATAGGTTACTATGATGTAAGTGTAGGGTTAAGCATGATGTAAGGGTCCTTATGTTACCAAACCCTAGCTTTGTGTGTTATGCAATATAACTTTGTATGTTAGGTGCTATGTTATGTTTTACTCATGAATATTTAGGTCATATACCATGAACATGTGTAATTGATGTAGGGGTATGTTATGTTAAATAGAATAATGCATGAAGGAGGTGAAATGCCTATAATAGACATGTGTGTATGAAGGTCTATGCATGTTTTATGATAAATGTCATAAACCTAAGCAGGGTGCATCATGTTTATATGTAGCTTACCCATGCATGTTTCACGATGGATACTAGGATTATGTATGCTAGATGAAATGTACCATGTATGAAATGCATGTTTATCTTATGTACCATAATCATGCAAGCTTTATTAACCAAGATAATATGTATACCTGGAGGCATGATTATGTATGTATGTCATGCTTTTATGAATAAAAGAAGATGGATAAAGATGATATTTATGCCTTAATTACGAACGATAAGCATGAATGATAAGTATGAATGATAAAAGCATAATGATGTTATGAAATAAGTATGAATGATGAAATGCCAAGCATGTTATGTCATGCTTCATGTAACAAGATTATGTTATGTCCTAAAATATGTCAAGTATGAATGATGAAGCATGCATAGTTATTTTACCTTATGAATGAGGCTTGTACCGGACCAAAGTAAGGGTCCAAGGGATGGGCACCTTAAGAACGCCCCGGTTCTGGACTACCGAAGCTGTCCACGGTTCTGGGACTACTGTAGCTGTCCAACAGGGATGGACACCTTAAGAACGCCTCGATTTTTGGAACTACCGTAGCTGTTCCTACCCTAGTAGGTCGAGGCTAGCTACCTCATATTTACTTAGGGATGCGCGCTTATGATGTATGTATGTGGTACAAGACGGGGACCCCAATGATGTTATGATTATGTTTAAGTATCTAAAAGTATGATTTTAAATTAAGCATCCTTATGTATATGCATTTGACTCATGCATCCATTCATGTTATGCATTATGCCATGATGAGTATGTTTTATGCTTACGTTTATGTTAAGACTGTGCTTATGCCCATACTAAGAATTATGCTATGATAAGTATGTTTCATGCTCATGTATGTTAAGAATTATATCATGATAAGTATGATTCATGCTCATGTATATTAAGAATTATGTCATGATAAGTAAGTTTCATGCTCATGTATATTAAGAATTTTGCCATGATAAGTATGTTTCATGCTCATGTATGTTAAGAATTATGTCATGCTAAGTATATTGTAGGTTTATGTTTATGTTAGAATCATGCTATGTTGGTGATTCATATGCTTATGACTTACGCCAAGACTATGCTTATGTTTTATGTTCAGAATTATGTTATGTCAAATGTTTGATATGTTTATGCTTAAGTGACGTATGATTTTAGTGAGTAGGAAAGGGTCTTACTAAGCCTGTGTGCTTATAGTCTTATTTTCTCTCGTACCGCAGATCAAGCAAGAGGTTACTAAGGGAAGCAGCAGGAGGGGCAAGAACATGTGTGTGTGTGGCGGTGACATGGCAAAGGATTCTTCTATTTACACATATCGCATGTCTTGGGTTTCGAAATGCCTCCTTAGATTCTATGCTATGTTTATAATGGTTGTGCCTAATGAATGACTTAAGACTTAGGATGTTTATGGATAAGTTACTTGCTACTTATGTTGATTATGAATAAGCTATGGGATGGTTATATCATGATGTCATGCATGCCATTAATATGCTAAGTCCAATGACACTAGGTTCATGAATGACAAATTTAGGCATGTATAGATGATTCATGTATTAGTTGCATGGTTAAAAGCATGTGTAGAAAAAAAAATTATTCCGCTGCATTAAGATGTTTTATATGTACGTGTATGTTTAGTGTAACGCCGCTTTCTCGCCACTCCATAAGGTGTGGGAAAAAGACGGGCGTTACACACTTGGTCGGACATGTATGTCCCAGACCAAGCCTAAGTACCCCAGGCATCGGCTGCACCGCAGGGTATTAGGGTTTTGGTTACTTGGTCGGACAAGTATGTCCTTGACCAAACCTAAGTACCCCGGGCATTGGCTGCACCGTAGGGTATTAGTGTTTTGGTCACTTGGTCGGGTGCGTATGTCACACTTGGACCGGACCTCTCCGCTGTAGCACTGACGGGACACTAGCCGATCCCCTCGGACTTCCACCACCCAATCACCCACCGGGAACTTGATCTTCTGGTGGTAAACAGAGACCACCGCCTGGAAGGTGCTGAGCGCTGGGCGGCCCAGGATGGTATTATAGGAGGAGGGCGCGTCCACGATTAGGAAAAGAGTCCTCCGGGTTCTCTCGAGCCTATCGCTTCCCAACGAGAGCGATAAGGTGATTTGCCCTAATAGTTGTACTCGATACCCCGTGAAGCCAAACAGTGAGGTCGAGACGGGAGCAGTTCATCCTCTTCTATCTGCATTTGCTCCCAAGACGCCTTGTACAAAATGTTCACGGAACTCCCCGTGTCTACGAAGATGCGCTTCACCTCATAATTGACAATGCGGGCCACGATCACTATGGCCTCCTCATGGGGAGTTTCCACTTCTTCGAGGTCGGAGGACGCAAACGAGATTGTAGGGCCTAGCGCCTGGCTTCGGCTTGTCCCGATGGAGTAGTTTTCCAACCGCCGGGTGTAAGACTTCCTGGCTCGGTTAGAGTCCCCTCCAGTAGGTCCTTCGGAGATAACACATACATGACCCGAAGGAGGGCCCCGCATAGGGGCTTTACCCTTTTGCGGATCCCTCTCTAAGGAGAGGGATCTTCGGGGTGCGGGCCCCCGACTCCTACCTCTCAATCACAATCGGGACCGAGGTCGGACCTCGTTCTCCCCTGTGGGACGTCGCCGAGGGGAAAAGATTCGCCTTGGCGACCTGCGGTTATATCCCGACTTGTTCCATTTTCTTCGAGGTTTGATGTCTGCTTTCTCACTGAACTTCTTTATCAAGGCATGGCACTCCTCCGTGGAGTGAGTCAAACTGCCATGATAATTGTAGTACTTTGGCAATGACTCCGGCTGCTCAGTGTCTACCGTCTCCACCAGTAGATGCCTGCCAGTCCATTGATCCCTCCCCGACGGAAGGTCTTTTCCCCACGTCGGAGCCGGGGGCTCCCTTCTGTCTGACCGGGGGGCTGTCGGAGGAGGAGCTCCGACTGGATCCTTGCGCCGGGCGTACTGTACTTCTTCTACATTGACATGCTTAACGAAGCGTCCCAGCAAATCATCAAAGCTGGCGGGGGCTTCCTTACTAAGGACCGGAAGAAGTCTCCTTCAGCGAGCCCTTGGGTGCAAGCACTGACGAGTATCTCCGATGTCACACTGGGTATGTCCTGCGCCACCCGGTTGAACCTCTGTATCTACTCCTTGAGCGATTCCTTAGGCTTCTGCTTGAGAGTAAACATATTAAGTGTTGTCTTCTGGTAGCGACGGCTGCTCGCGAAATGATAGAGAAAGGTCGTCTTGAACTTTGCGAAGGAGTTGATGGAACCCTGTGGCAACCTCTTGAACCACCGCTGAGCTGCTCTAGATAAAGTGTTCAAGAATACCCGGCACTTCACCCCGTCAGTATACTGGTGCAGGAGTGCCACATTCTCGAATTTACAGACGTGATCCTTCGGATCCGACTTCCCGTCATACTCAGGGATCCCAGGCCTCGGAACTGCTTCGGCATGGGGTCCTCGACAATCTCAGACGAGAAAGGGGTGGAGGGAGCCTTTTGAGAGGTCTTGGGTCCACCCCTCTTCCCAGGTTCCTCTTCATGCCTCTGAGTGTTGGAGGCCACCAAATGGGCCTTCTCTATGTCTCCAAGGGATTCTCTCTGAGGGCCCTGGGCTGCTCCATCCTGTCGCCCCACCGGGGTGACGGATCTTCGGGAATGAGAGGTGGAGACTCTGGAGATCTCCTCCCTCGCCAGACCCCCTAGTTGCGGGGCAACCTATTCGACTTGATGATGCTCCAAGGCTTCCTTAATGGCGTTAGCCACTAGGCGGTCAAGTTCCTCTTGGGTGAGGGTAAGGGGTTGTCCCTCTGATCCTACCATCGGTGCACCTTTAGGTGCTTTGCTAGTTTCCCACAAACGACGCCAAATTTGTTCTGGAAGGAGTCGTCGACGATGACTAGTCAGCAAGGCTTTTACCTATGCGGAAGTTGCTGCGCCAGGGAGGAACTTGGGGGCCTACGAAGATAACACAAGCATTAGGTGACACACCGGCAGGGGTCCGGCGGAGTCCACTCCGACGCTCAAATCAGTATCTGCCCAGAAGGAAAGGTTGTTAAAAAGTAAAGGAGTGGTTTAGAGTTGAGAGTGCGTAACCCCTTTACCGAAGGGGTTGGACTACCTTTTATGCCGATGGCGACGGACTAGACGTGCCCCTTGGCCGGTGCCGCATCTTCCGTACATGAGCCACGCCCCCCCCCCCCTCGTTTGGTGATCATGGGATATCCTTTGAAAAGGTCTACGCCGTTATCGTCTGCGACCTGTTACGAGATTCAGGGATCATGAAGACCTTTTCTGATGGGAGGTGCTTATCCGTACCTCGAGAGAGGTCAGTATCTAAGGTTAGTTATTGTGGGGACTCCGCCCCCCAAGGAGAGCTCGGGGTTTTCACCTGCCACAGCTCCCGAGGGGTTCTCGGGGCCTAACCTCCCAGGGAGCTCCCGAGAGGGATCTCCCTCTTCCCTTCCCGGGTGCGTCGCCCTCGGGGATTCCCGGGACCCAGGAAGGAGGGTTGTCTCAAGCTACCGCTGGTGTGTCGGGCAGCTTCTTCATTCTTTGTCCTGGCCAGGGCTCATTCAACCCTATCACCTTGGATTCTTTTCTCAACTCTGGTCTAATCGTCTAGTAATGCTTGAGCTTCCAATGAGTCGGGAGACATAGTTGATCGTTGTTCATCTAATATGTTGCTGCCGGCACTGAACATCTGCTCCACAGCAACAGTTGACACTGGAGAAACTAAAATTTCTTTTGCGATCACGGAGAGAACGGGAAAGCTTTGAGCCTTCTATTACCACCACTTCAAGATATCGAAATCTTCGCTATCTGCTTCATTAAAATCAAAAGAAGTCGTAAAATAATTCTTTAGTTCCTGTGTGGAACTTGAGGATCCTCGTGGACGTTTCGTCCGTTCTTTTAATAAAAGTTGTGCTTTTGTAAGTTTTAAATTAGTACTAGTAGGTTGTTATGTTTCAGAAATATTAGTTTGTATTCGATATTTAACATAATATTGATTATAAGGATCATATAAATAATTTCTAATATTATATATAATATTAACTGGATCTGGAGAAGAAGAATCTTTAATAGGAATTAATGCGTCATAATATAAAGTTAACATTTATAGTAAAACTTCTAATTTAAATTTAGGATCTAAAACAAATGCAATTAAATAAATTTCAGAAATAAAATAAAAATATATTTCCCATTTAGTTTTCATAGCTAATATATATAAAGTTAAAGCTTCATTATTGATATGTTCATTTAATATTAATACTATACTTGAAAAATTCACTAAAACTAAATGAGCAGTGGGATAATGAACACCGGATAGTTGTTCAGTTGCATCGTTAAATACTTTTAATATTTCACAAATATTACTACAAATATTCCATTGTTGTGAAAATAAATAAATATTAATATTACTATTTTGTGTAAAAAATAAACATAATAAATCTTTGTATTGAAATGAATCTTGTAATAATTGATATGTTGAATTCCAACGTGTTGGAACATCACATAGAAATTTTTTAGGTCTCATTCCATTAGCTTTACAAAATCTACCCCATTGTTTCATCATAGATGGATGCGACCATAAATATGAAATTGCAATTCTAATTAGTTGAATATAATTTTCTAAAAGTTTTATCCATCTTGAACACATAAATTTAAAACATGACATACACAATGAATATGAAGAAAAACCACCAATAACAGGTTGACAAACAAATTTTAGTTCGTCTATAGAAGCGGTATTAGAACTATGATATTGAAAATATTTTATGAGTCAATCCATATTCTTCTAAAATTAAATATAATAATTGTGCAATGTTATGGGCAGTATGTGATTCATTAAAAACTCTATAAGCTAACAATCTTTTTTGGAGGATCCAAGAGTTATTAATCCAATGGCAAGTCACACCCATATAAGAATGAGTTTGCCAATGATCACTCCAAATATCGGAACATAATGAAACTTTATTATTTAATTAACTAAATTCATCAATTAAATTCTTTTTTCCTTATTTTATTAATCTTTTAATTGTACGAGTAAGTGTAGTCCTAGGAACACGTTTAGCAGCTGGATTAAGAGATTCTTTACAAAAATATTCAAATGTGCAGTTAGATCCAAAACTAAAAGAAAGATGTTCTAAGGAAATAAATTTAGCTAATGATTCTCTTAATTTATTATCCGAATATAAAAATATACCAGAATCAGTACTACTACCACTAGAAAATCTTGATAATTGTGTTTAAGAGCGATCAAGCCCATATTCCGTTGGGTGCTTCATTTCTACATGTCGTTTCAACAACCAATAGCCGCCGCCGGCTTGAAATTTGTAGGAAGCATTGCAATGCTTACATTTTGCACGTAATTCTCCCGACGGAAGTGTGACCTTCTCAAAATATTTAGTGAAAATAGAAGATTTTAAAGGAGGATTTTCCCGAACCTTAGAAGTAATTGCATCAGTACTTCCTTGCATTTCGGGCATCAGAAGGTGTTGGGGTTGAGCCTCGGTCTCATCATCGCTGGATTGAATTTGAATGATGGGATCTTCGTACGCTATTTCCTTTCCTCTCCGTGATCGAGATGATGAAGCTTTGTGACCATCTTCCATTATCGTCGAAAGATGAAGAACGCATATAGAATATGAAGTTGAGACTTGAGAATGAGAGATTGAGATTGAGAAAAGAGAAGATGTGTGTGAAAATGATGAAATGAACTCCCTATTTATAGAGTTTGGATCATAATGGTCACTAAATCATAGTCATTGATCAAAAAATGATCAAATGATCTCAACCGTTGATAAAAAATTAAAATAAACCCAACGGCACCAAACCGCCAGTTCAGTGTCGTTGGAACCGGCGATTCGAACCGCCGGTTAACCACCGGTTCGGCGGTTTTCAACGCATGCGAACCGAAACCGGCCCAGCATCCTACCGGGTTGGTTCCGATTCAGCCTAGCTAACTGGGTCAACGGGCCACCCGACCCATTGACCTGGGTCGGGTTCGTGTTGGACCCGACCCATGGGCAGGTCTATATAGAGACATCATCAAGTAATAAATATATTGAACCCACAAGGACCAATGATCAAGATCTATCTTACTAATCAAATTTAATTGTCTAGACCAATCACTAGGGTAGAGTATCAAGAATGAGAAAATCAAAGGAGTTGGGCTAAGAGAGAGAAGGTTGGATCAAGAAGACAGTAGAAAGACCGAGTGAATTAGGAGAAATCAATTGGTGAATGTAATTTTAGGATTTTGGTTCCGTCCCTATGCTAGTCAACACTCGATATATGTTTAATTTCCTATTCTCAATGTTGACTCATGTTGGTAGATTATCTTATATGTCCAATGTAAACTTTTGAAACTACATTAGCGTATTAATTCCAATTCTTCGCCTACTTTTGGAGTGGTTGAAATTAGGGATTTCTTTTCTAAGGGGACCCTATCACAAGATCCCACAATCCCGAATTAACCTTTCTTCTACTTTGTGATGATAAATTGGGATTGATCCATTAAGATCTATAACAACCTTGGATTTCTCGTAGCATACCGATATACTCTCATAGTCGACTCTCCGCGTCTTGAATTTGTATCGGTCAAAGATCAAGTTCTCCATTCGATTCATCCATGGATCCTCATTGAATACGAATCTTATACTTTTGGCATTGAAATTGTATTTACATGGTAGATCTCAACCACAATTCATCATATCATTGAAATAGTAAGATCAAACCGTTATAGATCAATTTAAGAGTATTTACATCACAAAAAGCTAATCTATAATCCTATAATTAAGAGTCTACTTCATAAAAATGGAGTTACAATCAAAGATCATGTTCAGATGGCAACAATTCAAACTCAAGTTTAGAAATTCATAAAATGAGAAGAAAATCTTAGGTTTGTCTCGAGATTGCTCCTCTAGATACTCCCGATCTCTCCTCTAAGTGTCGATGGCAACAAATAAACCCTAGATCGCCCCTTGAAGCCTTCTTGGGGCACTTGGACGACCCCAGGCCGAGATCTCTCTTTGAAGAGGGTGTAATCAGTCTTTTATAGGCAAAGGAACGGATGCTCGACATGGGCCATGTAGGGTGACACGGGCACCTGTGTCAAATGGCATGAGTGCTCGTGTCAAGCGGCACGGGTGCCTGTGTCGGGTGCGATGGCTGCAAAAAAGGGGCAACGCCCATGGCCTGTTCGACTAAAGAGGCATGGCTCATGCCGGTTGGCACAGGCTCTCTGATCTGGTCTGCCATGTGGAACACAGCCCGTTTCAACTAGCACAGGCACTCGTGGTAGGGTTGCTGAATGGAACACAGTCTGTGTCGACGAGCACGGGCTCTCCGTTATGGATCGTCGAAAAGAACATAGTCCATGTCAGCTAGAACGGACACCTGTGATATACTTGGGAGCTTCCAACCTTGATCTTCAATTCCATTTTCACTCCTTTTCACATCCTACCATAAAAAAATTATACGAGAGAAATTTTCGAAATATGAAAGAATCAAAATGAAAAATAAAGAGATAATAATAATAATATATATATATATATATATATATATATATATATATATATATATATATATATATATATATATATATATATATATATAAACGTATTAAAACTCTATATAAAATATATCAATTATTTATCCTCATGGTTGGTAAAAACTTTTGTGGAGTGCCTAATTAGATCAATCATCTTCAAAATTAATCAATTTGAAGTGTTAGATATATAAAAAAAATTAAAATTAAAATCAAATTAAATTAATTAGTCAGATTAAATTTAACTAAAATCAGCCTTCAACAAATCAGACTTCATGAGATTATACCTAATTAAAAAAATGATGAATAGTAACAATTAAATCTGAAGCAACAAGTTTAGTCTGATAAAAATTTTCTATTATATGCTAAAATAAATTAAAAAAATATTTATGATGGACGTCCAAAAATTTAACTTCTCATAATTGCACATCACATTTTTTATTATCATTTTTTATTATCTGTCAGGATAAATAAAAAATATTTGTGATGGACGTCCAAAAATTTAACTTTCCATAATTACACATCACATTTGAAAAAAAAATCTAAGAGCAGCAAGAGGGCAAACTTAATTAAAACAAATCCGTACGTCACGTGGAAGATATATATTTGGCAATTGGCTTGGTCTCAGTCTAGCCACAAATCTAGGAGATATCTGTGCAGCCAGCAGCCGCAAGCTGCGTTCTGTATGTCCTTTCCTAGTTCCAATTTGAATCTAGCGACTGTGCTCATGAACAGAAAACGGAAATGGTACTGACGAATTGCCAAGTCCCTGCTCTGCCGGAATCTTCACTACTGTCTTCTAAAACTTCCAAATTCACCTGCAAAGCCATAATCGATACTGGTAAGTATCGTTCTAGCTCGCTTACCTTATCCAAAAACAAAAGCCTGACGGAAGCATCCAAGTGTGGAAGTTTGGAGTTGGAGAGCAGAGCTCTAACGCATGATTCGTTCCATGCTGACGCTTTAGAAACCTTCAAGAAGATGTTGCACGGGGGAGTTCAACCGACACCGCTGACTTTTAGCAGCTTGTTGAGGTCCTGTGCTGATGCAGGATCTCTCTGCATGGGGCGACAAATCCATAGCCAGATCATTGTCCATGGATTTTCTTCAAACACTATCTTAGAATCTGCACTAATTGCTGTTTATACAAGATGTGGAGAAGTAGGAAATGGAAGGCAAATCTTTGAAACAATGGGAAGGAAAAATGCGATCACTTGGAATTCTATGATCAGGGGATACTCCCAGATTGGGAACAACGAGCAGGCCTTGAAGCTGTTCGGGCAAATGCGAAGAGACGGCCTTGCTCCGGATAGTTTTACATTCCCTGCTTTACTCGCCGGAGCTACTTCTGGAAGCGAACTACTTGGAGAATTCACAGGCGTACATGCATATGCCATCAAGGTGGGATTGGAGAGAGATTGTTTTGTTGGTTCTTCTCTGATCGCCATGTATTCGACGAATGGCTTCATTCAGGATGCGAGACAAGCATTTGACAGTGTCAGCTCCAAGGACGTTGGTGTCTGGTCTTCGATTATCTCTGCAAACATTAAGGCGGAAAGGGCAAACGAGGCCCTGGATTTGTTCACCGAGATGCTGAACTTGAATTTCCAACCGAACCAATTCATCTTCTCGAGCTCGCTAACAGCTTGCGGCCAGCTGTCGACCCTGGAAACCGGGAAACAGGTTCATGCCCGCAGCTTGAAGAGTCACGATGCCATGGATACGGCGACGCAGAATTCCCTCATCTCCATGTACTCAAATTGCGGGTGCATCCAAGAAGCAAGGAGAGTCTTCAACTCGTTAGATAACCGCCGCAATGTAATTTCATTCAATTCCATGATCTCTGCTTCCGCGCAGCATGGATATCCAAAGGAAGCCGCAGAACTTTTCGAGCAGTTGCAGCGAGTCGGACTGAGGCCGGACGGCGTCACCATGCTAAACCTCCTCTCCGCCTTCAATCACGCGGGTCTCGTTCGCGAAGGCGCGTCGTTGTTCAGTGCCATGGTGGAAGGGGCAAATGATCAAGTAGGATACCGGCATTACGCCTGCATGGTGGACATGCTGTCGCGGGCTGGAAAGATCGACGAAGCTTTGAGGTTTATCATCAGAGACATGCCTTTCGAACCAGACACCCCTCTTTGGAGAATCGTGCTCGGAGCTTGCAGTAAACACCGAAACCTGCAAGTGGCGAAGCAGGTGGCCAGGTTGCTGCTGGGAATGGAACCAGAGGAAGCTGCAAATTATGTACTCCTCGCCAATGCTTACGCGCGATCTGGTAGATGGCGACAAGCCGAAAAGGTGAGGCATTTGATGAAAGGTAAAGGCATAGAAAAGGAAGCAGGTTTCAGTTGGATTGAGATTGACAAAGCGACTCATACGTTCGGAGTAGAAGATCGGTCGCATCCATTGTCAGCCAAGATATACCAAAAGTTACAAGAACTGATCAGTGGCATCGAGGCAGTGGGTTACGTGCCAGATATCAGCTTCACGCTTCATGATTTGGATGGAGCTGGAAGAAGACAATCTCTCTACTACCATAGCGAGAAGCTGGCCTTTGCTTTCGGGGATCTGTCGGCTGCTCGAGGGGTTAAGCTTCGGATCATGAAGAATCTTCGAGTGTGTGGAGATTGCCATAATGCTTACAAGCTCTTCTCTTTGATCACCGACAGAGAGATTGTATTGAGGGACAAGTACAGGTTTCACCACTTCAGTCAAGGGGCGTGTTCCTGCGGTGACTACTGGTGACAATTTTAGCTTTTCTTCTTCTTCTAAAGAACAACAAAAGAGAGAATGATCGATCGGATCATCGATACGTACAGCACTGGGTTATTCTTGGTTGAACTAAAATTGAGACTTGTTCTTTTACTTAGGACTCCTCCCAATTATGGATGCTTTAGCCCGATATTACTTGGTTGAAAAACTTATTCTCTAGTAGAATTTATCTAATAAATTGGAATTTACATGTCTAGTTTATTGTTGATGACAGATTCATATGTTCAAAGCTTAACATGTAATCCCAAAGAATAGGTTCCATCACTCCAAACACAACAACTAGAATCAATTCAAAATCGAATTGATCAAATCCAAAACAAATAAGTCGAATCTTTTTTAGACATATGGAACTGGTCCAACTTTATTATTAAAACCAAATAAATCAAATCGATATAAAATTCATTAAATTGGGTGATTATCAAATTAATTAAATTTTCTTATCAGTTGACTCATGCTACATATCAGTTGATTAATTCGTCGATCTAGAGTCGAGCGACGATTTTTAATTTTTTTTTTTAACATCGATGATTCACATATATCAATTGACTCCTACAACATAGCATCCCATTGATATTAGTTGAATTTAATTAATTCTAAATTTTTTAAATCGAGATCAAAGATATTGAAATTTTAAAAAACTCACAAGAATTTTTTTGGAATTTGGATTCACAAATGCACAAGATAAAGCACCACACATGAAAGATCCACTCTTGTATTCACAATCACAAGATATGTTATAAGGAGAGTATTATAAAGAAAAATGAAACTTCTCTTGCAAAAGGGAAAGATTGTCCCTCTTGTATGAGAATAAGAAAAGTAGAGAAAAAGAACTTTGCAAGCTTTCTTCGAGAAGAGGAAATAAGGAGACATTCGTTTTGTTTGTTTTTCATTTTCATTTTTCATAGAAAATACGATTTTCTGAAAAATATATTTGGCTTGTATTTTCTAGTCTTATTTTTCCAGAAAAAGATATAACATTTTCTGGAAAATTAAAGAATGAAATAAAGTCATTTTTCAGAAAATACGATTTTCTGAAAAATAAAAATAGAAAATGGAATAAATCAAACACCGCCTAAGAATTTCTTGATCATTTCCCAGAGGGATAAGAGTCTCATTTTATAAGAGGTAGAATGGTTAATTAGTCAATATCAACCAACCCAATAATTGTTGCATTAATGCTAAATAATGGCAAGTAAATCATCTAATTAATGGTCGAGTTGACAACCAATTAATGGTTGAAAACTAGCCAAATAGGAGTTGATTTTACAACCAAACAATGGTCGGTTGACTAGCCAAATAAAGATAGATTTCTAGATGGATAAAAGTTGATTTCAAGTTGAATTATCTTTCTTATTTTCAAAACTACCCCTCAAGTTTGAGGGATATATAATATCTATGCAACCCAATTTGATGAGGATATTCTATGTATGATTAACTATAGTTCCCTTAGTGAAGATTCAACAAGCTGCTCATGATTTTGCACATAAAGAGTAACTATGATTTTTGTCTTCTATCTTCTGATGTACAATGTGACAATTGACTCGAATGTGTTTGATTCGCTCATGAAAGATCGGATTCGAAGCAATGTGGATGATTGATTGGTTGTCACAATATAGTTTGATAGGAGTTGAGACCATAAATCCTAGCTCTTCGACTAAACTCTTCAACTAGACTATTTCACTGGCTGCGGTTGCTATGGCCCTATATTCTGCCTCTGTGCTTGATCTAGATACCATTGATTGCACCTTGCTTTTCTAGGATATTAGATTTTCTACAACTAGCATGCAATATTCGATAGTCAATTTTGTATCTTATGTGTCTCTAGCCAATCTGTATTACAATAACCCACAATATTTGAGCTTTCATTGTTCTTCATGCAAATTCCTCTTCTTAGAGATCCCTTAAGATATCTGTGGATTTTTTCAACTACTTTTCAGTGACTTATCTTAGGTGTGTGTATATGTTGGCTGATTTGGCTAACCACATATGCAATATCTCGCTTGGTAATAGTCAGGTAGATGAATCTATAAACTTGTAACGCCCGTCTTTTTTTTTTTCCTAAAGCGGTGTTACGTTAACATACTTAGGGCATGTAGACATCATAATGCAGCGGAAACCTTTAACTTACTCCTACATGCACTTACAACCATTTCTAGCACTATAACATGGGAACTTAGCGTAGTAACTTTATACTTAGCATCATATCATACTTAGCATCATGTCATTCGTAGCATCATGTCATACTTAGCATCATGTCATACTTAGTATCATGTCATAGAGTCATACTTAAACACATAACAGTAAAGATAAAGTTCTATCATGAGACGAGCAACCATATTGCTCCTTGGCCAAGTCACTATCACACACATTCTTTGATGCCCTCCTGCTGCTTCCTTACTGTCCCCTTGCGTGATCTGCGGTATAAGGAAATAAGACTATAAGCACACAGGCTTAGTAAGACTCTTTCCTACTTACTAAAACCATTCATCATTCATTCATAAGCAGATAAACCATTACATACTTAGTGCTTTACTTAGAACATAAGCCTTTTCATCACTTAGCATACATTCGTCATGGCGTAAATATAACATAATCATCTTCATAGCATAGCATAAACATAACCATAAACCTTCATGGCATGGCACAATACATGGCGTAGACATAAACATAACAAACATAACTTCATAAACATTCTTAGCACGAATATAAATAAAATCATGGCGTCCTATCTCAGTATAACATAGTTAGAACATGGCATCATAAATTGGTATGGACATCATAAAAAAAATCATGGCATTCTAACTTAGCATAAACATAATTAAATCATGACATTCTAAACTAGCATGAACATAAATCCAATCATGGCATACTATCTTAGCATAAACATAATTACATCATGGCATCCTAACCTAGCATGAACATAAATCAAATCATGGCATTCTAACTTGGCATAAACATAATTAAATCATGGCACCCTAAACTATCATGCACATAAATAAAATTATGGCATTTTAAACTAGCATGAACATAAATAAATCATGACATCCTAAACTAACATGAACATAGATAAATCATGACATTCTAAATTAGCATAAACTCAATCAAATCATGGCATCATATAGTAACATGAGCATAAACAAAATCATTTGCATAAACATATCTTGCATAAACTTGCTTTGCATAAACTTACTTTGCATAATATTCTTATCATAATTATAATGCATAACATGGATGAATGCATGAGACAATTGCATATATATAAGGATGCTTAACCTTTTAAAACATACTTTTAATGCTTAAACATATTCATCATATCATTGGGCCCTGGCTTGTACCACATACATACATCATAAGCGCGCATCCCTAAGTAAATACGAGGTAGCTAGCGTCAACCTACTAGGGTAAGGACAGCATAGTCGGTAGTCCCCGAACCGAGGCGTTCTTAAGGTGCTCATCCCTATTACCCAGCTCCGGTAGGGCCAGAACCGTGGACAGCTTCGGTAGTCCAAAACCGGGGCGTTCTTAAGGTGCCCATCCCTTGGACCCATACTTCGGTCCGGTACAAGCCCATACATAAAGTAAAATACTTTTCATGCTTCATCATTCATCATTCATTCATAGCATACTTAACATAGCATAACTTGTTACGGCTCGGCCCGTCTACCGGCCCATTTACCGGTCCTCTCGACCGTCATACCGTCAACCATCGACCGTGCCGTTTAGCATATTTATGCCTTAAAGACATAAGCATCATCTTTCATTCATCATACTTGTCGTTCATCATCATTCATTCATCATACTTGTCATTCATCATACTTAACATCATAGCTGTGCCTTAAAGGCAAGTACTTTACCTTCATTCATAAGACATGGCATACATGCATATTATTCATAAAACATGGCATATCATTCATATCATAACCTAACATATCATAGCATCATTTTTATCGTGATCATAACCCTATCATTCTTATCATGGCATCATTCATACCCTGAACATAAACTTATCATACTTATCATGGCATCATTCATATCATGAACATACATAATCACTTAGCATGGTTCTTAGCATAGCATGGGCATATAACTTAACATGGTTCCCTACATCACCCTTATATCATGGCAACACATAAACATATACTTGAAGTTAAAGGCTCAACCCTAACCCTTGGGTCCTTGAGGTTGGCCGAAACATATGGGGTCTCTAGGGTAATCCAAAAATTCCCAAAAATTATACTAAACCTCCACACATCATAAGGGAACATAAATTAACATTATCAAGATTTTTGGCTTAATTATAGACCTTTAAATCATGGTGGCCGAAACCCTTAAACTTAGGTTCTTAGTTTTGTTTCTTTCATGTTGGCCGAAACCCTAGGGTGTCCTAGGGTACTTCAAAAATTCCCAAAAATTATACTTAACCTCTACACATCATAAGGGAACATTAAATAACATTATCAAGATTTTTGGTATAATTATAGACCTGTAAATCATGGTGGCCGAAACCCTTAAACTTAAGGTTCTTAGTTTTGTTTCTTTCATGTTGGCCGAAACCCTAGGGTGTCCTAGGGTACTCCAAAAATTCCCAAAAATTATACTTAACCTCTACACATCATAAGGGAACATTAAATAACATTATCATGATTTTTAGCATAATTATAGACCTGTAAATCATGGTGGCCGAAACCCTTAAACTTAAGGTTCTTAGTTTTGGTTTCTTTCATGTTGGCCGAAACCCTAGGGTGTTCTAGGGTGCTCCAAAAATTCCCAAAAATTGTACTTAACCTCTACACATCATAAGGGAACATTAAATAACATTATCATGATTTTTAGCATAATTATAGACCTGTAAAACATGGTGGCCGAAACCCTTAAGCATGAGGGTCTTGGTTTTCTTTCCTTTCAACATCAAATTCGAAAACTAACCAATATATCATGCTAAAAATCATGGAAATCATAGGGAACTATTATACCACAGGTGAGGGAGTCTTACCTTGGGGTTTCTTGATTTTTAGACCTTAGATGGGAAGAAGAAGGAAGACTTGTTGTCTCTTGATCACCCCTAGCCTTGGAACCTTAGGAAACCTTTAGATCTTGGTGGTAGGACCTTCTTGTGGAGTTTTCCCAAGGGAAAATCTCCCTTGTAGATTTCGTCTAGGATGAGAAAGAAGGAGGAAGAGAATGTAATTGATGGAGAGAAGAGAATAACTCCCAAAACCCTCCCTCTTTATAACCCATTAAGGTGGTGAATGAAGAGTCTCTCCATGATTCTTCATCTTCTTCTTAATCTCAACTTATATCCACTTCATTTCCTCATAGAAATCCCTTGCTAGGTGAGTTGGTTAAGGCTTACATGGTTGTACAAGAGGTCCAAGGTTCAATCCTTGGCTCATGCACCTTTATTTTTATTTTATTTTCATTTCATTTATTTTATTATTTTTATTTCTTAAATTCCGAAAATCCCCCTAAAATCACCCATAATTATGCCAATATTCCTAAATAAAATTCTTTTATATTTATATTAATTTTACCTAATTTATATTAATTTTACCTAATTAATACCCATTTTTGGAGTTCATTTAAAGCTCATTAGTACCTAGTTTTTCTCAATTTAAATGAGAAAACATGGATTTCTAGGCCCAATTTTACATAATTATTTCTGGGCCCCTCGGAAAATTATCTAGACATGCTCAATATTTTAAGAAAATATTAAGAGAATTTTTCGGGTCGTTACAAAACTAACCTCCAATACCTCTCTATATCAATGAAGGGTTCTTCCTTATTCACCTATCTCCTGCAAAAGGTCAAGAGAATATTTTCTCTGAAATAGAACTAGCCCTTTAAGAGAGTAAGCTAATTATATACTTAAAAAACACTTTAATTTTTCTAAATCATTAAATTAAAATTTAGATATTAAGAAATTTCTAGCATCATTAGTGTAATTCATGCTACTTCCAATAATAATTATGTCATCTACGTATATAAGTACAATAGTGAGTATCCCTATCATAAGTTTTAATAAAAAGAGAAGAGTCACTATTACTTTTTTTTTGAAATTGAGACTAATAAATGCATGACTTAAGTTTGCATACCAAGCTCGAGGAGATTGTTTCAGCTCATAGATAGTCTTTCTTAGTCAACAAACCTTTCCTTTCTCTCTTGGATGGAGCCCTTGAGGTAATTGCATATATACTTCTTCTTCCATCTCCCCTAAGAAAAGAAGTTTTGACATCCATTTGATACATTGACCACCTTTTGTTTGTGACCAATGATAAAAGTGTTGGGACCGGGTGCATGTTGACAAGGATACGGGTTCGTAAATTTTAAAATATTTACGTGCAGCGGAAGAATTAGCATAAATAATTTCTCAAATTATTTTTAACCACGTATCTAGCATGCGACCTTATGATGTGTGGACATGATCATAAATTAAAATTTTGCGAAAAAGTAAACTAATTTACTTAGTACCTCGCGTAACTCGAAGTAAGGGACGAGATCCAACCGTAGCGTCCCTTGGAAGCTCCGCCTCTATTCGCGTCCACGCCGAGTTCTCTTCGGGATGACTTCGCAAAGCCACGAGTTTTGTGCCGACGAGAACTACTAGATTCTCCAAAGACACAACTAGAATATCAAGAGAGAGATATGGAAACTAACCACCAAGTAACGGAATCGAGATTCTGCGAAGGGAGGAAGGAGACGCGACCCGCTTCGTCTTGGTGATGGCTCACGGCTAGGGAAGGTGGTGCCGGCCCTAGAGGGAGAAAGTGGCGCCGGCCCTAGAGAGAGAAAGGGCGCCGGCCCTAGTGAGAGAAAGGGCGCCGACCCTAGAGAGAGAAAGGGCACCGACCCTAGTCAGAGAAAGGGCGTCGGCCCTAGTGAGAGAAAGGGCGCCGGCCCTAGAGAGAGAGAATAAGGGAGAGAGAGAGCTTCTTGATCTCTTGATTAATTGGAATTCAAGGCTTGCCTTTGGTTCCTTTATATAGTAGCCTCTCTATTGCCAAATCTCCCTTTTAACGGAATTAACGGAATAAATTTTCATGAGAAATTTATCTTATAAATTTTCTTATGAATTATTCCGTTATGCCTAGTTTTATTATAACTAATTTTATAATAAAACAAATACATCTCTCCTTTTAATTATGGAATAAAATTTGTATAAAATTTTTTTCTTATCATGGAAAAATAAATTCATAATTGATTTTATAAATTAAAATTAAACCAATTCATGGTTCATTTTAATTTCCATAAAAAGAATAAATTTCTATAATTTTCATTATATAAATTTCTTTATATAAATCTCTTTATATAAATTAATTTATTTATCCATAATTTTATAAAACAAATCACACTTGATTTATTTTATAATTTAAACCAATTAAATTGGTTTCCCTCTTTAATGTGGCCGGCCAAACCAAAGAGGGTGGGCACCCTCTTTGGCTGGCCACACCAAGCCAATCTCCTCGCGAATTAAACTCATTTAATTCGCCCAATAAGCTTTCAAAAGACTTAGCCATTTTAAGCTTCCCATGCGCTTCTGACTAACTCAGATTCGACTTATTTCTCTTGATCGGAAAATCTAATTTTCAACTCGTTTTAAATCCCTCGGATTACTCGTAGTGCGTGTGACTAAATAGGCTTTCGATTTATGTTGGCCGTCTATAATTCATCAATTATAGAATGATCATGAGTGGCACCTAGTAGTACATCATGATCCCCAATTAATCGAAAGATCAATGGTTGACCTCAGAAATAATTCTGAAACCCTTCAGCAGCTCTAATGAATCGTGCCCCATTCCCTTCACCATCTTATACCTACTTGGTTCAGGACATGGTCTGTGTGTGTTAGTCCCCACTAGGCTGACTACATCACACCTAGCCCAAGTAGTGTCTTTCTCGTCCTTTGGATTTCTAATTACTCTCAAGTATTTAAGAGACTCATACTCTAAACATGACATGCTCTGGCCAGAGGCTTTGAGTAACTATCCGACGATAGGCCTGGGTATACATCTCCTCGCAAGGAGTGGTGAATCCTTTGTAAGCTGTTCAAACATTTTCGGGCACTTCGGCTTATACCCAACCATCCTGGGTCCACACCTCCTTGGAGATGCTTGCTTAAGATGTTAAAGTATAACTCTCCATGACCAAGATGACTTGAACACCGCAAGTCAAAGGAACATCGCACTTAAGCTGCAGTAATAACTTTCATTGACATATCTATATGTAGATTACCATATGAAGTTTTACAGTCAGTCACTCCAATGAACTAGTTCCCTTAACTAGCATCCATGTTTATCTCCGGACATCCCAATGCCACTAGCCAGTGAGAATCAGCTGATTATAGAATAACCCATGCTAGTCTCAACAGAATTGACAGTGTCCGTATTTATCAATTCATCGACTAGGGATATTTTTAATACTTCACAATTGCACATGTAGAGATAATCACTAGTTGTGATTCCATTACAAATTCTCTCATGCTGTGAATTGTATTGCGGACATTCAGTAAATGAGTTTAAGATCCCAATCAAATACACAAATATGTATACTCAAATAGTGAATTTTCATTTATTGAAATAAATGTTTACAATCATAAGGCGATTGCCATAGGACACTTCTCTCATATCACTAACAAACTCCCACTTGGCCTAATGCCAATCGCTACGGTATCTAATACCACAGGCTCTAACATGACCCTCAAACTTGCTCTGAGGCAAGGCCTTAGTTAAAGGATCCGCTAAATTCCTTTTAGTGGAAATTTTCTCAATTTGTATATCATTCCTACTTATAATCTCTCTAATCAGATGATAGCGGCGAAGCACGTGTTTGGATCATTGATTAGACCTTGGTTCCTTTGCTTGTGCAATAGCTCTATTGTTGTCGCAGTAAACCGGCACTGCTTCATCAATGGTTGGAACCACTCCAAGTTCGGAGACAAACTTCTTGATCCAGACTGCTTCCTTCGCTGCTTCTGAAGCCGCAATATATTCCGCTTCCGTGGTAGAATCCGGTACGGTGTCTTGTTTGGAACTCTTCCAATTTATTTTGCCTCCATTCAAAGTAAATACGTATCCAGACTGAGATTTGGACTCATCCTTATCTGTCTGGAAACTGGCATCTGTATACCCACGTATTACCATATCTCCTTCTCCATATATTAGGAACACATCCTTAGTTCTTCTTAAGTACTTAAGGATTGTCTTGACAGCCGCCCAATGATCCATTCCTGGATCCGACTGGTATCTGCTTGTGACGCTCAGAGCATACGATACATCGGGCCTAGTACACAACATAGCATACATGATAGATCCTATCGCGGATGCATAAGGAATCTTATTCATGCAAATCCTCTCGTCTTCTGTGCACGGACACATAGACTTTGAAAGGTTGATCCCATACCTGATGGGAATGTAACCTTTCTTGGATTCCGACATGTTGGGACCGGGTGCATGTCGACAAGGATACGGGTTCGTAAAATTTTAAATTTTTACGTGCAGCGGAAGAATTAGCATAAAATAATTTTCTAAATTATTTTAACCACGTATCTAGCATGCAACCTTATGGTGTGTTGACATGATCATAAATTAAAATTTTGCGGAAAAGTAAACTAATTTACCAAGTACCTCGCGTAACTCGAAGTAAGGGACGAGATCCAACCGTAGCGTCCCTTGGAAGCTTCGCCTCTATTTGCGTCCACGCCGAGTTCTCTTCGGGATGACTTCGCAAAGTCGCGAGTTTTGTGCCGACGAGAACTACTAGATTCTCTAAAGGCACAACTAGAATATTAATGGAAGGTGTTGGCCTTAATATTTTGTAAGGGGTTTTGGGTCTCATCCTTTCTTTTCTAAGCACATTCATGACATAGAATTATGTCATGACTAAAAATTTCCTTAATAAAGTATGTATGTGACTTAATTTATCAAGTCTCATTATTTGAATTAGGAACCGGATTTCCTAATTCTAATTTCATACTTTATTTAAGGAATTATTTTGGAAAATAATTTCCTAAATTGTCATAATCAAATTCGGAAATAATATGTTTTAAGACTTTGATTTCTCTAAATCAAATCTTATTAAATTAAGAGACAAATCCCTTAATTCAACCACATATTATTTTCATGAAAATCTCATTTAAGAAACTCTATAGGAAACCATTTTCCTAATTAATTTTGGAGACAACAATATGTAAGAGCATCACCTCTTAAACATATTTTATTCATGGATTTAATTAATTACAACAAATCGTTTTCTAAGGGTGGCTCCCCGAGGCTCAAATACCTAAAGAAAAGTAATTTGTTGTAAATCCAATTGGACGGCTCCCCGAGGCTCAATCCAAATCAAACATGACAATTTCAATTAAAATTGGGAAATTAAATTACAACAACTAACTTTAAATTGGACGGCTCCCCGAGGCTCAATCCAAAGTAAAGAATTTTGTTGTCAATTTAAAAACCAATTCAAATTTAATTGTCAATTAACTGTCCATGAATTTGTCTGGACTTTCTTAAAAGAAAGTGCCCAAAATTGCGAGATTTCAAAAATAGGTTTTCAGAATAATTGTAAGTTTCTGGTACAAAGAAAACTTACATATTTCCAAAATTGAAAAATTTCTAAAATAGAAAAATTTCCAAAATTGGAAAGTTTCCAAAGATGGGAAGTTTTCACAATTATTATAAAATTTCAGAAATTAGAAAATTTCAAACGTTTGCGAAATTTCATGAGGATTTCCAAACTTTGAAATTCCTAAATCTAAAATTTATTATAATTTGAAAGTTTCCATAATTGAAAATTTTTTCCGAAATTGAGATCATGACAAAGTTTTCCACAAAACAATTATATGATTAAGTCGAACACTAACCGGCTCTGATACCACTGTTGGGACCGGGTGCATGTTGACAAGGATACGGGTTCGTAAAATTTTAAATTTTTACGTGCAGCGGAAGAATTAGCATAAAATAATTTCCTAAATTATTTTAACCACGTATCTAGCATGCAACCTTATGGTGTGTTGACATGATCATAAATTAAAACTTTGCGGAAAAGTAAACTAATTTACCAAGTACCTCGCGTAACTCGAAGTAAGGGACGAGATCCAACCGTAGCGTCCCTTGGAAGCTTCGCCTCTATTTGCGTCCACGCCGAGTTCTCTTCGGGATGACTTCGCAAAGTCACGAGTTTTGTGCCGACGAGAACTACTAGATTCTCTAAAGACACAACTAGAAGAACAAGAGAAAAGATAGGAAACTAACCACCAAAGTAACGGAATCAATATTCCGGGAAGGAAGGAGATGAGATCCGCTTCTTCTTCTTCTTGGTTGGCTTCTCCTTCTTCTTGAAAGCTCACGACAACCAACTCTAGGGAAGGAGATGCGCCGGCCCTAGGTGGATGAAGGTGCGCCGGCCCTAATCCTCAAGGAGGGCGCCGGCCCTAAGGGGAAGAAAGGGAGAATAGAGAGTAAGAGAGAGAGAGGGAGAGGAAGCTACTTCTCTTGATTACATGATTAGAATTAAGGGCTTGCCTTTGGTTCCTTTATATAGTAGCATCTCCCTTGCCAAGTCTCCCTCTTAACGGAATTAACGGAATTAGTTATCATAAGAAATTTATCCTATAAATTCTCTTATGAATTATTCCGTTTAAACCAAGTTTTATTATAACTAACTTTATAATAAAACTAATTAGTTATCATAAGAAATTTATCCTATAAATTCTCTTATGAATTACCAAGTCTTATTATAACTAACTTTATAATAAAACTAATTAATCTTCCCTTTTATTATGGAATAAATTTTATAAGAAATTTATAAACTTTCTTATTATGGAAAAATCAATTCATAATTGATTTTATAAAATTAAAATAAACCATTTCATGGATCATTTTAATTTTCATAAAAAGAATAAATTTCTATAAATTTATTTATATAAATTTCTTTACACAAATTTCTTTATCCATAATTTATAAAATAAATCGCACTAGATTTATTTTATTAATTAAACCAATTAAATTGGTTTCTTCCCTTTAATGTGGCTGGCCAACCCAAGGGGTTTGGCACCCTCTTTGGCCGACCAAACCAAGCCGAACCGATCGTGAATTAAACTCATTTAATTCGCCCAATAAGCCTTCAAAAGACTTAGTCACTTTAGCTTCCATTGCGCCTCTGATAAATTCAGATTCGACTTATTTCTCTTGATCGGAAAATCTAATTTTCAACACGTTTTAAATCCCTCGGATTACTCGTAGTGCGTGTGACTAAATAGGCTTTCGATTTATGTTGGCCGTCTATAATCAACAAATTATAGAACGATCATGAGTGGCACCTAGTAGTACATCATGACCCCCAATTAATCAAAAGATCAACGGTTGACCTCAGAAAGAATTCCAAAACCCTTCAGCAGCTCTAATGAATCGTGCCCCATTCCCTTCACCATCTTATACCCACTTGGTTCAGGACACGGTCTATTTGTGTCAGTCCCCACTAGGCTGACTACGTCACACCTAGCCCAAGTAATGTCTTTCTCGTCCTTTGGATTTCTAATTACTCTCATGTATTTTAGAGACTCGTACTCCAAACATGATATACTCTGGCCAGAGGTTTTGAGTAACAATCCGATGATAGGCCTGGGTATACATCTCCTCGCAAGGAGTGGTGAATCCTTTGTAGGCTGTTCAAACATCTTCGGGCACTTCGGCTTATACCCAATCATCCTGGGTCCACACCTCCTTGGAGATGCTTGCTTAAGATGTTAAAGTATAAGTCTCCATGACCAAGATGACTTGAACACCGCAAGTCAAAGGAACATCGCACTTAAGCCGCAGTAATAACTTCATTGACATATCTACATAGATAACCATATGAAGTCTTACAGCTAGCCACTCCAATGAACTAGTTCCCTTAACTAGCATCCATGTTTATCTCCGGAGATCCCAATGTCACCAGCCAGTGAGAATCAGTAGATTAGAGAATAACCCATGCTAGTCTCAACAGAATTGATAGTGTCCGTATTTATCAATTCATCGACTAGGGATATTTTCAATACTTCACATTTGCACATTTAGAGATAATCACTAGTTGTGATCCCATCACAAATTCTCTTATGCTATGAGTTGTATTGCGGACATTCAGTAGATGAGTTTAAGATCCCAATCAAATACAAACATGTATACTCAAATAGTGAATTATCATTTATTGAAATAAATGTTTACAATCATAAGGCGATTGCCTTAGGACACTTCTCTCATATCACTAACAAACTCCCACATGGCCTAATGCCAATCGCTACGGTATCCAATACCACAAGCTCTAACATGACCCTCAAACTTGCTCTGAGGCAAGGCCTTTGTTAAAGGATCCGCTAAATTCCTTTCAGTGGGAATTTTCTCAATTTGTATATCATTCCTACTTATAATCTCTCTGATCAGATGAGAGCGGCGAAGCACGTGTTTGGATCGCTGATGAGACCTTGGTTCCTTTGCTTGTGCAATAGCTCTATTGTTGTCGCAGTAAACCAGCACTGCTTCATCAATGGTTGGAACCACGCCAAGTTCGGAGACGAACTTCTTGATCCAGACTGCTTCCTTTGCTGCTTCCGAAGCTGTGATATATTCCGCTTCCGTGGTGGAATCCGCTACGGTGTCTTGTTTGGAACTTTTCCAACATACTGCTCCTCCATTCAAAGTAAATACGTATCTAGACTGAGATTTGGAGTCATCCTTATCTGTCTGGAAACTGGCATCTGTATACCCACGTATTACCATATCACCTTCTCCATATATTAGGAACACATCCTTAGTTCTTCTTAAGTACTTAAGGATTGTCTTAACAGCCGCCCAATGATCCATTCCTAGATCCGACTGGTATCTGCTTGTGATGCTCAAAGCATACGATACATCGGGCCTTGTACATAACATAGCATACATGATAGATCCTATCGCGGATGCATAAGGAATCTTATTCATGCAAATCCTCTCGTCTTCTGTGCGCGGACACATAGACTTTGAAAGGTTGATCCCATGCCTGATGGGAAGGTAACCTTTCTTGGATTCTGAGATGCTAAACCTTTTTAGCACTCGGTCTATATATGTAGACTGCGAAAGACCAAGCAACCGTTTTGATCTATCTCGATAGATTCTAATCCCAAGGATATAGGTTGCTTCTCCCAGGTCTTTCATGGAGAAAGTTTTGGACAACCAAATTTTAATTGTCTGTAAGACTGATATATCGTTTCCTATANTGCTGCTATGCTTCTCCCGGGGTCATGCCATGCTTAGCTTACCAACCTAACCTACTACTTATCTACTTAACTGAGGTAAGGGAGCTTAAACAACCTGTACTGGCTGACTGACAAAGCTACCTATCCCTGGTAGAGGCATGGCTGGCTAGGAAGACACCTATTAGGAGCCTGGCATGAGAGGTCCCGAGCACAGGCTAGTCCCTCTGCTGACAGGCGTAGGAAGAAAGGTTCTTGCTCGAGTCCCTAACCGCATTCCACTCTTCAAGCACTAGTCCCTGACTGCATTCCACTCTTCAAGCATGGGTGCTCAGGCTAATAGGACCCGGGTGTGGGTACGGTTCACGAATGAATCAATCGGTAGAAGCGACTTCTCTCTAACTGGGCTCACGAAGGCAGGGCACCTCTAAATGACTTTGCACTAAACTGGCCAAGAGCTCGGATGGGGATGAGACCGGCTGAGGAGCGAGTGAAAGAGACACAAGTGCAGTCCTGACTCCCTGGATCTTAGACAGACCACCGAGACGTATAACGCAGCAAAGGATAGGGCTATTGATTGGCGGAGATGCAAGTTCAAGCTGTGCTTCGAGTGAGAGACTTCCAGAAGGTGGGGCACTCTTCAATAGCAAGCATCTCGTGCGGGACCACGAAGACAGGGCACTCTTCAATATAGCATCTCGTGCGGTACTGGAATCCAGTTAAGGCAGTCAGTGGGAAGCGAGGGGGAGACCAGACTCGGCTACGGAGGCTCAGATTGGCCAGTCCTGGGGATTGATAGTCAAAGGTGCGTAGCGGCTTCGAAGGAGGATCAGAGCAGGAGAGGCACGGAAAGGTCTCCGAGTCCACGGCTGAGTTCTTGCTGCAGAAATAGATCTCGAGAATCTATCTTTATAGGCTAGGCTCTACTCTGTGGAGAAGGTAGTGGGAATCCGATGCTTGAAATCAGTCGGAAGCAGATGTTCACTATACTTATCGGGTCGGTCTAGACTAGGAAATCCCCCCGAGGGGGAGAAAGGGGGGTCACGATCCATTTCAAAGGAAATCCCCTCGTGAAAGTGAGTTACAGATTAGACCTTTCCTCGCTCAAGTCAAGAAAATCCGAAAATAAATGCAAAAAAATGCAAAAATGTGATAGGTTTTTTCCCCTAATACTCCCGAGTGAAAAAAACCTCAAAAAAACACGAAAAAAAAGGTACCTTTTTCGTCCATTTTCATCACAAAAATGCTAAAATTGGATCTCAAATTGGATAGATTTCTCTAAGGACTCCCTAGGGACATCCAAAAAACCTCGAAAAAACCATCCAGATCGAAAAAATGTTCAAATTTGATGATTTGAGTGCTCAATTTTCTGGATTGAATTCCTTCCTATTCCTTAGTGGAATTTCTGTATAAGTGCATTTTGGGTATATTACTATGTGTATGTTTTTAGCTAATGGAGCTAGTAGCCCTTCTCCGAGTGAATTGTGCAATTAGTGCTAAGCACTGGCACCCCCCGATTTCCTGGACACTAGTCACGGCATCATCGCACATGGCTACCCCCGAGGGCCAAACTCTCTCCTTCGAGGCCTCCCTGATGGGGGGGGGTCTGGGGGGACCGATCGATTTCGAGCTCGTTTTTGGGTTTTGAGGTTTTGAGTTCGACCTTTTGAGTTGAAGAGCCTCAAGTAGCAAAGAGAAAAGAGAATCCCCTTATTGAGTTTTGAGTGAGCCCTGGCCCCAAAGAAAAACTCCCCGGCCGGGTTCGTTGGCCGTGGTTTGGTTTTCCGGGTTCGACAAGCGAAGCGGAGGTACCGGAGCGCAGCGATAACATGCAGCTACTGGTTCAGCTTGCCCTTGTCCTTGGCCGTTCGGTTGCCGTTGGTGGGTTAAGGGGGGGGCTAAGGAATTTCGCGCGCGCGCGCGTAATAATAATAAGTAGTACTGGAGTACTGGCCTCCTAGGCCAGACACGATTAAAAGTACTGGCCTCCTAGGCCAGACGTCCCTTGGACAGTACTGGCCTCCTAGGCCAGACCCTTTTAAAGGTACTATCTCCCGTTATGCGCTCGTGTTTTCCTGTTCCCGTGCCAGAGTTATTTCTATCCCTGGCACCCTTATCTCCTACTCCTAAACTCTCCCCAATCAAGTTAGTTCTCTCCTCAACTTGACTTTCCTGAAGTTTCGTTCCTCAAGTTTCGACGTGCCAGAGTTCTGTATATCCCTAGCACCCCGATTTGCCCCTCCCGTTTCCACGGTCTAGACGTACGGTTTGGACGGTCTAGACGGTTTCTCGACGCTCTCTATCTTAGATCCCTTGTTCCCAGACCCCTTGGGTCTCCCCCCCTTATCAGGTCTGGCTGTCTCATCTTTTCACTGATCGACTAATGCGAGTAGAGGACAGAAAAGCATCCCACGGGCAGATCTTTCGTGTAGTGTAATACCGTTTTTTTGAATAGCCATTCACTATATACTGTAATCTGCTGCGGTAGCGAAATTGCAACTCCCGGATCGAACCCATGAGAGGCATGATTGAATGCATGAAATAATAGCCCACTCTGCGGTGCTTTGATATGACGCAGAGCAGAACCATAAATGAAATAGGAATTGAGAACAGGATAGAAGCATTTGAACGAGCTGGTCAGCGAACGAGAGAGCATCGGGAGAATGAGACCCACGTAGCGGTACGGAAAAGGTAGCGGTACGGAAAAGAGTTCATGGTAGAGGGGAGCGGGGCTTCGTCAAACGGCTTCGTTGAGCTAAGAGTCTTTAGGCTTCGTTGAGTGGAGCTACTTCTTTGCAGGTCAGTTGCTCTTTCCATGATTGCAGAGATCGCGCTGCCGCTTTACTCTGCCGGTGCTACAGGGAAAGTGGGGCGTACCGGCATGCATGGGAGGGGTGTGAGGCACCAAGACCAGAGACTAGTGGACCCGGAAAGGAGGGTGCGAAGCGTTTCTCAAGCGATCCGACCGCACATTCTTGCTTTAGCTCGCCGCTCGATTAGGCTTTCGAGATGACCTCATAATAAGTTAGAATCATTCCTTTACTTGGCTGCAGCGTGGGAGCTTCGCTTTCTTTTCTCGTTAGAAGGGCACTCTTTCAAGTAGTTGCGGATCATGGGTTCGAATCCCATGGGTGCTTGACTTGTAAGCCATTGGTTCTCCGAGTCCCTTGAATCAGTCGTTAGGGCAGGTCAGGTACCGGGATAGGTGGAGCGAGCGAGGCTGACTCTGCTATTGGCTGGTAGCCTTGGTGCGATCGAAGCCGCTCACCCCTCAGTCTATGCGATGTCTCCGCGGTCCCCATTCGTCCGCAACTGTATATATTTGCCGGGAGAGTAAGTAAGGGCGTGCAATCCAATTCCTACTCAACTGATGCCTACGAAGCCAAATCTTTATATGGCTTAGGGAGCCCTAAGGGGACGAAAGTGAAAAGACAACTAACAAACCCCACTACGCGGTTTAGAAAGACCGGACAAGGTGACTGACTCGGCTCAGCGAACATGATTGGAGATCGTTAGTTTGCAGAGATTACGCTTTGCTTACTCTGCGACTCTGCCGGGTGAAACTGAGTTCTCGGTGCGGAGCTCTATCAGTATGGGTGCGAAGCGGAGGCCAAGGCATGCATGCAATCCTACTCAACTGATGCCTACGAAGCCAATGCGAATGTTTTAGATGGCGCTCGGGTCAAGTAAGTAATAGAACTCGGAAAGACGAGTCTTTGAAAAAGATCTTTGTTGGCTCAGTCTTTTTCTTTCTTTACGGTGGAAAGGTGGAGCTGCTTTTCGAAGACAAGAGGACGGCGGAGATCATTGATCGACCAGAAGAGTAAATGGCCTCAAAGCCATTTACGACTGTTGCTTTGGGGGTGCGGCAGAGGCAGCGGCCAAGACTGGTACCTTGACTGGCACCATACAAGAAAGAGTCAAAGGCGAGAAGTTCCACGAAGCCTTGGGTCCCTATGGAATAGCTCCCTCTCAGACGGCTTAGCATACCTAACAAAGCAAAGCCCTCAGTGCCGTCCAAGGCGGAGTCAAAGGCAAGGCATAGGCAACGGGAGACTCGTTGGGCGAGAGGCGCTCTCACTCAACTCTTCCCTGGTAAGCGACAATCAAATTACTCTTCGCTTGGTCCGGAAGATCAGATAGTCTTTCTAAGAGAGTCTTTATTTTATATATAAAGAAAGAGGAACTCGTCTCTCGCTGACTCTTGCCCAACTAACCCCGGGCAGAGGAATCCAAAACGAGCCACTATACACGAAGCCTTACTATTCCGCACGCCTCGTATTAGACTCGTCTTTCCTCCCGACTGACACGAGCGCATGCCGGCCCCAACCAATTAAGAATCAAATTAGATCTCGGAGACCAAAGACCATTCTTCTTCGAAGTGAGAAAGTAGTTGAAGATTCATGGCCACATTAGTTGATTATGGACTGATCGGGCCTATGAAGCACTATTCACTCTCTCTCTTTGCTAGAGCATTTGCGGAGCTCGCTCTCTTCCTCTTCATTAAGAGAAAAGGAGTCCGCTGCAGCCTTAGAAGACCTAGTAGCTAGACTAGACCTATTTTTTTTTATTGATTTGATGAAGGACCGAGTGATAAGGGGTATGGAAATTCTTCTCTTATCTGCCTTATCTGCTGCCTGACTTGTGCCGAGAATCTTCTTTAACTCAGGTTGGTTGTGGGTGCCCAGACTCTGAGGACTGGTGCTAGGTCGGAGATCCGCTCGATGCTTCTTTATTTTGTTTGCTCTTCCGTAGATAAGATCATGCCCCGTACGCGACTAACTGGACTTCAAGGAGCGAAGGAGCGGTGACTATTATCGGTTAGCGGATCCAGGAATGAAACTGAGTAGAAGCAAATGTGAATCAAGAACGATATCTGCTCTCTCTCTCTATAAGACCTCTACTTCATGCCCGATAAAGACAGGAGTTGAACGCTCGACTTTGACTTTCTCACTTTCATCTCTTCCCGCTTGGACTGATATTTGATCCCTCTGCTAAACGGCTCCTGAACCGCTCACTCTCCTTTGCTCCTCAGTACCGAAGTCGTAGTTGGATCTTGGCTTCGTTCGGTGCCGGAAGGGCAGGTCATCCCAGGCGTGGCCCTCCCTTCTCAGGGAGTCAGGACAGTCTCTCTCTGCTATGCATCTCAGTCTCTGATAGGCGGGTGTGGCATTCATCACCCCACGGGCAGATCTTTCGTGTAGTGTAATACCGTTTTTTTGAATAGCCATGAACTATATACTGTAATCTGCTGCGGTGCGATAGCGACGTGGAGTCGGTCTCACCTCCGATAAGTTCAGTGCTTTGGGACGGGCTTTGAAGAAGCTTTGGATGTACAAGAGCTTGTTTACAATTGATCACATTTGAGCATGCAACTCTCCTAGTCTCTTGGGGCGAAGTCAGGAAGCGGTTAGCGGGTCAGTGAAGTAGTTAAAGCAACCTCTACTATTTGGTTTGGGCGGCCGCTGGTGACAAAACTTCTTTCGGTAGTCTCCGTCTGTGAAAAGCATTGGCATAATAAGTACATAATAAGTATTAGACTTCCTTCTCTGAATAATCCCTATGAAAATGCTTGAACTTCTTAAGGAACGAGCGACAGCGACGTGCTAAAGTCTTATTTACTAACAAATGAATGAAGAATCCAGGCACTATGGAGACCTCTAATAAGCCAATGGAAATGTCAGCACTTGCTACGAAGACAGTTGAGATAGTCAAAAGGTATGTGTATAACAAAGCGTTGAAGAGGTAAGAAAGGAGGTCTGAATCGACCTCTTTGCAGTCACTGTAGCAAAACAGGTCGCACAGTTGATCAGTCTTGGGTTCATCACCCTCACCTTCGACCTGCTACGACGTCTCGCAGTCCTCTCGAGGATGGAAAGTCTCCCTTCACAGCTCCATTTAAAATAACCGAAAAGTTGAAATTGGTGAACATTTAATGAATAAAAGCGATCCACATCATCGCAAGCGCCTGCAGCAAGCATAGCATAACCCGCTCTTCTCTTTTATTCCAGCAAAGAAGATCTTTATCTCGTATGCAGTCTGTGCTTGATAGTCTATTTCTTTTCCTTCTTTCCCTTCGCTCGTGACCAGGCGATATAGATCGGTAAGCATTCCTTTAGCAAGCGCTAGGCCCCTACGGGAGTGCAGAATCAACTAGGGCTCACCTCTCTTTAGCCTATCTGTCCTCATGCTAGCCAAGATCTGGGGTCTATGGCAAAGGGCGCTAAGCAGGAGAATAATATTTGACGGAAGGTATATGAAAGGTATTTGAACTATAGGAAGCGGGCTTTTTTACAGGGTAGGAGGCTGGGTAAGAGGACTGCCTCACAGTAGAATATAAAAGAGTCACTGGCTTGTCTCTTTTGAAGCCATTTTGCCTATGCTATGGTTCGTTTGAACCCACATAGAAATAGAAAGGGAAGAATACACTCTGACTCAAATCAACAAATCTATTTATCTATATTAAATATGCTATATATGCTATATGTATAGTCACTTCCTAGGCAAAGGGACTAGCTGGATGTCCCAAAAGCAATAAATGATTCATGATATGGCTAACTCTATGGATTTACCCGTTGTTTGAGTTTGAAGTTGTGTTGTAGGTTCTTTCTCCGAGTAGCTTTCTTGCCAGTTTCTGTTCCATCCCAGTGCCAGTGATTTGAAGTTCATTTGAAAGCCGATATCTGAGACATGAATTTAGCTGAGCGGGACTTCCCCAATGGGTTCATATGAGTGCTCTTTCCTTTGAAAGCCAGCTATATCTAATCATTCCACAGCTCTATATAAGATCCTAGGTCTCTCCCAGAGTCCATTGGAGTTGTAGTAGTAGTGCCCTTGCTAAGCCTGAGGCATATCTAATGCCAGTACTCAAAGTCAAAGAAAAAAAAGCCAGGAATTCTGCCAGCCTGCAAGGAATATGAAATGAATCTCTGCCATCCTATAACCTAATGTGCTTTTCATGGCTGTTCCTTAGAGCATAAAGTTGGAGTTGGAAGGGAGAAAATTAGAGACTCCTCAAAGAATCTCTTGGAAGAGGTAAGTCAATTGTGTTTTTAGGACAACTCCTCTAAAAGGTTTGCAACAATTGCATTGCTTCTCTTCCCCTCCCCATCCTATAGACCCTATCTGGAGCACTTTTAATATTTAATTATATTAAGCGCTAGAGAGCCATTTCTTTTTATTTGAAGCCATTTCCCTTTCATGCATTGCATTTCGTTTTTGAAGCTCATCGCGTCGTTATCACTCGCACCTTCCTTCTCTCTGGCCTTGGGTTGCGCAACAGGATCTTAATGACGCTTGTCTGCTTGACTTAGCTTAGCGACTCATTTCTTTCCCCCCCAGAGAGTTGTATTTTCTCTAGTTGTTTGGTACGCTCGACAACACAAGATGCACGTGCTATTTTCTCTCACTCTTGCACATCGCTTTTGCAACTTATTATGCTAGGGATTGTGTTTTGCAAGATCGAGGGTTTGGCCCAGAACAACTTTATCCTAACTCGAGGAAGAAAAAGGTTCGCTCGAGCGCAGATATCCGGGCCGTAGTACCCAACGAGTAGAAAAGCAGTGGATTATGTAAGAAAGAAGCCGCCCGCGGGCTCGTATACGGTATGTGATGTTCTCACTAGCTCCGAATTGTATCCGTACTTCCGCGTCATTATCATTCGCTCCTTATGTTGAATTACTGCAGCTTTTCTGCTCCCTTTGATTATCAAAGCACACTTTCTATATCTTAGGTGTAGGCGCTTCCCCGGCTAGAAGGAATGCTGCGATGAATCTCTCTTTGGTGTAATCGACCAATCTCAGACGTCGCGGATCGCCGCTCGATTCTTTGAATAGAAAAGAAAGCGGTTCTATCAAACCACTCAGCCACTTAGCTATACTCCTCTTTTTAGTATAAGTCAAATAAAAGCGCCTCACGTCGCGATGCTCGTACCTTGAACCTAACCAGATCGAGAGTTTTGACCTACGATAGGGAGAGGGACGAACGAAGTGACGGGGAGCGCATGCGAGAGTTCCGAGTTCCGAGTGAAAAAATATTCGAGGGATCGTTTTATAGTTAGGGGTAGAGTGAATGGCTTTGGGCCATTCACGACTGTTGGAAGATCTTTCGTGTAGTAATGTTTTTTTGAATGACACAATGCCATTCACTACTCTTGCCGGGGTACAACATGAACTAGAATATAGAAAGCAATAACAAGAAATAGAGTGAGGAGTGAGTTAAAGCAATAACAAGAAATAGAGTGAGTTGGCAACCATTTGCTCTTCTCTATGTGGCTCAACAATTTAGCGAATCAATAAGTTAATTTGAGTTCTTACCTTAGCGAATCAATAAGTTAATTTGAGTTATGACCCGGGGTTCTTGGCTAAAGGGATTCGGCACGGGGGCTCCCTCTTTAGGCATCAGGCATCCACCCTCCGTCCCAGCCTCATCAGCTCTTATGGAGGAAGTGCCTATTTATATTGAATAGAATGGGAGACCTCAAATTCTCTTGAATGTAAACCAATTATACTCTTTTCTGGGACATAAAAGCACTCAAAGAGCGATTCCGTGCGGGCTACTATCCTCGTTGACAAGATTCATTCGTAGGCAAGCATTAGAAGTGAGAAGGGGTTTAGAACATCAAGAATCTTTTTCTTTATCTTTATATAAGCCAATTGAATAATCTTTTTCTTTATATAAGCCAATTGAGTATTTTAGGAATCTTTCTTTCTAGAGGTACTTGCTCCACCCCGAGTCACCTCTTCAACTCCCTTCACCCACACGACCGGTTCCTTCTCAGATTTAGGAGTGAAAGAAGCCCCACACCCACTCTTGAACCTATTCACTCATCGACCCTTTGTCTAGAAAGAGAATAGATGGACAGACAGACTCACTTGAAGAAGTGGCTCTCGCACCTTAAACGAGCTACGTATCCAGATCGGTGACTGAAACTCGAACTGGAAATCCGTACCGATGATCATAACTCAATTGAATTTCCTGAGAGTCTCGCGTATCAAAGAAGTAGCGACAGCGCAGCGACGTGTGAATGGAAACATGAACGACTGTTGCCGTCTCTACCGTCCCTTTCTTTCCTTTAGAGTGCTTTTCATACCTACCCGCCAAAGCCTTCGCTCTTTGAATAGGTTTATTTGACCAGTTCAGAAAGCAAAAAACTATAAAGAAAAGATCGGGTTGCTTTCTCACAGCCTGAGGACATGGGCAAAAGCACGAACGAGAGCATCTATATTTGCTGAAAAAGTGCGAGAAAACCCTTCAGACTCACGACCCCTCCACAGGTGAAAGATGCTGAAGCCATTGGAAGGAGCGAATAATAATGACGAACGAGTGAGTTAGACGTAAGTGAGAGGGACAAAAGTCAAAGTGCTCGAGCGTAAGGTAAGTGAGAGGGACAAAACTAAAGTGCTCGAGCGTAAGTGAGAGGAGCGAGCGTAATGAAATGAAGCGCTATAGTAATTGATTCTAGATGTTGATATGTTTGAAAGCGGGCGTCCATCTCCTGTCCGGCCCCGGGTCTCCTTCCCGCTTGCAGGCTTGCAACAAGTGTATCCGCTAACGAGTGGACTGACGACTCCTCGAGTACCTATGACTTCACAGGTAGCGTCACTTTGTAATGCATCCGCTCGTGAACTCGGTACACCTATTTATTATATTGACCACTCTATCCCTTCTTGTCTTGCATTGATTGTTTTTGTTGAATCGAGATAAAGAATGATTTTTGGTTTTTGACCTTTCTCTTTGTCACTAGCTTTTCATTAGTGCATTTCATTGTCTGTTCTGTGCTTCAATTATCGCATTCATTGTTATTGTTTCAATTATATTGTGTCAATGATACTGACTTAGGACTCAGAGGGGCTCTTTCTTGCGCAGCGTTCACCACTTCAATTGTTTGGGATTAACCGCAAAGACTAGGGGACAGGTATGGTAACTAAGCTAACAAAAGCTCTGAAACACGAGGGCCGACGAAAGGAGTATTGTATTAGGCAGCGACCGATAGGTCGATTGTAGACTCGATAGAGCTCGAGCGTATGCGAGAGGGTATCCCTCGGATAGAGCTCGACTGATAAGGAGAGGGTATCCTCGATAGAGCTCGAGCGTATGCGAGAGGGTATCGTCAGATAGAGCTCGACTGCTAAGGTAAGAGTAAATGGCTTTGGGCGCCATTTACGACTGTTGCTGTGGGCCGACGTAAAGAAGAATTGTATTGAATTGTATTGAGGCAGCGACCGATAGGTCGATTGTAGACTCGATAGAGCTCGAGCGAATATAATATTATGCGATAGGGTATCCCTCGGATAGAGCTCGACTGATAAGGAGAGGGCCGACTACTATAATATTGTATTGAGGCAGCGCCATATACCATCAGTAAACTTTGGGAGATTGTATGAAGCAAGAATAGGCTCGACTGCTAAGGGTATCCTCGATAGAGCTCGACCATAAGGGAGAGGAGAGGGCCGAATGCAATAATATAATATAGAGGCAGCGACCGGTAGGGAGATTGTAGAATCCCTGATAGGCTCGACTGATAAGGAGAGGGCCGACGGAGTATATATAATTATAATTGGGGGATCGCCATATACTTACATTCAACTTTTAGAAAGTCGAGTCAAATCTTAGTTAATTTTGGGAGATTGTATAAAAGATCCTTATAGGCTCGAGCGCATGCGAGAGGGAAAAGTGAGTCGAGAGAGGAAAACTCATTTCCTCATTGAAGATTCTGATTCTGTCTCTATACCACAAGAAAATAGGAAGCAAAATTAGAACCAGCAAAAACCCCAAAAGAAGATGCTAATGAAACCTTAGGAAAAAAAACACTTATCCACTCATAAGGCCCTAAATCCACACTCAAATAGAAATTTAGTAATTTCAGAGAAAAGCATCCAATAAAGGAGCTTTTAAAGCCATTAAATGCAGTTAAGAATTGTTTTCAAACAGAAAATTGAGAAATTGCATCCATAAATAGAGTAAACTAAAACACTACTAAAAGAAAAGACCCAACATTTCAATAAAATGCCCTTAGGAAAACACTCAAATGCTGCAAAAGAAGATGCTAATATTTCCTTAGGATAAGAAGCCCTTAGGAGAAGACTCTAAAGCGGAATCCCTCACTTTGAAGGAGTTTTATGAGTTGCTTTACCTTAGATGCCCAGAAGTTAAGTCTGATTTGAATTTCAGATTTGACCCTCACTTTTGAAGATGCCCTTAGGATAAGACTCTAAAGCGGAATCCCTCACTTTCTTTTTAGGAGTTTGAACCTTAGGATCAAAAGCTTAATCAGAATGAAATTCAACCCTTGGAAAAACACTCAAATGCAGAAGAAGCTAATTAAACCTTTGGAGAAGACTCAAAAGATGAATCAGATGCCCCTAGGATAAGACTCAAATTAAGATTCCCACACTTTGGAATGAGTTGGAATAGTAGCGCTTTCCCGAAAAAGACCTTTGAAATATAGAGGGTTGCCCAGTAATGTAAGTTGAAGAAAAGAGGTGCTAGCCCTTAGATGCCCGAAGCCCGAACCTGACAAGTTCAAGAATAGTAGAGCAATTGAATTGAACGAGAAAGTGCAAGAAATACAGTTGAGCAATTTAATAGTTCCTTTCCCCGCTTCTGCCCCGACATGAGAGAGTTCCTTTCCCCTCTTCTGCCCCGACAAAAGATTCCAAAAATCTTTGACTGAGTTCACGAATGAGCTTTCATTCCAGAAGAAAAGAATCCCGCTCCATGGCGCCCTCCTCCTCGACCTATAGGGATTCCGTCACATCCCTATCGCATAATATTTTCGCTCCGAGCCTATCAGGAGGATATCCTATATCCGGGGGATACCCCTATCGGTCGAGCTTATCGTATATCGGGTTATCCCCTTAAGGTCGATCCCTCCTTTCCGTCGGCCCTGACTGTGAAGATAGTCCCATTCCCGTTATCTGCCCCGACAGTGAAGAAAAGAGGTGCTTTACCATAATCTTTTCCTGAGTGACCCCAAACACTCCATAAAGATTAGGGCAGCCGTTACCCAGGCTAAGCAGGGACCGTAGTCCACTCAAGGCGAAGCCACGTGGGTCGTTGCTTTTCTCGATCAAATGGAATGAAAGAACTTCGTGTTCTCTAGTACTTGGAGAAGGATTTGCCCATCTGCATATGCTTAGTTACGCATATAGCAGAGGTCGAGACCCGTACTTGAGTGAACTTTTGAGCTTTCATTACTGATCTTAGGCACTCTATTTCCCAGGCTAAGCAGGGACCGTAGTCCACTCAAGGCGAAGCCACGTGGGGAGAGCTTTTTCGATCTAAAGTCATTCCTGAACAAAGTTCACTCATCTTACGGATTTCTCTTTGTCTCTTTCTCTATCTACCATTCGATGAAAATTAAGATATTCGTCTCTTTTCTTGAACCAAAAAAGGGATGGCTACACGTCCTTAAGTTCGGAACAAGGGTTTGAATCTGAAGCGGTTTCATTCTGGTTTGCCTTCAAGAAAGAACCACAAAACGAACTACTTTGAATGAAGAAAAAGAATCTCATTTACGATTCAAAAATGCGTTAGTCTAGTATGGTGAACAAAGAAAAGACCGACCAAAGGGACATCAAAGGTGCGTTCTAGAGCGAATTACTTAAGTAAAGAGCACCTATTTGAATGCCTGCCTTGTTTTGAACTGAAATGGAAGTGAAAGAAATTAATCAAGAAATTCAAAATATTAAAAGCAAGCTCAAGTCTTATGAACAAGTAAGTCTTCGGAAGTGAAAGAAGAAAAGGAAGTGAAAGAAATTAAGTATATGAACAAGTGTGAGAAATTACATACGAATAGATTCTGATTCTTCTGACTCCTCGGATCTTGAATTCAATCTTTCTCGAGAAAGCTCCGCCCACTTAGCCTTGAGCGAGGTCCCGCGAAGCTGGTCTCCCTTGATGCGGTCAAACTCCTCCCTTATAGTATAGTAACATTTCTTCCAAGAACGGAGGAACATTCAAATATTCAAATTAAGAGCAAGAGGCCCGGATTTCTAAAGCAAATCAATAGTAGCTTATAACTCAATTAGTGTAGCAGCAATAGTAGGTGCATTTTTGCTCTTGATTAAGACGGACGGCATGGGAAGGGCATTTAATGCTTCTGGTATTTTTAAGGAAAGAGAAGCCGAAAGATCAAGATTAGCCCAAAGAGAACCGAGAAAAGAAAAAGAGAAGAAAAGAAGAATTTGATTAGCCCCCCGAGATCCGACCCCCGAGATCCGAGAAAAAGAGGCTTTCTTGGGACGAGAGAAAAGGAGAAGCCCGCAATTCCTTTAGTTTGATTCCCATTAGTCGAATTCGAAATATTCAATCAAATGAGTTTCGAAAGATTCAATATTCAATGACTTTAGATCAAGATGCAAGATTCAATATGAAATTACTTGAGTCCTTAGTCCTTCTAATATGAAATTACTTGAGTCCTTTAGTCCTTATAGTGTATAATAGGAGGAAGAGTATGATAAGTCTTTGTTTTCTAATTGCTTTCGCACACTTCCCATTAGTCGAATTGCTTTCGCGAAAGAAAGATTAGCTAGTTCCTTTAGATGAAATTCCCAGAATAGCTCTCACTCCTCATTCCAGCTCAGCCTAACGTGCGAGGCGCGAATGGAATGGATGAGCGGCTTCGTTCGGGGTTGATCCGCTTTACGTGACTTTAGTCCTCTCTTATTAGGGGAAGAAGACTTTAGTCCTCTCTTATTTATTTAGGGGAAAAGAATATTAGTAGGGGAAGCAAGATGCAATATGAAATGACTTCTAGTTCCTTTAGATTCCTCAATTCCTTTCTTTAGTTAGAGGTATGATTCTTTGAGTTATGATTGAATTCCTTTGTCTCCTTTGTCTTTTCCTTTATTGAATTCCTAGTAGGGGAGGACAGGACTTGCTTTAGTTCAATTCCTTTATTACACTACACGAAAGATCTATCCCTGCCCAACATAGTCGAAATATGCCTATCGGGTCTACAAATCTCCCTATTGGTCGATCCCTCAAATATAATACAATACTATAGTAGTCGGCCCTATCGCATAATATTCGCTCGAGCTCTATCTGACGCGTATATCTCCCTTATGGTCGATCCCTCAATACACTATTATACAATACCCTTTCCGTCGCCCCTCTCCTTAGCAGTCGAGCCTATTCTGACTTCGTATATCTCCCTTTAGGTCGATCCCTCAATATAATTGTAGTCGGCCCTATCGCATACGCTCGAGCTCTATCGAGTCTACAATCGACCTATCGGTCGCTGCCTAATACAATACAATTCAATACAATTCTTCTTTACGTCGGCCCACAGCAACAGTCGTAAATGGCCCACCATTTACTCTTACCTTATCAGTCGAGCTCTATCTGACGATACCCTCTCGCATACGCTCGAGCTCTATCGAGGATACCCTCTCCTTATCAGTCGAGCTCTATCCTAAAGGATACCCTCTCGCATACGCTCGAGCTCTATCGAGTCTACAATCGACCTATCGGTCGCTGGCATATACTCTTGTGTCGCCCCTCTCCTCTCCCTTATGGTCGAGCTCTATCGAGGATACCCTTATCAGTCGAGCTCTATCCTAAAGGATACCCTCTCGCATAATATTCGCTCGAGCTCTATCGAGGATACCCTCTCCTTAGCAGTCGAGCTCTATCTGACTCGTATATCTCCCTTTAGGTCGCTGCCTCTATATTATTGCATTCGGCCCTCGGATTATCAGTCGAGCTCTATCTGACGATACCCTCTCGCATAAATATTCGCTCGAGCTCTATCGAGGATACCCTATCGGTTCTACAATCTCCCAAATAAGATAGGTCGATCCCCATATATAGCAAGTCGTGCTAGGTATTTCATTCAAAAAAACGCTATGTAACTACACGAAAGATCTGCCCTTAGTCATCGGAAATACCCTCAATTTTTCCTGTTGATCCTATGGTGGTGCAATTTTGTTAAATTGATTTGAGTACAGTGCTCATCAAGTATGTAACATACCTAAGGAACCCCTTTTCTTTACTAATCTTGTGTAATAAATTCGTAACTCTTCCTAGTTCCTATACGCCGGATGAAAGGCCCAGGACCGTTTAAAATCTGCCTGGAATGCTTATTGGCATAGGGAGGAAGATGGAGTAACCCTTTTTATTTTTTTCGCTAAGAAAGCGAGTTCTTGTAGATGCATCCTTGCAAGTGAGAAAGATAAAGAAGAAAGTGCCTTATGCATCAGCGGTTGGAAATTGTTTGTATGGTGTACACAAGGCCAGACATTTATCATGCAGTTAAACAAGAGGGGTCAGTCGCTTTCTCTCTAACCCCGGCAAAGAACATTGGGCAGCAGTGACCATTTCGAGTTGGGAAGAAAATGAAGAACCCTCATCCCAAGCAACATCACAGGATCCCAATGAAGAAGGAAGGGAGACTTGCATCTGATCGTGGAAAAGCGCCTTGCAAGCATCATAATCAAAGAAGGAGATAAAGAGATAATACCTTGACCAATGCACTCAACCTCGTCTCACCCCCCGAAGCATATAGATCCGCCCGATCGATGAACACTCGAACCGAACTCGCCCATCCTTTTGGCAATCCTCGTTCCTTGTGTCTATCTTTTCTGAAAGGCGGGGTCTTCTTTCTAAGCAGTTTAAAGATCGGCTCACAGATGGGTGTGAGCTGGGCAATGAACCTGCTGATGTATTGTAGCCTGCCCCCGGATTTAATTGTCTGTTTTTGGTCATTTTATATTAGTTAATTTCATGTCGATAATTGCTTTAGCTTTTGCAGGTCGACTTCGATTTATCTTCTGCTGACAATGAACCCGAGTAGCTTACCTAACGAAGCACCAAACCCCTCTCCTGGCTTTATATGCTTTTGCGGATGAAGACGAAGACTGTATTTCCGTAATCTGTCAAAAACTTTATTAAAATTCACGGTCTTCTTCAGCCCATGACTTGACGATCATGTCATCGACATAGACCTCCATTTCCTCATGCATCATATCATGAAACAGCGCAGTCATGGCTCGCTGGTACGTCGCCCCGGCATTCTTTAGACCAAACGGCATTACCTTGTAACAGAACGTGCCCCCCTATCTGATATGGTGATAAACGCCGTTTTCTCTCGGTCTTCCTCGGCCATCTTGATCTGGTTATATCAAGAGAAAGCATCCATAAAGGACAGCATCCCATGTCCAGCGGTGTTGTCCACCAGAACATCGATTTGAGGAAGAGAAAAGAATCTTTTGGGCTTGCGGCCGTCTTTGGACTCACAGAACCCGCTTTCAAATTGAGGGAAAAACCGTTCTCGAAGAAGCGTGACCATCCAGTAGAATCTCGTTACACCCTCCCGTGTGGTTATGGGGGCGGGCCTACTTTCCACTTTGTTACTATGGAGCCGGGCGGCAAGCAAGTGAATGTGATCCCACCCTCCATCAGCCGGTGTGTGTGAGCTTCGCTCCTTATAGCTCTACACCGCCGCCGGCCACTTTCGCTCCTCTACCATATTCATTGATTCATTCTTTGGAAGTTAGGCACGTGACTCGATAGCGCAGGCACAAGACCTTTGAATGCAAACAAACAAAGAATAGCGAGACCGCATATCAAAAGGTTTGGAACCCTCCATCCATAGTTTAGAAGTCCCTGAGGGAGGGGGACACGGTGACTAAAGAATAGATATATAAGGGCAACTTGCCTATATATATATCTTTCTTCATCGAAGAAGGCGCCTTCTGAGTGGTTTGGTCGGAAAGAAATGTTTGCCTCTTTACATTTCAGTTTCTTTCGATGAAATCGACCCCACCCCCTGTTCTTAGACGGAAGCCTGGGAGTAGAAAGCTCGAAGCGAGTCCTCTTCTAATGAGTTGTCTGCCGATCGAGCTCATTTGCTACTCGCCGAGACCCTAGTCGGGAGACGCTCATAGTCACTTCGTTTGTTCGCTCTTCTTCCGTCGCCTTACTGTCGCTCGAGCGGCGCCTTCTTTTTTCCCGTTCCGCCTTCTTTTTGGCTTTCTTTGACTTCGACCAGCTCATCCTTTTGAAGAATATAAGATAAGAAAGAGAGGCCGAGTCAGTATACTGCTCCAAGAGCCGAGCCATGCCTTCTTTTATCTTATCTCAGGTGCGCCGGTCTTAGGCGTCGTTATACTCGCAAATTTCCCTCTACTTCTTTCTACTCGAGAGAGTGATCGAATCGGACGCTGTGCCATTGATTGAATTTAGCTAATCGACCGCTATTAGTATTAGATAGAGAAACTCAAGGCGAGAACTTCTCTCTTTCCCACTACGCGCTAACTCGAAAGACCATAGAATAGAGAGATCTTATACCAGGCAGAGTTCGACTTCCTCACCCGGCCTGCTTGATCAGTCTTGTGTTGAATTCGTATAAGAGAACGTATAAGAGAGAGGTTTAGGTATGAAAGATGAGATTCACTATCAATTGAATAAGAGAAGAAAGATATACGCGGCCTTGAATCATCCTAGCACTAGGAAAGAATCATTGTTAGATTAATAATGCAAGTCGAAGGAAAGGAGTATAAATGGCCCCGAAATTAGAGGTAGTGTTTATTAGTCGTAAATTGCCCCAAAGGCAATTTATACTCCAATAATTGACTACTTTCCGATGTTCATTCCAAGAGATAGATCTTTGTGCCATCTACGACTCTAACCAAGAGCAGCACCAGTTCATTACCAGAGTGGGCACCTACATGGGATCCATCTGAAGGTAGGAGTCGAGAGTGAGCTCTCATTGGATAAGGCTGCTGGGTCGACTTGACTTAGCTCTTGCCCTCTCTCTTGCTGTCCTATCAAAGAGTTAAAAGGAGAAGACCCCCCTTGCCCGCACCGCCTCAACCCCACTCTAGCAAATCTAATGCAATAAGTCCAGGGTCGTCTAAATGGCCTATATTTTTGGAGCGATAGGAAATGATTGGCCTCTGGGAGAAATGCCAATCGACAATCCAGAAAGGATACGGCACAGCCAGCAATCGACAACCCTTCGACGAACGAAAGCAAATACAATCACTTCCCAGATCAAAGGATCTTTCTTGAACGAAACGAAATGAAAGCTAAAGTCAAATACCTATACTCAACGACAACCCCAAGAAGCTTAACTCAACCAATCAACTCAAAGAAGCTTCATTCAGTCTTTCAGCTCTCTCTACGAAAGGGTTACTCAAGAGGGCTATCCTGCCCTGCAATCCCCAATCCACCAATCGACAAGGCAAAGGCAATCACTCCCCAATCCAGGAATACCATCAACTCAAACCCTGCAATCGACGAACGAAAGCTAAAGAAGGGTACTCAATGAAAGCTATCAACTGCCAATCTCTAAATCGACATCCCAATCTCTATACTATACCAGACGAAAGCAAATACAGGAATACCATCAACTCAAACCCTGCAATCGACGAACGAAAGAAATACCCAAATACAATCTGAAAGAAGAAGGAATACCCAAGGGAACATCAATTCCTTACCTTCTCTCGACAAACGAGAAATGCCAACCAGACTCAAGCTAAAGGAATACCCTAAACTCAAAGGTTATCAACGTCAACCTTCAATCACTCACCTCGACAACCCAAAGAACCAGACGAAAGCACAAGAGGTTACTCAACTCATGAACTCAATTCCGCTCTCTGTCCGGAAACCCTTTCCAGCAATCGACACTCGAAGCCCACTAAACTCAATTCAAGGGTAACCATATGAGGTAAGCTTAACTCAAGAGGTCAACCACTGCAATCTACGACTGAAGGCAATTCAATCTCGAAATCGACGAAGGAAACGAAAGCTAAAGAGGGTACGTCAATCTAAGTTACTGCACAATAGAAGTTATCGACACTAAGGAATACCCTAAACTCAAATACCCCAATCCTTGAATAGAAAAAGCGAACCCGTCCTGCTATGGCATAGCCGGGAGTCCCCAATAAATGCAATAACTTCCGAGATCCTCTTGAACTCAACTCAAACCCGTATGAACTCAACTCAAACCCGTATGAAGCTTCATTCGAATCTCTATACTCAACTCAATGCCCAACCTTCGCCCCTTCCCAAAGTTCAGCTCTTCGCCCCATCATTCAATTCTTTGCTGCTGGCATTTCGATCGATACCTGAGCCCACTCCTCGGGTCTGCAGTTGACTCCTCTGGTCTTCCATTCTTTCCTTCCTCTGCTGCCCGATTCAAAAAAACACTACGAAAGATCCTATGGTCTGCACTCTAATTCAAAAAAACACTACGAAAGATCCTCTGGTCTTCGATTCACTCCTGTGGTCTGCAGTTGACTCCTCTGGTGCCCTTTCTTCCGTGCACTCCTCTGGTCTTCAGTTGCTGGCATCTGTCTGTCGGGTACTCTCTTTGCTTGCGTATGTCTGTCTTTGCTGCTGGCACTACCCGCGCATCTGTCGTTCGGTACTCGATTCTCCTGTCGCTTTGTTTCGTTCAGTTTCTTGCTTTTCTTTTACCAGGCATATGT